>VZTG01010359.1:756527-861656 GCA_013397845.1 Melanocharis versteri
GGGGGGTGTGTTTAAATGTTTGGGGTTTTTTATTTGTTTGTTTTAATTTTCTCTCACTAACTGACTGTATATTGACATCTATACCATCATAAAAGGGCATGTATTAAATATTAGCTAAATTTCTTTGCATTATTGAGGGCAATGAAACAGTCTTATTTCAGATTTGTTTTCTTTATACACTTCAGAGTCAGGTATCTGTAACTTTTTGGGGAGATGTGTTTCACGGATTGTTAATTATGCAATGCAGTTTGAAGAACTGATGCAGTGAGAATGGATGGAACTACTTCTCTGCAAAAAATCTAAACACCCCCAGGGTGTTCCGTGGAATTAATTTCAAATTGAATCTTGGAAGTAAATGAGATAAGTTCTCTACCTCTCTAGGTTATCAGAAAACTATTAACAAACTTTAGTTTTGTTAAAAGAAAAAATAATGGAGCTCCATTTCCACAACATTAATTTTTCAAATCTGGTTGTATCATCGAATTATAAGAGCATGTAGAATTCCTTCACCTACCCCATTCAGAACTCATCACAATGGTACTCTTTAAAACAAGAAACCTGTGGGAATAAGCTTTTATACTGTTGTGATTGGATGAGGAATTAGAAATTTGTCTTTGAAGCTTTGTATTTAAAGTCAGTGTGGTCGATCCACAGCAAGAAAGTCTTGGCATCGGTCTGCTGAACACTGGGGAGATGTACTACAGAAGAAGGTCTAACTCTGCAGACAGAAAATTTTGGCTCTAAAATGTAATATTTTTGCTGAAGTGTACATTAATGTCTTCTCATTCTCTGACTAGTTCTATAGTTAATATTATTTTACTTAAAGAATATAATTTGCTTTTTTTCTTATGATTTCTGTTTTCACCAGTATAAATAAATTGCAAAGCATTTTGTTACCATCTGACAATGGATACCATCGAGAAAAATGCATAGTACCTTTCTGCTATTTTTCAAGTATTGTCTACAAAAAGGGAAGTACATCATTTAAGGTAGCTAAAGACTTTGAGTGTAGAGGACCTGTCTATGCTGTAATATCTAAGCTCAAAGTCTTTTGCATGTATGTATATATACACTAATTTCAGAGGTTAGGGGAGAAAAAGTCCTCAGCTAAGCTTTAAATTCATGGTGTTTATGTCTGTGTTCCTTAATATGGCCTTTCTATACTCATATAAAAACATTTATATGATCAGGGAGTGGAAGTAAATGTATTTAATTATGGGTTACTGCATAATTAGTCCACTCCTGGGAGTACTAAAACTTTTCATAGCCATATCAGAAAGCCTATGAAAGTTTTTGAATGAGGCTGATTACTGTAATACAGATTTAGGCTAGACTGAATTAATTCCTACAATGTTAAATAGTATATTCTTGAAGAATTTTAAATATTTTAACAACAACCATTTCAAATTTTCCGGTGCCACTACAGACGTCTGAGTTCTGAAATATAAGATCTGATAATCCAACATTCACAGCTCCACTTGCTGCCTCTGTACACGTAAGGAAGCCTTTCAGTAAAATTGAACCCTGCCTGCACAGCAGGATGAGATTAGGTTATTGCAGCCGAGGGAAAACAAACATCCAAGCAGGTGTTCATGTCTGCGAATGTTATTAATATTTTATGTAATATCTCCATTTAAATATTAAAGAAGATAGACTCTGGCACTTGTGGAACTTTAGATATGGGTTTCTTAGAACAGTTTATCTTTCTCTCCAGCATTTGAACATAATGAATCAACAATAGTAGTCTGAGCTGCATACTCTTTGCAGCTTCGACAAAATTATTAATTAAGTATGGATTATAGAGGTAAACTAAGAGTTCATGTCACAGTTCGGTGCTAGAAGAGATTTCATAAATGAGATAACTTTGCTTTTAAAAATGTGGAGTAAATAGCTAAAATATGTTCAGATTCTATTTCTCCTTGTAGAAACACATACTGTGTTTATCCTCTTAAGTGTTACTGACAGTGACATCAGACTAGCAACATCTGAAAGAAACAGGGCAGATTTAATATATATTAGCCTTATTCCCTAAGATCTGTGGTTAAAATCTTGCAGATTGTCAAAGGTGATTTTGATATTTAAATAATATATCATACTGCTTGTTCTTTATTGATAAAAATAATAAAAGAACTTCAGATTTTGTGAACATTGTAAAAAATCTCCAGAAATATTGATGCAAGAAAATGAGAAATGGTGTCACCTATTAAATTCTTGCCCCTGGTAGTTAGGAATTCAAAAAGATTGTCCTTCTGTAACCTAAAATAAAAACTAGGGAAAAAAAAAAAGAAAAAAAGAGATACGTTGTTTGAGATATAAGAACTTCCAGTTTTACGTATCTTGAACTACACCACGCATTTTAAGAAGTTGTAAGAGTATGTACTCTACATTTGTGAATATAAACACATCTGTAACTTTGCAGAAAAAAGAAAATCAACAGGGCTTTAAGTCAAGACCTTGTTCATGGCAACAGTGTGCACTTTTTTTCTGCTTTTTTTTCCCCCAGTTACTACAATGCTGACTCTTCAGCACCACTAGCATTACCAACAACAATATTACAGAATCATTGTTGTCCTTTGCAGAATCCAGATTCTTTTGTTTTCACTATATTGAGATAAAGGTAAAAGGAAAATTAAAAAATCTCTCTCAATATGTTTTTAAGATGGTATCCAATCCTGCTGATCAGAAAGTTTTGAGCTCCTTGGCTTCTACAGATTCAGTTGGAGTTGAAAATGTTTAGTGTCTTTCTGAAGGCATTTGAGACAGAAAGTGAATAAGCTACTTTTAGATGTCTGTAATGCAGACATCTGTGCTTGTCATCATGGGTTCCTTCCCTACTGTGGATGGAAAAAGACAAAGACTTTTAAAGAGTAATTAATATGATATACCATGGGTCTCCTCTTTAGGGTGACGTGAATTTTGCCCCAAAGTGATTATTTTTCCCTGTTGACAACAAAAGTAGTGTTGAATGATTCATTCAGGGGGATTTCATCAGTTTGATCCTGTATCTGGTATCTAAATGAAGAATAGAAAAACAAGAAAAGCACAGAAGCCAAGGGCAATAAACTACAGTAAAATTTTGGCACTTTAAATCTGTTAGCTATTTGACACATTAGTCTCACCAATGCAATTTGAATAGGTTCTGTCTGTTTTTAAACACCGGTATCTTACAATCCTAGTAATATCCAAATGAATAAAAAAGCATTAATGACATATAATTGCACACAACTCAGCCTATGTTATTCAGACGAGTATAATGTGAAATCAGTGGAGTACTGCTCAATGGAACATATTTATGCCTGGCATGGGTCTGTCTCCATAGGATGGACTTCAGTCAGTTCAGAAGGATTGAAACACTCAATCTGATAAACATTTGTTTGAGTCAATTACGTTTGTTCAACCAATCAATGACTTGAATTTATATTAAAACACATTAGGGAGCTAGGAAATAAACAAACTTGATGGACAAGCACCACTTTAAAGTATTGATGATTTCCATGTAAATTAAAATTATATAGCTGAAAGGGAAATAACTACTCTGGAGAAATATTTGGCAGTCTGCCTGTTTACTTCAGCTATTCAGACAGCAAACGAGGGTGTCAAGGCTATTTAGAATTACATCTGTAACTTTTCTTTGATGCTGAGTGTTTAGGAATTAGTAAATACTGCTTAAGGGTTGGTCTCGTGACTTTGAGATGAAGCTGAAACCAATGAAGTTTGGTAGAACTGAAGCTAGGAATGTGGAAAAGCTTGAACTTTCCAATTTAATTATATAAAGAGTGTGGTAGCATTTATTTCACAGCAATTCTTCTAGCTGATTTACATGGCCCTCAGGGCTAGTTATTTTCCTTATCCCACTATAGTCAGACTATGAAAGATATAACCTTGTTTTGTTGATGGTAGAAGCAAGAGACTAAGATGGAAAATTGTAATTATTGTGACTTTTAAAATCATAACCCCCCCAACTCTGTTGTAAGTGTAAGAAAAGAGAGAATAGCAAATTAATATAAAGTTAATGGACTGTAAGCAGGGTACCATCATGTGATTAAGGACACTGGTTCAGATAAGTAAAATATTATATTTTAAAAGTAAAACCATGGAAGGGTAGTCAGATGTTCCAAATTTAGTATTTTATTTTCCTTTTTTCTTCTTTTTTTAATGACTAGCATGGAAAGTGTGGAACTTAGGAGAATAAAACAAAACAACCATAAAAAGCACCAAAAAAAAAGCTACGTTAACATCCCCAAACTATCAGGTACTGTTTGATCTGTGTGTAACTTGTCTGTGTAAAAGTGAGCAGGCTAGATACAACAAACACAAAACTTTTATAGGAGGGGTCTTTTCCTTGAGGACTGGTCAATTCAACAACTTCCAATGAGTTGCTTGTTGGCAGCAAACTCTTCAGACCTTTACAGGCTTCTAAGAAAGTATTGTTCCATAATTTCTGAAGATATTTTTTCTCAGACTTTCCTGTTCTGTAAGATCCTTAGTGTCTTCTGATTTTATTTTCCCACCTAAAATTTACTATATTTTTTTTTCCTCTAGATGAACAGTGCTTATAATTATAATTATAATTATTTGCTTCATCTGCTTATAAGTCAGGAGCACTCTCCCCTTCCTTTGCTCCATGCAGAGTGCAGGGCCTGGGGCAAGGCAAACAGCACAGCACACACTGAATCCTGACGCTCACTTGTGGCCGGTTAACAAAACAGAACACATAGTTCATGAAAATCTCTAGATGAAACAGCGGGTGCCACTTAAGAGTAATCCTCAAAGTAGGGGAAATATCTAGACTGGTGACTGACAAAATCTCAGATCCGCATTTCGAGGTCAAGGTGCAGAACTGACACTAGGTGGATATGCAGGGGTCTGTTTCAGCATGAGGACACCTCTTGAACTTTATATTTAGGGATTAGTATAAGACTGAAAGAATTGAGTCTGAACTGTGTTCCAAAAATTGATTTTAGCATTAACTGTTTTCATTCTATTTACCACATGCATCCATGTATAAAGTGGTATCTTTTTTCCCACTTACTAAATGTGCAGCCCCAGAAAAATCCTGTAAAAAATAAGTTCTGAACTACAACTATTCCCCATTGTGTAAAAGTAGTTCCTTGCATCTGTTTGGAAGTAATTTAATTTAATTAATTGTTCCCTTCTCTATATGGCATTAGTAAAAGGGATTCTCAAAAGGAGATTAAAATTCCCACTTACTTTTTTCTACAGAATTTATTATTTTTTATATAAGTGTATAATACACTGCTTTGTGTTTCTTTGTGTTCCTTCTTTCATGTTCCTTATGTGAGAATGTTTTATATCCCAATGCTTTTGTTTTCCAGCTCTCATTGTGCATTACTTATTTTCATATTTAATTTTTCCAATTATCTCCTCCTTTTTTTTTTTCCATATATTGAATTGTACAGCCAAAAGGAAAGGGTTCTGGCACAAAAATCTACCCTTAATCACAAGAGTATCATTAGAATGACATGTGTAATTGCATAATTTTATCCTGAATGCTTTTTAATGTTTATTTTAACTTTTTCCTCAGAAAAGATAAGCAGAAAGATAAGCCTGCTGAAGACTAACAAGACCTTCCTGAACTATTGTGGAATATATAACAAATTAGAAAATTTCTTAAAATATCCAAATGATCTATTAAGAAGCAAAGTGAGATGCAACAGATAGTGCCATAAAAATGGCAATGAATATAAATGGAATGATGTTGAGTCATAGTTTTATTGTCATGTTTTTAATGTCTGCTGCTCGAAGCAACAGCATTTATTGCAGTGTGCCATTCACAGTTGACCAAGTACTGAAAAGATGTAGTTAAAAATCGTAATACTGGAAGAATGAATATCAAATAAAGTGGCCAGAGGTTTATAAAAATGTTTCCGGGGAAATGTCCTCATCAGGTAGGAGAAAAAGATTATTAATATTACAAACAAATTTATTAATGTTTATATTGATCAATATTTTTTGCAGATGATTCATAATTGTAGTTATCATACCTATGGCCCAAGATTCTATTCTCAGTGATGCAAAATATAAAATTTCTATTGAATTCAATTTATCCCTAAATTCCTAATTCTAGGTATTTATTACATAAACTCCTAATTCTAGGTATTTATTTTAACATTGGACCACTTCAGTGACAAAACTTGTGAAACAACTGTTGTGATGGAAAACTAACAGAAATGTTTTGGTTTGAAGAGCACTTTAAGATGCTACTTCCATTTTAACACTTTGGACAGAAAAATTTATAACCAGCATGCAAAATGAACAGCTCTTTGATTTCGCCTTCACTTTCCCTCGTTTAGTGGCCATGTGTATTTTCGTTTACAGGTGTTGCACTTTCTGGTTTACCTTTGAGTTTGATTTTTTTTTCTCATTTCTTCACCCTGTTGCATTGAAAAAAGGAAATGAAATATGGTTAGAAACAGAATGCTCCAGTTTCCTTATTATTGTTTAGTCTTCTGGAATCTGCTTCCATGCAACTTTTGCTAAGATCATCCTTTGCATATTTAAAGATATTTGGTGCAGTATGTTTTGACCACATGTTTTTTATTGAAACTGATGTACACTTGCTCTTGCATACACAACCTAATTTTCTGGAGAGCTTGTGATCACTCAAGGGTAATTATTGTTACACTTAGCCTGCTTGTTACAATTTTTCTGAAACAAACTCAAACACACTACAAACTACCTTTATTTTTCCAGCTTTTCATGTAAATGATCATAGATAGCAATCATGCATTCATGGATTTTCACCCTGTGTTTCAGACAGTCCAATTTGGAAAATTAACAAAAAGTCTTTATGTGTTTTTTGTCATTGTTGTCATAAGTATGCTCTGATACCTGTCACTTTGTGGGATACTTGACACATTCCAGTCAAAAGCATTACTGAATGAGCTAGAGGAGAAAAAGCCAGAAGTCCTTATTTCTTTGTCATTTTGCCCAAAGTCAGGATTGAAAAAAAAAATCTTGACTGCCCAAAAGAAGGCAAACTCTTGTAAGAGCTGAGAAACAAGTGTTAACACTTTGAGATCTGAGGACAAGACTTCTCTACATCCCATTCGAAGTGACCTAATTTTAATTTTGCATTGCATATGTATTCACTATACTCTTGGAATACATTGAAAAGCTGGGTTTCTTCCAGGAGGTTTATGATGATTATTCTAATGCTAAGACCTTCAGTGATCTAACATGCTGCATTCATTTTTACTGTCAAATATATGGAAGAAGTATAACTGCACTCTTCCCTTCCATGGTCCATCTCATCTTGTTATTTCAAAGCATTAAATTCTTCTCTTTAATTCTAAAACCCAGATTACCACAATTAACACTTTAAAATATAAAAAGTGGATATGGAAATTGTATGTGAGATATTGATTGCTAGAAGAAAACAAAAAAAAAAAAAAAAAAAAAGGCAGGAAAAGCAAAGTGTACAACAATCAACCATTTTTCCAGAATGTATTTTTGAGAGGACTGATTGTTCTGGCAAGTTGAAATATTTTTTAGGTATATTGTAAACTATTAAAATGCTATTTTTCAGACATTATTTTTTTTTTCCTTTTTCTTAGACAGTTTATACACTACTCATATAATATATATATCCATCTGTACAGAAGTATGCTATTTTCTTGTATATCAAGCCCCAAATTTAGTAGTCTTTTCTTTAGAAAAAAAATGTATCTGACTTTATCTGCATCCTGAAGTTCAGCTGACAGGAAATTTCATTTGTGGACATATGAAAGAAAAGCATTTTCTGAAGAAGTGTCTAAATTATGCATCAGCATGAGTACATTAAGAAGTCTTATGAAATAGACTTAAAGTCACAAAGACCAGTTTCAGGTTGTGTTTGTCTCTTTTTCAAGTATGATTCTGTCACTGTGGGAGTATCTGACATAATTTAATTTTCTGAATATTGGCATGACTACAAAATTAAGATAGATATGGGGTGTTCAAACTTCTGCATAAAATCTGCTCTGCATCACACTTCAAGTGAATGGAAATTGTCTGCAATGCTGTACTCTGTACACATTGTTATAGATGTTTTAAACCATGTTAATCCTTCTTATGCTGCTCTGTGCTGGACTGGATTTTATCACTGCCAAGAACACAACTGGAATTAGGAAGCTGATAGAGAACGGGGAGTTTTCAGCTAAAGGCTCCATTTTGGATAAAAAACCAAATAATTTTTATATTATAGAGACATAAGGGGTTATAGGGCAGCATCACATAGAGCAGCCAAGAGATACTGTTACTTTCTATTTTTTAACAATAGATGATGATAGGATTTTTCTGTTCTTTGACACCAATTTTTATTTTTCCAGATTATTTTCCTGTTCTTACAGTTAGAATAGCTAGTGGCAGATAGCAATTCTTGCTTTCTGAGGATATTTTCAACTTTTCCCAGACTACTTTTCACCTTTTTAGGTGATAAGTTACCATTACGCCTCCATGCTTTCACACTTATTGATATTATTTCAAGATGCCTCCAGTTTCTAGGTACCCTGCTGTGCTTCAGATATGCCAGTTGTTCCATGTAGCAACCTTGTCAGATATCTACATACAAGCCATTTCATTTCCAAAGGGTAAGAACCCCTTCCCAGCCCCTGAGTCCATAATATAGCTTGGATATTTCTCATCTCTATACACAGTGGACAACCTTTATACTATTGCGTCCTGTATTCAGTGAGAAGGACAATTTAGTATTTTTCCAGGAAACAATGACTCAAATCACATTCCTGTTTGGTTTGAAACCTTAGAAAATACCAAGGAAGAATAATATTTTCCAATTTAAGTAACACCATGACACCTGACAATACACCTGACAATACACCTAAAATCTGCTTAGCAGTGATAGATTGTAAAGTATTGCAAAAGATGGAAATTAAAAATTAGGCCATAAAATATGTAGAAATGTATCATGAAATGTGATCATAATCCAGGCAGTAATCTCTGCATACTAGAATAATATCCATATGAAATAGTAATGAGGGCTATATATATAAAAGCTATTAAAAATCCCCTTACATTTCTTTTGATAAAGACAGGGAAAGAGGTCTGGTATTTCTTTTATTTTATTCTAATAAATAACTTTAAGTATATGCCAGACTTGAATGAAAAAGGTATTAAATTTCGTTTGTGGGCAGCATTGTTCAATAATCATCTGCTAAAGAGCATCTTTTTCTATCTTAGTCTCTGTCAAAGTTAAGATATTTGGCTAGATAAACTACTGGTCTGATCTATTATTGCAATTCCTGTGTTCCTATGGCTTTTTATTTCCTCTCTAACAATTACTTTGAACTGGATAATACAATTTAATGCCCACTTCCCCTGTTATTTGGAATGAATAATACTCAGTATAATAGGAAAGCCTTACAAAGAGCTTTTACTTCTGAGTAGTGAAATGATGCACTGACATTTTCAATAGTGAATAGATTTCACAACTGACACATTAATAGCCTTTAAATGGAGAAAGGTCTGGTTGTACATCTTCAAAAAGCTTCTGAACTTGAGATAAGTCTTTCCAGTAGGAAGATTTATTTCTTTTTAAGATTACATATTGTTAAATTTTATAAATCAGGTCCAGGTTTTGTTGTGTTTGCTTTGTTGTTTTTGTTTTTTGTTTTTTTTTTTTAATCTGAAAACTCTGTGTCAAAGTTGATCCTTAGACATATAATTAAGTTGATATTTTAAAAGTACTATGTAGCTGAAGCTACCATTATAAGTTCCACACCTTAACTGCCTCACAAGGCATAGGCTTTTGTGGGTTTTGTAAGCATATTAGTGCATTACATGCAAGATCTTATGGATAACCTTTTGACCACGGTCCTCCGTGTTTCTGAATGGTATTAACTAGTTTTGCTTCAGTAAATGATGACATCATAGCATTTCTGAACCATGATATCCTATATTATGAGGGTATTATGCCTAAAAATTAAAACCCCTACCTTTAAATAACTTTCTCTTGCAGCCCTCATGTGGAGTCCTGTTGGACTAATAATTTAAGGGACTAAGAACAGCTAATATAAATAAGATTTAAAAAATTATTATTTCCTCCCTAATTTGCCCATTTATCAGCAGTGGATAAAATCAATAGAGATGGTGTTGATGGATCATTGAAGAAGACAGAGCTAAGAATGGTGGAAACACTGAGATAAGACACTGTAGATGGCTTCTTCTTAAGTCTCATGCTGATACCAGTCTAAACAAATTTATCTCTTGATCTGTGCATGCAGGTTTCTTGCCTAGGTTTCAAATGCTTCTTTTAGATACTATGTATCTAAATTCTTCACCAGTAATGTGGATGAGTTCTCGGGTGATATGTGTGGTAAGAAAAAAATCAGTTAAAAATTCTGAAACATTTAATTGCCACGGGGAGCTGTATCACTATCTTTACTAAAGATTACAATTTTTATTTCAGGTAGGTCATCAAATTACATTCAAATATTAGCTTCCATCTGTCTATGATATGAGACACATTTAAATTCAGAAATGTAGAATGTATAGCTAATATTAATCCCTTAAACTATTCAGTATCACTAAATTAAATTAAGTCTTTTCAGAAGCAGAGTAATTAAATCAAAACTCCTATGTCATGCCATTGTAGCATAATTTGCTTCTTAACAGAATATCTTTGATAAGACATTTGGGAATTTATTTTTTTAAAAAAATCAGTAAGTATAGGTCACAGATACTATTATCCATGCATGTAAAGTACGATGTACTAGCTTTATAAAAGCAACTGGGTTAGAATAAACAAATCTGCAGTCTGGCTGTAATACAAACAGCAAGTCATACCAGTAACAGGAAGAATATATAGGAAAATACATATTATGAAATACATAGATTGAACATCAACAAACAGCAATGAATCTCTAATCTTAATTACAGTCTCCTTTATAAAAGATAACTTTATGAAAAGTATCAAAATTGGTATAGTTGCAAATGGACAATTAATGAGTAAAAGTAAGCATGTTACACATGCTTGCACAGATTGAAGATTCTTCCTGACAGTAAATTGTGAAACTAAAACAAAATTTGGTGATATCATCCCATGTGTTCCTTCCCTAATAATGAATTTGTATTATTTAACTCTAGGTATAAGGGATAACCTTCGATTTCAAATAGATCTGCCTGAAGTGTTAGCATTACTTGAGTCATTATCTGTGTCTGAAAGGCCTGCTATTTGAGGCAATGAAGATCAAAAGAGATTTGTGGGGGTTTTTTTCATTTACTTTCCGTTGTTTTAAAAAAGAAGTCTAATTTTGTTAAAAATATTTAAATGCATGCAATTGAGAAGATCGTATAATTAAATTGCACTTCTACAGGGGCCTTTAATAGTAGTATCAGTGTGAAAAACAATTTGGTTTATAACATTTCTTATGTTCCAAACTGTCCTTTCATGCATGACCAGCTCTGTTCAATAAAGTTACTATTTTGATTTTAATAAAAACTATTGTCATATGGATATTTCTGCTACTTTAGTTCTAAAAATAAATAAAGTCTTAATATTACTAATGTAGCTAAAATGCAAAAAATGGTTGGATTTTTTTTTTTTAAATGATGTTAGACAAAATAAGAAAAATACTTTTTGTATCTCTTGAAATCACCATCTAAATTATTCCTAATATTTGCTACCTTTTCCCCCTCACCCAGAGAGAATGAAGTATTTTCCACGGAAAAACTACAAAAACATGGCTTGATACTCTCATATTCATACAACCATCAAACAGGAGCTCTTATGTGGTGGATGACATTTCTGATGCCCTTTTTTGGTAGATAAAATAATAGATTGTGTGAATGTCTGAATCTTACTTAAATGCCTATTTCTCTTCTGAATCCTCTGAGACATACAATGCAAACAGAATGATAAGGGAAAACTTATTTTGTTCTAAGGATCAGGTGTTTTGAATTAAGAAATCGAACCCAAAGTTAAACAAAACATCTTATCCCTTCTTCCTAAGACTGACTGTTTCCATATTTGTTAGAAATGCTTTAGGGAAAAAAAAAATATTTCTTGCTAACTACATTAAATATTTGATTTTCATTTTAGATATTATAATAATTTGTTTAACTATATTTTCAATTATAGCTGTAAGTTTTCAACATTCACAGTTTTTAAATGTTTGAATATTTCAGAGTCTTCTGTGGTTCTTTTATTTTTTTCTCTAATTTATAGAATTTATATTTCAAAAAGAACAGTTGGATTTTAAGCAAAAAATCATATTTCTAAGTTGAGGCTCAAAGTGTTTGCAATGAAATATTTAGTTTCACTGAAATAACCCTGGATTTTGAAAACATATATGCAAACAAGTAAACATGCAAACATAACTCTACCTCAAAACAGAATGGATAATAAAATGGTTGAAGTATGTAAAAAATACTTTGGCTAGCTAATATTTTCCCGTATAAACATGTTGTGTTAAATAACATTTAGTTTGTTAGACATGAGATGTGCTTGTTCCTGTGCTTGTTCCTGAATATTTTAACATCTGTTTGTTTTCTGTATCTTAGACCAAATAACTACAGAGACATAATAAAATGTGCTAATGTTCTAAAAACAAAAAGGATTTATCAAATAGATTCTGAGAGGAATAATTATTAAAACAAATACATTTTGTAAAAAAATGCCTACCGTTGTAGAAAAGAAAAATATTTAATGGACAAGGTAATTAGAATGTGGTATAGAAATAATTTTTTAGTATTGTTTTACAGGAGAAAAAAGGTTAAAGAATACTTTAATCAGTGCAATGAGATGATAGCTTTGAGTATGCTGTGCAGATGGCACTGGAGAAGAACAGGGAAACAAAGAATTTCAAATATACTTAAAAATTACTTAATTCTAAGGCATTAATTTTGCTTTAAATTTAGATATTTTCTTAGTCATGGTCCTGATCAACGGCAACACTAAAGTGTCAATAAGTGAAGAGTTGTGTCTTGATGGCATTGTAGCCCTGATAAACACTCCTAAGAAATAGACACAGACAGCATTGTCAACAGTTCATAAATTTATAAAAAATAGTATATTTGCCATGGCTGGACCTTGATATACATAAAATTCAAATTCCACAATGTTATGAACCATTTCTGAAGTATATATCGTATGTATTTCTAATGTAATGATATACGGAGATCCTAAATACCCGAGAAGTGCACCTGATACCCTGAAAAGTGTATTGTGTGCTTCAGCACAGAGCTTTTCATGTTGTATACCTTGATTGCCTTTCTATTATTTACCAATAAAATGAGGTGTTTATTACTCCTGAGCTGATACAACATTCTTACTGAACAGAAAAAAAAATAACAACGAACTATTTTTTTTCTTGGAGATTAGGGTATGTTTTGCTGGAATATTGAAATGCATCAGAACACACAGAGAAAAAATAAGCAACACATATGTGACACTTCTGAAATAAAACTCATGTATGCTTGACCTCCACTAGCTTATATTCCTTGAATAAAGTTTTAAGAAGCACTTACAATACGTATGTCAGCCATAAAAGAAGAGAAAAAGTGTGAAACACATTAGAGAGAAAATTGGTACTGACAAAAAAATCGTGGCACTAATAAAATTAATGTCCAGATATAACAAATCACTAAGTGCAACTTCATCTGGAGCTGATATGACTTACAACATGGCCTTCATTAATATTAAAATAACAAACAGCTCATGAACCTTTCATTAGTCCTGGAGCAGCACCACTGAACACCTGCTAGTGTTCTGGTCCTAGTGTATGGTCTGATAACAAAGAAAATTGGGTTCCCTTTATGTGGATATCCTGAAAAGGATCCCTATCTGTGGTTGTACAAACAATATTAATGTCATGCACATTGTTATTTTCAATCACCACAAAATTATCAAAAATGTGAAAAGATTTCTATTTTCTTCTTAGGCCAGACATAGTCTTTTTGTCGTATTCTTCTAGTGATTCTACTATTACAGACCATAATTCACCCATTTACCCCACAATATAGGTAAGAAACATGATGATAATAATAACAATAATACTGATTTCTAACAACAGAAGTTGTTTTTTTTTCCTTGACTTTTACAAGCCTTTTAAGACAAAAGAAAATAAAAAAAGATATTGTTATGATCTGTATAATACAGACTATTTAATTTCTCAGTCAATAACTTCTACAGTGAGCTCAAGTGACTTGAAATGTGAAGGCCTATTATATACAGGTCAGACTGGAAGACTGAGAATTTCTTCTAGCTTAAAATCTGTTAGTTTATGAACCTGTGGTCAAACTCAGGAGGATCTTTGAAAAAAGTAAAACAAAACTACAGAAAATAATGTTGAGAAACTTTACCATCAGCTTCTCCATGCAGAGTAGGTTTCAGGGATGAAATCTGAACTTTATTCACCCAAGAAAGACTGCTTCAAACACTGGGGCATATTTATCTGAGCTCCAAAAATTTAAGCATTTTAAGAAAACAGACTCATTGACCAAACCTCTGAAAGTAAACATAGCAGCAATGTTTTCTATTCTTTCCATTCATTTAACTGACAGTTTTAGTATTTATAGATTTTTATAGATTTTTCAATTACAATTACTAGAGACAGTATATTTGACTTTTACTCACTAGCTTTTAATCAACACCTTTGCAGATGCAAATCTATTTTCTTTGATTTAATAAAACAATTTTTGTCACAGGGATGACCCTTAGCAGTAATTAGACTACAAAGAGAGAAGAAAAAAATGTTAAGATAGACGTTTAACATTAAGGGCAAAACATAGTACCTCTGAAAGCCACCTACTTCTAAAGATCAGATAAGTTCTTTTCCTGCTAAGAAAATCTATACCACTTCAGGTATGTACACATGCTATGTAACATACTGAGAGATAGTAGAATGAACTTTTGGGATAGTCTTGTTACTATAAAAATCTCAGGGTTTCGTTAAGCTTGTGTATCTGATTAATGTTGCCTGCATGAGGTTATAGGCAGCCTGAAGTCACAAATTTTTTAACCTTTGAGTAAACTCAATCAATGGGCTACAGTGAACAATGAAAACAAGAAATAAAAACGTTAGTTGGCCCTGCAGCTCAGTGGGGTTCTTTTCTAGTGTTTCTTTTTCTACCTCCTAAAATACAAACCCTTTAGGCTACATTAAAAAAAAAAAAAAAACAACAACTTTTTAGGAGATATTCACTCTCACACACAGCTTTGTGTCATCTAACTTTACAATATAGAATCCAGTGACAATTCCATACTCAAGTAATATTGTAGCTAGAGCACCTTTGGAAGTCAAATGGTTTAATCAGACAAAGCTATTCTTGTAAGAAAAAAGACTGTTGATTTCAAGAAGATGCAGAATTGCCCTTGAAGATATACTAGAGACCTATTTTGCCTCCTGCAAAATTCCATTCAAAAGCTGAAAAGAAATAGATAGGTGCATCTTCTTCTCACTCAGCAAAATTCACCAAAGAATCTCTTACTTTATATTAAAAAAAAAAGATGGAAAATGAAAACAATAAGATAATACAGATTTTATCATTAGATTTGGAAGAGCTCCAGGGCTGAAATGAAAATTCAGAATGATTAAATATCTGGAACTTAAGTAAAGGATCCCTGGTGTAATTCAGAGACACATATTTACAAAACCACATTCACCAGAGTTGCTCAGCTATGCAAGCAACTAAGATGAGCTTAGGGGATTTACAGCTTTCTAATGTCCTTATCAAAACTCCTTAATCAAAAGCCCTTAAGTAATTTATCTCTACCTTCCGTGCTGAGTGCTCTAGACGCATGCTAGGAAAAGTGGATTAATGAAAGACACTGACTGGTTTTGATTTCTGACATAAGTTTGTTTAAAGTTCTCTCCTAAAAAATGCTTTTCAGTGTCTATTAGTAGTTGTTTATGACCTACAGTTTGCCCTGGTTTAGAACAAAATAAACAAACAAAAAGAATCCCTATCCTAGGACAATTCAAACCCAAAGCCTCAGTGCTATAAATAAAAGTTTTACCATGGATTCATAAGCTTGTGTAAACACAAACTTAAGCTAAGCAAAAAAACTAAATAAACCTCAATCCCTCATACCTTGGAATTCTGTTTGCATGTAAGATTCTGGCCTACTGACAAAATCTCCATTACAAATTGGAAGTAAAGAAAACTAAAATATTCCAAACCTTTAATTCTAACTATTTAATATTCCTTCCCCCAAAAAAACCAAAAACCACCAACAAAACAACCCAAATATCTCCCTTCTCGTGATATTTAAGGAAGAGTATTCAGCTGCAACTTTAGCAGGACTGAGTTTGTCAGGTGTCTAGTAACAGGTTTACTCCTATTTTTCTGTCCCTATAATTTTAGAAATAGCTATCAGTATGAGAATTCAATATAAGATGTTTTTCCCAACATTGTTTACAGCTATTTTGCAACACTTGATGACTACATGCTTGAAATGTTCCATGTGTGCTTTGTCTGAGGCCTAATACTCTGCAACAAGCAGTCCTTGATTCATAATGAAAGTATTTTGCTTAGAAGGTAAAGATGAAAGATCATAAAGGTGTTTTTTTTTTAAATTGTTTATCAGATGCAGCGTTAGTGTAAATAATGAAAGTGTTATAAAACCTTTGATAGTGAGGCTATAGCATCTCTTGTTCTTTCTTCTTCCCTTTTTTCCTCCTTTCTTCCCCTTTTCCCTTCATCCCTCATTCCTTCCTTTTGTCCCTCATTCACTCCCTTTTTTTTCTTTCCTCCTTCCCTTCCCTCTCTCACAGTTAAAGTGAGATTACAATTAACAGCGCAGTATAGTGCTTGTATATTGAACAAACACTTTTAAACTAACAACAAACATGAAAGAGTAGTGCATGCCTAAATTTCTCTCTTTCTTACCTCTTCTAAATCAGACAAGCTGTTATGAAGGTCACCAGATGCTGAAGTGTTTTGCTATTTACATGTATGTTTTTCTCAAAATAAATTTTAATCTGATACAGAATCACTTTCTTACAGAATTTAAATGGATGAGATATGGAAGGCTCAAACTTTAATGTTTTTGTTTTCTCACTTAAAAGGAAATTCTAAAGTACGAATTCAGCAGGACTAAATAAAATATATGCAACCAGAGTTGAAAATTTTAGTGAATTTAGCAAAGTTCAGCATCATACTCCTTCAAGCTGACCAGAACATGAATTGCAATCAAACACAAGTCTTAAAGTCTGTTAGGCAAGTTGTAAAATAACCCCTGGCTGTATTTTGAGACCAAATAAAGTGAGTGAGAAGGCTTGCTATCAGCCAGGAACAGGTTTTCTATTGAGCTGTTCTAGACATGCACACTGAAAATTTATACTACAGAGGATACTTTAAGGTCATGCATAAATGTCTTAAAAATCAGGAAATTAATTTCCAGTGTGTGTATATTCACTAGATGCATATTTATGCACTTATCTTTTATTACTTCCCAGAAGAGTCCAGATCAGTGGTTCTTTGAGTAAGATATTTGCACACTTTGGTCTGAAATAAAAGCCGTGAAAAATTCACTGGGATAAGACTCAGACATAATAATTTTTGACATCTAGGAAATTTCTCCAGAGGTGATATATTCATTATAACTTTCCAAAGGATCACTTCTTCTCCTAATTTGTTTACGTTTTCTGAAGAACAAAGGTGATTTTATTGAAAGGATATTGCATGGAAGTTAAATTAGAAACAGCCCAAAAACTAAAGCTTTACATAGAAACTATGCCGAAAATGTTTTTTCCATATACAGAAGATTCTGTGTTTTTTCCCTCTGTTCTAGAAAATAGTAAACCATTTTTATTGCTATTTACAAGAAATTATTAAAAAATATATTGATGATAGATTATTTTTTATCAAATGCAAAATATTTCCAAAAGTATGATCAGTAGAAATCTCTTATAATAAAAGATTATTAGATTAAGCTTGAAGTTAGACTGAGCCAACTGACATGTGTCTTTTACTAGAACTCGTTCAGAAGAATCACATAAAAATTAAGACAGTATTACAATCACTGAAGGAGAATCAAGAAGGGAAGTTAATATTCCTTACTTATGGAATCAAAGTGATTGACTTTCATAAACTACTCAGAACCTCAGAATCATAGAATCACAGAATATGCTGAGACGGCAGGGACCCACAAGGATCATTGAGTCCAGCTCCTGGCCCTGCACAGAACCATCCCCAAGAGTCACACCATGTGCCTGAAAGCATTGTCCAAACACTTATTGAACTCAGACAGACTTGCTGCTGTGAGCACTTCCCCAGATCAGCCCAGTGCCCAACCACCCTCTGGGTGAAGAATGTTTTTCTAATACCCAAACTAACCCCTCCTCCTCTGACTCAGCTTCAGGCCATTCCCTCAGGCCCTGTCACTGGTCACCACAGAGAAGAGACCAATGCCTGCCCCTCCCCTTCCCTTCATGAGGAAGTTGTAACCGCATTGAGATCCCACCTCAGTCTCCTCCTCTCCATACTGGACAGAACCGGTGACCTCAGCCATTCCTCGTACAATTTCCCCTCAAGGCCCTTCACCATCTTTATAGTCCTCCTTTAGACACTCTCTAATGGCTTAATAACTTTCTTATATTGTCCAATGAGCTCAAACAAATATATAGAACATTCCACCTGAGCATAAGAAAAATCTTTTTTACTGTGAGAGTGCTCAAACACTGAAACAGGCTGCCCAGAGAGTCTGTGAGATTTCTGTTCTTGGCATACTCAAAACACAACAGGCAACAGCCCTGAACAACCTGCTTTAGCCAGCTCTGCTCCAAAAGGGTGGTTGGACTACACAATCTTCAAAGATCCTTTCCATTCTCATTCTCACCAATTTGATTCTCTGAAAGGTTTCCAGGGCTTTCTTTTTTGGTTCTATAGTTTTAATGCTGGAAGAACTTCAGCCCTGAAATCAATTAGCGTGATGCTTTGTGATAAAAGTAGGTAGCCCATATGATTTCTTTACCAACTTACTATTTTTTTCAATGTACTTTTGTTCTGTCTGAGTTGACACTGTAACTATCATGTGTTCGCCATGTATTGTTCTATGGATGCCTGTAATATTTAAAAACGTTTTACTGGGGTTTTATAAGTGCTTTGTTACATGACACTATTTCAGACAGATTTCACTAAGGATGTGTAGTTCATTGGACTCATTAGCTATTCTGACTAACCAATTTTGCCCTTTTTGTCATTGCAATAAAAAGGATTTTAAAAGCAGTTATTTCCAGAAAACTCTAATAGAGAAGCTGTGTTTCCTTAAAAAATACCATTTGTCTTCATATATATGACCAAATATTGACTTGTGAAGTGTGTTTTCCTTAGCTGTTCTTCTCTTTTGATGAACAGTAGCTCAGAATCTGAGTCTGCAAAGGATTCTTTTGAGATCTGACGTATCGATAGATCACAGCACCTCAAAGAATCAGAGGCACATGCCTGGAACCTCACAGTAATATCAGAATAAGAGATTTTTTCTTATGTATGTCTATACATTCATGTTCCCATGGTGAGTGGTCAGTTTGATGGGCGTCCTACGAAAAAACGCACCAAGTGGGAGCATCCTTAGGTTTGTGCAATGCATTTCTAGAGTTCTCTCTTCCATTGTGCTAAACAAAATATCTCTTACTAAACTCCTTATTTTTCTATCTAATACTAAAGTTTTCATATACATGTAGAAATACATTAACTTTTTCGCTTCTTCATAAGATTTTTGAGTAAAAATAAAGTTTGTGGTGGTTTGCATCTTTTAGCATTATCATTTATTTGTAGTATTATGCTTATTTCATGAGTGTACCTTTACTTATATTTTTGATTTCATATTCCTGTGGCACAACAAAAAGGAGCTCCTCTTTCTCAGGAATTTATTGACCGCTTCTAACCTAACATTTTATTTTCTTGCTGTCACATCTTGGGTGAATAAGGAAGACAGAATGAGATCAAGAATACATAGAGACATATAAGACACTCTGTGACAGATTCCACTTTATTCCAAAAGATGAAATTAACAACTGGAAAAAGACAAAGGGATGGCTAAAATGAAAGAGGTGGTCCTTGCAATAACAACTTGTAATACATAATGTATTTCCAGCAAGGGAGAAGTGCAACAACGGCAACTCTCATCTAGATATAAAAGAGTTGACCAGGTAACCTCGGATGGAAAGATTTTCCCTGGCCACTTTCCAAGATGAGCCTCTAAGGACTGAATAGTTTTTATTTTAGCAAATATAATGCCACTTCACAAGGGTAACACATAATCTAATTCTTTTTTCTTTTCATTGCAGTGAACTTTGGATATGTATAGGTGGCTCCAGACAACAGAACCATGCACTAAAATGTATTTCCATAAAACTGCAAATATTTTAGCATAATTTGAGCTACTTATCAGTAAATTTAATAATTTGGCATATTTTGAGAAGAGGAAAAAATTTTCTAATGGTTATTGGATTGCAGATTGAACTAATGGCAGATATTTAATGAATGAGCAATACATTAGGTGAATTTATGACCTTGGATAGGTGAAAGCTTACAATATCTGAGGATTAAATATAAAGAAATAAAAAGATACAACCCTTGGCTTTCTTGAGGAAAGTAACAGTGTTAAAAAAACTTAATTTCAAATAAAAAAAAATTGCTGAGTGAAAACTGTATTTTAAAGTCTATGTTCAGTAAGACACAATTTATAGTATTTTTAATTTAGCATATCACTATGATTTTGGTACATATCTATAAATTAAGGGTTTTCAATCAAAGAATTCTTTTGCTTGGAAAAGACCTTTAAGATCATTGAGTCTGTTTTAACTATTTTGAAAATTAAATCATGGCACATTCACTGCTGTACAAGATTAACAAGTATAATCTTA
Source organism: Melanocharis versteri (assembly GCA_013397845.1). Classification (NCBI taxonomy): domain Eukaryota; kingdom Metazoa; phylum Chordata; class Aves; order Passeriformes; family Melanocharitidae; genus Melanocharis; species Melanocharis versteri. The sequence goes on from VZTG01010359.1 coordinate 777,356, forward strand.
TGGAAATTAAAAATAAAAGCAGATACACCATGAGACCATTTGATAACTAATAGCCTCAGTTAAGCATCTGTAAGTGTTTAAATAGTCTTCCCATTTTTCTTTCTGTTTTGCTGTATTCTGAAGAGCTCAAGCCTGTTATTGAACTATGCTTCTTGCATATGTTTTTTGATTGAGTAAAATTACAGCCTGCTCTATATTTTCAAATGTAGTGACTTAGCTAGAGGAGTCAACTTTACAAATGTATATCTAGAACCTCATTTTAAATGAGAAGAAATACCTTGATTTACATCAGCTGTAAGGTCTGCTTCAAAAAATGCTTAAAAAAGTTACATTTTAAATAGATGACTTTTATGTCAGGGAATTTTAATAGAAACTGATGGATACAGAAACAAAAGCTTAGTGAGAGGGATTGTGTATACTTCACTACATATCTCATCTCAGTGATCCCATATTCCTTATATTATATTTGTTTTACTGTAAATTCTCAGAAATTTTTCATCTTCTGGGAAAAAAACAAAATTTAATTGTTGGAGAACTGAAAACCACTGGGACAAACAAGAATGAATTCTGGATCTATTGCTGCTTTTCTCTCAGGTAAAGCATTTTTTTCAGAATCAGAGCTGGACAACATTAAACCTGAACTGTGTGCAGAAGGGAAGGCATGTAATGAATAAAATGTGTGGCCTCAGAAGAAGGAAATAGAAAATCCATGTATACAGAATACCACAGAAGAATGTTCTGCTTAACTTCAGTGAGGACTTCAGCTGAGAACAATTTTCTTACACTATAAATAAAGCAGAAAAAAGGAGCAAGAAACTGGGTAGGTTCGGGTAGGTTCTCATTTGTCCTGTAGTACCAGGCAGCTGGTGCTGTTGAGGTCAGGATTGTCTCTAATGTAGTGAGCTGAACCCAGTCCTCGTGAAACTGGGGCCTGATCTGGGAAATACTGATTGGGTAATAAGAAACCAGAAACCCATCCATTTCAGGGCTTGCTTGGCTTGGTAGGATGTTTCATTTGTTTGGTAGGTAGAGCAAAGCGCATATCTTCCTGTCATTATACTCAGATTCATACATATCAAGTTTGATGTTTAACAGTATCCAGGAGCTGCACCTCACAGTCATGGCTTTTATGGCTCAGTTTTCCTGAGTCCCTTCCCTGGCATCTTACCTGATACTGGTTCACAAGATCTCACCCACCTCTCCTTTTGTTTGAACTGCTCTTTCACATAAAGGAAACTTCCCTACTTGTCTTTCCTACCCATATTCCCTGAAAAGTCCTGAAGTAGTCAGGCTTTGATTGTTGCTTCTTCTGTCTGTTTCTCAGGCTATGTGCGTTTATGTATATATACCTGAGTAGGAACTCCCTTCATCCTGTTCCATATTGTTATTGTTTCTGCAGTTCATCCACAACCTGGGTGGGTAAAGGCTTCACAGAGTACATCAGCATCTCCACCAATAATATTTTGAAAATTATTCTTCCAGGTCTCATGTTACAAATATATTAATTATTTCAGATAGAATAAAAGAATCATCCTCCATGATATTGTGCCAAACCTTTTTTTTTTCCTTTTTTTTTTTTTTTTTCAAAATTTAGTATTCATATAACACTCTGCATATATAAAATCTAAATATGCAGAGAAGTCAGAAACTGCTATCGATTTACTGTGCTGGACACTGAAGTCCAGGGGGCAGTCTTGCTAGAAATATTAATGTAGCCAAATTAATGAAATAAACAAAACCCAAATTTGGATCTTACTGTCCTTTGAAGTATAACAATTTCATGCACTGTATTGCCATCTTTAAAAGGCATGAAAATATTAATACAAAATAATAGGTGGCTTTTTTCCTGATGTCAAGTGGATGGAAATAGAAAATAGTCTAACCCATAGCAATTCCTTATAATTTTCATCCCCCAAAGTGTGTTTCTTTTTCCTTTACCCTTATAAGCAATACAAAGAAAAAGAAGAAAGATGGGAAAGTAAGTTATATTACCTGAATGCAATTTTCTCCAGCTGTGCTCCCTCAAGGACATTAGTAATTTATCTACTCATTTACCTTTAGTTAGAAAGTATTACACAGTTTTATCTGAAAACACATGAAAAAGATCAATTACAGGACTATGAATTCTACATGGTCAAATGATTTATTGCTTGATCATCCAGCAGGATCTACTAATAGCTGTAATAAGAAAGACTTTGAAATAAGTAAGACATTAAATTGTTTCACCATATGCTCATAATCATAATTTTCTTGCTAAGGGTCATTGTATAGCTACCGTTAAAAGAATGAGACAAGCAGCATAGACTTTTCTGTTAATTGGTGTTCTTTATGTAAGTTGAGAGCAATTGACACAAAACATGTCGAAAATTGTATTATAGTTGGCCAAGATATTATAATGCTTGAGTTTCCAGGGTGATAAAGTACTTTTTAGAGAAACAACAACAACAACAACCAGATGGCAAAAGAAGAAAATAAACTAAGGATAAAAAGTATTGTAGAGAAGGAAAATCAACAAATAAGTAAAAATCAAATAAAGAAAATAGATATATTAAAGAAGATGAAGACTAGAAATAATATTTTTATTAATAAAAGAATTCAGCCTGATGTTCTTCTACTGATGTTCCCTTTAAAAATCTGAAGTTCATGTGATTTCCAGATGTTGTATCTTAGGATTTCACTGGCTTTGTATCCTATCAGAGTTGATAGCTGCAATCAAAGCAGCTAGAACCCACATGAAAGCAGTTATGAGCTAAAAGAAAAAGTTCATGAAATAAGCAAAATTTAAAGAAAACAATCGTATGAGAAAGGTGATTATCCTAAACTGCTCCTACTTTTAACCAACCTGGAGTTCTTAAATTTCACTGAGTAAGCATAGAACGGAGAATATTGTTTTACTTGGGTTTATTACTTAACCAATCTTCTGTCATTAATTCTGCTGCTTCTGGTCTCTAAGTACTTTCTAGATATTTATGTAAGTCAGATTCAAAGAAATGAGAGACTATATAATGCTGTGATACACGTTTTTTCAACAGGTGCAATCGTTGACAATTCAGCCTTTGAAAGGTTAAAGTGCTTGTGTCAGATATACTGTTCTGTGAAATGGTTCTACACTTGCAGCACTATGGATTGGTAAAACAGGTAGATCCCTGATGTAAGTATTCATTACATTTCCTTAACTGATGCAAAATCATTATACAAGGTACCTTCAGTTGTTCATATATCTGATCTCTGAATATAGTGAACTCTGAGCCCCAGAGTTTTTGAACTATGTTATGGAATTTGTTATATATATTAGGAAATCTGTGAACAGGTTTTGCTGTCCAGGTTTTTGTCACTTGTCATCTGCCAGATACAGAGTGGGATCAGGAATCCTCCAGAGTATAATGAAATGACAGTCCAAAGATTTATGTTTCTTTGTAACCTGGCCATTCCATTATTTGCCACTGTCTTTATTTTACAGACAAAATAGAAATTATGCCAGATTGACTACATTAAGTCACATTACTGAAAACATTCCAAATGTGTACGCTTGTAAATCCATTTGTAGCAGCACAAGACCCTATCTTGTCCAAACATGAAGAACAGGGTGTCAGACTGATAATCTGAAAAACAACTTCAACATGCAACAGTACGACCCAGACAGAAAGAAACTTATTCTCACTCAGCAGCTTAGCATGGGTCTCCACATGAACCCAGTTTATTAGTTTCTGATTTATAAAAAAGTTAGAATTCATAGCTTTCGGTTCAGAATTAAAATATTTCTAATGTCCAGTTGATTAAGAAAAATTAGAAGAAAAAAAGTCTGATTTTTCTTTATATTGTAGAGATCAGAAATTTGAATTTTCCTGTCATAAATGTTTTCATAAGAAATAAGTTTGTAATGTGAAGTTAAAATTGCTAGGTCACCAAAATTTTAGCCTTGATATATTATAACAATCTCTTATTTTTCATTTTAACCTTATTTCTTTAAGTATTTTGAACAAATTTTGACTATTAAAAGTGAAATATGGAGTGGAGCCATTTTATGTGGAGCTTCATAAAGACATGAAGCTGACTAAAGAGAAGAAAAATGAAGAAAATAAGTGCTCAAACCTTCCCATGGTACATGACAGATTTAGTGCAGATTGTTTGGCTTGGGTTTTTTCTGCTTGAGAATAAAGAGGAACTGCAGAGATCAATACATGAAAGCCTCAGTCTTGAATTGACAGTATTCTTTGTTAAGAAAGGAATATGCCTTATGTACTAAATCTCAGAAAAAGACACAACATACTGAATCCTGCTCGTAGTATAGGGGAAACCATTACACTGACTGAGTCTCTGATCAGCATAGAAAAGAATAAAAACTTGTTCTCTGTCTGTCTGGAGTAGGGTTAACCTTTTTTTATAGCAACCCATATGATGTTGTGCTTTAGATTTATGACCAAAATAGCATTGATAGCAAGCCAATGTTTTATTCATTGTTGAACATTGCTTGAACAGCATCAAAGTCCTTTCTATTTCTCATTCTTCCACGCTATCTGGGAGTAGGCTGAGGGTAGGTAAAAAGCCATGAGGGGGCATAGCTGGGACAGTTGACCTCATCTGACCAAAAGAGTATCCCACCTTATGTGTAGCCAAGCTCATCAAAAAGAGAATTTTGGTCAGTGTGATATCCAGGCGGGTGTCCAGGGAAGCTGGGCCTTAGCACGCATAACTGTTACTTGGGAAGACAGATGCCATAACCAAAAATATGTTCCCTTCTTGATCCTCCCTTTTCTAAGAGTTTATTCTTTATAAAGACCCAATGACCTACGATTGTGTCCATTGACTTGTCCTCTCAGCTGCTCCCCCACACCAATCTGACCTTTATTTCCTATAACCCTGCTCAAGTGATGACCACCGGTGGCAGTCGTAATGGACACATCTGGTCATGATGGCTGCACCAGACTCAAAGTGGATTTGGGGGAGACACAATAGTCAAGGGCTAATTTGAGCAAAGTGCCCACCTAATCATGGTGCTGCTTAAGTTTGGAGGAAATTGACTGCTGTAGTTAATATGCAAATACCACTTCAGTTAATTTGCTCTATAAATAGTGGACAGCTGGGGGCTATTGAGCTTTCTTGCATGATAGCAGTCAGCACACCTTGAGTTACAACACATCTCAAAGTTACTCTTTGAGGCTGAGAAATTCTTTGCTGCAACATATTATCAGTAAGTGTTTAATAGCACACTAAACTTTTAAATCTTAACTAAGTTCTATAAAGGCTTGGTTCTGCACATAAAATCCTTTAGACATAAGCCATTGACAAAGTCTGGGCTAAGTCTGCATCCAGCTGCACCCAAACACCTCTCTGAGGATTAGAACACAAGGGTATCCTCTCTGAACCTCATGACTTGGCAGAAGGCTTTCCCTGACAGTTTTGTCTGACTCTGTCCTTTATGCAGTAGTTGATCAAGTGTATCTTGCTATCAAACCTTGTTAAATCACTGATGCATTTCCTATTTTCCAAACTTTGTTAAATCACTGCTTTATATCAATAGAAATATTGCTACTTCTCTCTTAAAAGTGTCACTCCATCTGTGATGTGACATATCTGTAGTCTCTTGAGTGGCTCTAAGATTTTTTTTATATCCAAATTCATCAGGCAAGCTGATACCATCTGGAACTACAAATAAGAGTGCGTTCATTTAAACAAAGATTAATGCTACCTACTTACGTGACAACACAGCAGGGATCAATCCTACTGATAAAGGACATGACCCATAACCTTTTTTCTCCTGCTACTGGAAATGTGAATGCAAAACTCAAACCAATTCTCTCTATATCCAGCAGTAGATTTTCTTAGCCCTTGGTGCAACAACTTGTTTTGTTGTTTAGTTTGGTTCTTTTGTGATGGAAGGAAAAAATGATATTTAAATGTTTTAGGATCAACTACAATATTTCTCTAGTACTTCCTTTTCATTTTGTCTTTTTTAATTCCTTGGATGATGAAACAGGCAATAGTAATCCTATATTTAGCTTATATAGGAACATTCTGGTGGATGAATTGTCAGTGAAAGGCTTGGGGTCAATCAGGCTGAATAGATACATTCATCTCTCATCCCTCTGATGCAAAATTACAAGTGTAAGATGAAAAGTTAATTTAAGAAACCAACCGCTATTTTTTTTTCCTTTCACTTGGCATGAGGTCCTGTGACAGTCTTGAAAAATCAAAGATTTTTTTTTTTTCTCCTATGTTTTGCAGTCTTACCTCAAAATCCCCACAATTCTCATACCAGGTCCTTAGTGATGGTACATTAGTGACATTAGAGGGTGACGGTCTGTTAGCCATATACTTGTCACTTAAGTTTTGTAATATTTATGTTTGAAACAAAGTCTTGCTTATTTTTTTTCTTGAGATAATATATTTTAATACATCCTTGTCTTCTCATTACGCAGAAAAATCAGCCATGACAATTATAGAGGATAGTTGATCAGCAACAGCTTCATAGAAAGTTATTTCTCATCCCTCTGGCTCTAATTAAAATGGTAATTAGTTGTATGTAACAGACAAGACCAGCTTTATTCTTCTACTACTTGGTGTAAATCTGGAGTAAGTGTATTGAGGTCAGCAATGTTATTCTATATTTATGGTGATTTGAAAGAAACAAAAGTTTCTTCTTATCTGTTATAAAGAATAATTGATATTTCTTCTATACATGTCCTGAAGTTTATACTGCAATTTCTTCTTGCTCTGTCCAATTTTTTTTCAGTATCATTAAATCTTCTAAAACTCCTTTAAATGTTCTGGGGTTTCTTTCTCTCTTATGCAGTTCTCAGTCACACAGGGACTTAAACTTTTGGGTTGACCACATTGGTTTTGCTGCTCTTTTAACTTTATGCATTTATTTACGCTTACATGGCTTTTTTCTTCCTTTTTTTTTTTTTTTTCCCCTAATGTGACCTACCAAAAGAAGATTGTCCCTTTTCCACTCTTGATTTTTCATGAATTATTGAATTTTGGCCACTTTTATTCAACTTGTTTCACATTTCCTTCAAGTCAGCATTTCTTACAGTGCAATATCTTTGTGTTTGCTGACCTCTCTACAGAACTCCATCAGCATTTCAAACTTAATGATATTATAATAATGGTATCCTATGTGCTTTCCAACTTTAACCTTGTTTATCTTACAGCAGTAGCCTGATTTTCAATCATATGGTCCTTGTGACCTCATTTGCTGCTTGTTCAACTTACTGTGTAAGAAAGAAGTGTTTTCAAAACTCTTTCTGTAGCTTTCTTATTTCTATTTCACTTGCTCTGATCTTCTTTCAGCACAGAAACTCACAAATAAGTACTGTATGGCTATTTTAGACAATAATATTATGCATATGAGATTTTATGTGCCATCTCCTTATACTGTTTAGACCTATATATAGCAATACAAAATATTTTTTCCACAAGAAATCATGCTTACCTTTTCTGTTATTTAACTCAGTCCTTATAATTTCATCATGTCAGTCAAAAACACTTTAAGCAATTAGAAAGGTCTCTCCTTGTCGCGTTTTCCCTGCGTTGCATCACTAGCCCGGTGCTTTTCATTGGAGTTTGATTGAAGAGATGGGACCATCGCAGTTATACACGATTTATTACTTAAAATAACAAACAAGGCTTCAGTCTCAAAGGTCGTGAGATTAAGTAAAAAGTCGCCATAACAGAGGATAGTCACGGGTTTCAGGGTTACATGGTAATTTATAACTTTCTGGTCCAATAAGCAATTAACACGAAACTTTGTTTCAACTTGATAACCTATCACCTCTAGTACTTTTTGCTGCAATGCATCTGTTCTTCTACCAATCAAGTGCCAGGTCACGTATACCTATGTACTTCTATTATAACATCTAAATTCTTAACTTAAACTATAGAATCACATTACTATACTTAAAACCCTTCACCAAATCACCCAACATGTATTTTTACTTATAACTATAGGAACACAGGCTTATGATTCTCTTGCTTAAGATCCATATATCTTGTCATCACATTAACCCTAGCTCCTTCCAAGGCTGTAAATTAAATCCATTATTATCTTCAGAGGTTTTAACCTCTCGGTCTCCGACATCTCCTACTGATAATCTTGATATCCTATGGTCATTTCTAGCTCCACATATGGTAGTTTGGGAATGAAAGTTAACAATCTACTTGAGAGCTGTCCCTTCAAGAATAGAAGCCATATTTCATCATCAACGTTTCACAGGTATCATTATCAGCATCTGATTATTTCCCCTCTGGATGTCACATCTGGAGACCTTGACAGCATTGAGGGTTGCGCCATGCAAAATGCAGGAATTTCAACAAGGCCAAGTGCAAGATCCTGCGCCTGGGTCTGGTCAATCCCAAGCACAAGTCCAGGCTGGGCAGAGAATGGATTGAGAGCAGCCCTGAGGAGGACCAAAGGGTATTGGTAGATGTGAACCTTGACATGACCTAGCAGTGTGGTTTGCCACCAGAAAACCAAACTTATCCTGGGCTGCATGAAAAGAAGGGTGACCAGAAGGTCATTTTATGTTTCTGCCTTTGTTTCAAGAGCTGAAAGGTGTTTTGCCTTTTCTATAGCTAATAAGGTAATCTTAGGTCACAGATTGGACTTGATGATCTCAAAGGTCTTTTCCAACCTAGTTTATTCTGTGATTTATTCTGTGATATCCTCACCTCAGTTTGGCCCTATTCTTTTAATGTGTCTTTCTACCTCTTCAGAACATCATCTCATGAGATTTTGACTTGAATGAATGAAGCTGATTTCTCATTCTAATATCCTGCATCGTCCTCTGAAGTTTCTTACATGCTATGAAGTATCTTACACTCCTTTTTTTATGTCTATGAGAACTCACTCTGATTTGTGTTCACACTGGTTTGTGTTCAATTATACAGAAGAACATTTGTAACCAAATATGTGTCTTTTTATTATAATGCTGATTTTCACAAAATATTTCATACACTATGAAATGTTTTTGTTGTAACAGGCTGATTTACTGTCTTCAAGTGAGTTCTGATCCAGATTTTTTTAAAGATAAAAATATTGGATGCAGTAGCAAATTGATTTTCTATGAAAATTTATCATAGTGATAAATTTTTGTTGAATCATTCCATCAACAACATAGATTGCAGACAGAGAAATATTTTTTCTATGCTAAGTCCAAAATGTAGATAGAGTACCTGCGATTTTCCTTATAAATTAAAAATTACTTAGATAACTTCTGATACAAGCTTATATTGGTAGATATTGATGCACACCAGACATGTACAGTCTTTCTCAGTTATTAGTAAAAGATAATAGTAAAAAAGCTGGAAATAAAGTAGCAAGTATAGAAAGACTGAGCATTAACCACTTGAATGAAAGGGTCTCCTGCCAGGTCAGAGTGCCAGTAAACATATTGTTTTATGTATTTAAGGAATGAAAGTAATTTTTACAAGCAGAACAGGAGAATGCAGTCAATGCTGTAGGTTATGTACAATACAGTGCAAAATCTGGGTTTAAAAGCATTGGACGAATGTCTTCAACTAGCAAACCTGTAGAGAATGACAGCCACAACAAGCATACAATCCAGGTTTGTAAACAACAGCTTTTGAAATGCATCTTATGTTCTTCAGGCTGATATATTCCTCTGTGATAGAGTATGTCAGGCTCTGTCAACTGAACATTTTAACAGAAGGGATTTCTTAAAATCACGGTCAAGGAAACAATTATTAGAGGAGGAAAAAAAGAAAACATACCACTGCACAAACAGAAAAATTTTGACACAAGTTTGTGAGGCTAATTAGTACCACACACTATCTATTTTCCCCTGTGGTTATGGACATTTAAAATTTCCCCTTGTTCTGTCACTACTTGACTGGGAGAAGAGACCAACCCCCACCTTGCCACAACCTCCTTTCAGGTAGTTGTAGAGGACATTGGAGTCTCCTCTCGGCCTCCTTTCCTCCAGACTGAATAACCCTCTTTGGAGCCTTCATTCAAAGCTTTGACCTCTTTAAGAAAGACCACTATTTGTAGAAAAAAAAAAATTTTTGCTTATTTTGTATATTTGCATTGAGATTAATTTCTCTTGGGGAAGTCCCCTACAGGTATTCTGATTTTATTCCTACTAAGAAACCTGTAACTGTATAAGTAGAGGTTATGTGTCAGACTCCATGCACAGATGTGTATGACTTGTACTTGTGTCATGCACTTGTGTATGATTAGTTGTACGAATATGTACAAATATCTAGAAAATACATGTCTGTCTGACAAAAGTACATACACAATTTATACATCTCTATAAAAACATATATAGGCAGGCAGATGGAACTAGAAAGTAAAAATTTTCCCTTCCCATTTTTGCCAGTTTTGTGGAATATTCTGGAGGTATTGCTATACCATGCAGGCTAAAGAGAGAAAGAAAAAGAAGATAGAAGTTAATAACATTCCAATTTCAATTTTTAATAGATATGAAAACCGTGGAATTCTACCAGAACAGACTAAGTCTAGCACTAGAAAAATATGACACTTAGCCAAGATTTACTAATCAAATGGTTGGGACATTTGGTGCTCAGACTGAATGTGATATGTTTGTTTCCACAGACAATAATGCATATAATAAAATTCTCAGGAAGACAGATTAGGGATCATGAAAATGCCCACTAATCTGTTACATCAACTCAGATGATACTACACCTTCCATCACTTCTTATAAGCTTAATGAAAACATCATTAAAAAACCCCCCAAATATTGGCTTAAATTGAAAAGAGAAACAAGTCTTGATTGCATGCATTTCTGAGGTGTCTACACCTTATTATAAGCAAATGAAAGAACTTGACATCACAGAGTGTACAAATTTATTAATTTACAGAATCACAGAATATGCTGAGTTTGGAGGAGCCCACAAGGATTATCAAGTCCAACTCCTGCCCCTGCACAGGACAGCTCAAGAGTCACACCATGTGCCTGAGAGCATTGTCCAAACACTTCTTGAACTCTGTCAGGCTGGTGCTGTGACCACTTCTCTGGGGAGCCCTTTTTATTACCCAACAACCCTGGGGGGGAAGAAACGTTTTTGAATATCTAACCTAAATCTCCCCTAACACAACTTCAGGGCATTCCCTGGTGTCCTGTCACTGGTCACTTGAGAGAAGAGACAAGTGCCTGTGCCTCCTCTGCCCCTCAGGAGGAAGTTGTAGACTGCAATGAGATCTCCTCTCTGTCTCCTCCAGGCTGAACAGACCAAGTGACCCCAGCTGCTCCTCATGGCTTCTCTTCAAGGCCCTTCACCATCCTTGAAGCCCTGTTTTGGACCCTCTCTAATAGCTTTGTATGCTTATATTGTGGCCCCCAAAACTGCACGCAGTACCCAAGGTGAGGCCAGAGCAGAGCAGAGCAGGACAATCCCCGCCTACAATCAGGTGATGATGCTGTGCCCGAGGCACCGCAGGACATGGTTTGCACCTCAACTGAGCTCCTACTGCATACTTTTAATCAGAAGATCATAACAGCACTTAGTCTACAGTACTTGCACACCTAATTCTATTAGATTTTATATAAACTGACAGTTTTTATTTGTATAAGGAAACCTCTGTCTAAACGTAATTAGACATCAGAAACAATACTGAATCAATTAATTAAATAAAATCTGAATTTAATTTAATGGTTCAATGGAAGTTATGAAAACAATTCTAACCCATTTGATTATAAGAAAATTTTATATTTTATATAAAATGAGTACCATTCAATTTCAGAAATGGAAAAAGAAGTGGTATATTCTGTGTTTCAGCATGTATGCAGAGTGTGCAGCAGAGAAACTTTCTAAAGAGTTAAAAAATGCCTAGATCAGTGTGGTATTAAATGATCAGAAAATCTCAACATTGGTTTGTAAACAGGAAAAGTTGTGCAAATTAAATAGTAGTAGTTTTGAAGGGTCCATACATAAACGTTGTAAAGAGGAAGACATTTTGAGGTTTTAAGCAAAATTGCATGAGGGAAGAACCTACACAATGCCCATTGATGCATAATGCAGCTCAATTTCATAGACTGAGTAATGCTATAAGGCAAAAAATAATGGCATATTTAAACTATGTATTGATAGTGTTTATATACAAGTGTGTTGAATTAATGCTTTAGAGACCTTTGAGTGCTTGACTTCAAAACCTTCATAATCCATTTCTTATAAAGATTTCAGGTTTAAAACTAGAAACAAAGCTATGTACTTCCTGTCTTCTTTGCATTCATCAAGATGGTCAGATGTATTGCAAAAGTCGGTACTACATGAGCTAATAAAAGCTGTATTAATAGAAACAGATATCAGCTCACTGTAAGCTGGAGAAGGAAGACAAACTGCAAAAATCCTGCCAATGTTTTTACAACTTTCTCCTGAAAGCTGAAGAGCGAATTTCAAGGTTCCTTTCTTACCACAGACTGCCAGGTTTTACTGCTCATAACAAATTTGCTTGTCTCCCATTCTTCCTTACCCTTACCTCCGGTTTTGTGGTTTTTCCTTTTCTGAACTATAATTGTCTCAAATTGATCTCCTTAAAAATCAAAGATTCCTTTAACCTTTTCTTTCCTGTCCCATGCCAGTTTCCTCTCTCCAGGCTTCTGATTCTTGTCTCAGCCTACTTTTTCATGCAGATATATTTTTCCTCTCCAGGATTCTAACTCATATAACTCCTTTTTTACTTCTTCTAACCTTTTCCGCACCAATTGTTTCAGGTCCTATGTCATGCTCCCAGCCAGCTGAGGCTACTACTACTGTTTGTAGCTCAAGGTCTAGCATTTTGAGCTGAATCCCTGTCCCCTTCACTCCAGCTCAGTTCCAATATTCAATGTTGAAGAAAATTCTTACTGCTTCTCCAGCCTTGCTTATAACACATGCAACACAGACATGCTAAAAATTTAGAAAAAAAAAAATAGAGGTACACATTCATATGTGAATGTGCCTGAGATTAATGTTACTATTGTGAGAAATAATGGAAAAAGAGGGGCGGAGAATGATGAAAAGGTATGGGTTTGTGCTAAAACACAGCCTTGTTTATAATATACTCAAAATTTTGTTATGCACAAAAAGGGGAACATACCTTATATATGAGGCCAGGAATTCATTGTCATTTTAACTGAAATTCTTTTCTCTTTAATCAAAATACAATTTCTTTTTTTTCCTTTCACTTACAATGGTAATAACTCTCAGCACATAAGCATATCGATATATAAATAGATAATAAAAATAATATGTCTGTAAAGTCATATATCTATTATTCTAAAAACATGGACTACAAATGCCTTATCTGCAACCTTCCCTCCCTCTGCCCATATCCCACAAACTACATTTAAATCAATTTCTGCTCTAAGTGTGTTTTCTGCTCATCTGGACACTGTCAGTGGGCTTCCTGAAGGGAACCTGGACTTGACTTGTTTCTTTGCTTTGTTCAGTTGTCACCAGATGCTGGAGAGAACTTGCTATGATCACTATCCCTATGTGGCTGGTACAGTTACTGTGCTGTGATCACCTTGGCTGCTGCCTTCTCTTCCCTTGTGGAACAGCCTCATGGTATATTGGACAAGCAGGGTACAGGAAACCACATTCAAGAGCACATTAAAATAAAGTTGGTAACCACAGCAACACAGGATTTGCTGAATACTGCACACAATATTCGAGGTGAGGCTGCCCCAGTGCAGAGCAGAGCGGGACAATCCCCTCCCTTGCCCGGCTGGTGATGCTGTGCATGATGCACCACTGACACCACTGGCCCTCCTGGCTGCCAGGGCACTGCTGACTCATGTTCAACTTGCCATTGACCAGGATCCCCAGCTCCCTTTCCGCGGTGCTGCTCTCCAGCCTCTCATTCCCCAGTCTGTCTGTACATCCAGGGTTGCCCCATCCCAGGCGTAGAATCCAGCACTTTCCCTTGTATTTCATACAGTTGGTGATTGCCCAGTCCTCTAATATGTTGAGGTCTCCCTGCAGGACCTCCAGTCCTTCAAGGCAGTCAACAGCTCCTCCCACTTTTGTATCATCTGCAAACTTGCTCAGTATCCCTTCCAGTCCTGCCCCCAATTCATTTATGGAGCATTTAAAGAGCACGGGGCCACGGATGGAACCCTGGAGAGCCCCACTAGTGACAGGTCACCAGTCCAATGTCACCCCATTCCCTATAACCCTTTGTGCCTGACCCATAAACCAGCTGCTCACCCATTGCATGATGTGTCTATCCAGTGGTGTGCTGGGTATTTTATCCAGAAGGATGCTGTGAGGGACTGTATCAAAAAGTTTACCAAAATCCAGAAAAATTACATCAACTGGATTCCTTTGGTCAACTAGATGGGTTACCTTGTCATAAAGGTAAATCAGATTTCATAAGCAGGCCTTTACCCTCATGAAGACTTGCTGGCTGTGACTGATGACTACATTGTCTTTAAGGTGTTTTTCAATACCTCCCAGAATAATCTTCTCCATAATTTTACCAGGCACTGAAATGAGACTAACAGGCCTGCAGTTTCCAGGGACATTCTTCCCACTCTTGAAAATTGTGACAATGTTTGCCAGCTTCCAGTCATAAATACCTACTCATTAGGCAACTGCTGCTCTGGCTACAAAAGTTACAAACTATGAAAAGCTGAGTAAAGCCTGTTCCCTGTCAGCAGTGACGTCAGTACTGTATAGATACACTCAACCAGACTGACTTTGTCCCACTTTTTCTAATCCTACCATGTGTGTTTAGAGCTGTAGCTACTTTAAATTTCTGCTCTGTAGTGTAAGTTGCAAAGACTTTTCATCAGCTCTTTCTTTCCTTAGCTATGCACTCAGTGAAATTGCTTCTAGCCTGCAGGGTGCTGTCCAACTAGAGGGATCAATATTTTGCATGAGTATGTATTGATAGAGGATTTAAGAGGAATGGTTCTTTTTCTAAAACTGCAGAATCAGGGAACTGACATTATTGTGAAAGATTAATTATTCTCAGCGATAGTAGTAATATATAGGGCTTTTTCTGTCAATGTCTTATTTGAAAACAATTACTTGAAAATTACATTCATCCTTCTAATTTACTTAGTTGTATTATGCATTGTAGTCTCAGCCTATAGATTGACAGAAAATTGTTCAGTACTGTCTCAAGTCCTGAGGATTCTGAATTGGCTCATGTAAAGCCTCATTGCTCCTGATTCTTACATCTAGTGGTATGAGACATTCATTTGAAAGAAAGCAGAAATTGGCTTCATGGTGACTCAGCAGTTCTATAGAAGTCAAAAGATGATTCATTTTTTTTTTTTACTTTACAAAACTCTCAGCTGTGGTTTTCATCTATAGACAGGTTTTTTTGTCCAATGACTGCCATGATTCCTTCCTACAACATAAAACTGAATTGAATACACTGTATTAATCCTTGAACAGGACTTTTCAGAACTCATGTGTGATATAGTTCTATCTGCATCCTAAGAGATGGAGATGGGAGAAAATTCCTGTGTATTAGCTATGTTATACTCTCTCCCATAGTTCCACACCATCCAGGCTACTGTAAAAATCTCACCTTCTTATCAAATAGCTAGCTTTGGCTGCTTTGATGAAAAACTGTTCAGACACTATAGGACAGAGTGGTTCAGTTTCTACTGTGCGTGTCGGCCAGCCGAGAGCTTTAGTTTTAGGGATGCCAATCTGGACGTTATATTTTGCTGTACATTCATGTAAAACAAATGTTGATCACACCTGAAAACAAACAAAAAAATAAACTACTATACTTCCGACTCTTTAAACATAATTATTTTTAGTTTGGTATATATCATATAAGTGTCTTTCTTTATGCTCAGCTACTTACTGTTTTGCTTTAGAATATCAACTACAAATGTATACAGGAGCATGGGGAAAAAAATCTTGCATCTCTGAGTCTATTGTAATGCAGAAAAGGCGAGAAAAATATAAATAAGTGACTCTTCAGGTCACTTTATACAATGATTACCCAGTGAACAATTATAAAAGATTTAAAGTCCTTTGATTTTTGTGGCTTTTTTGAAACAGTGAAAAGTCCTCTTAAAACAGCAAGACATAACTCGCTGACAATCTGTCCTGGTTTTCAAAACTCATTCTAATTCCCTATGTCCCACAACTGTCTCTTTCTTTGAAAAGTTATTGGGAAAGTCAGTAGGCAGAAGAGAGCCCTATGTTTAAATCCTAAAGTACATTTTCTAATTAGTGTTCAGTAAAGCCCATGAATTAACTGATGTGGAGCTTTCCCCTGAAGTCTCCATGACTTGGTATGTGTTTTTGTTCTGCAGATCTTCTAATATCTTTTAAAGTACAAGAGGAAGCCCAGTGACATTATCCTGGTTAGTCAGCAAATAAGACAAGAAAGGTTAGAGAATTTATGATAGTGCTTTACACTGGTTACTACTTACCATTTCAATAGTTTTGTTTCAGATAACAAATTATGTTTTCTTGTATTTGTTTTGATATTTTTTTTATTGTAAATACTGCACTAAGAAATGTTATTGTTACCCTAGATTTTTTCACAAGCCTTCATTATTTTTTTATTTAAAAGGAAGAAAAATAAATTTAAATCAAGTAAGTTAAAATTTTGACAAGAAGCTTTTTTTATTAAGGTAAAAAATTCAAAAACAATAATAAATCAGCCTCATCCAATAAAAACAGTGAAGAATTTGCAATTCATTAATTTCATTGGTAATTTGATTAAGTTGAAGAAAAACATTCCTATCCATTGTTTTACATTGTAATTTATGTTGAAGTAAGAAAGCTGAAGTTAGAAAGACACTTCTTGAGTTTGAAAATTATGCAGCAAATGTGCAATGGGTAGCTACAATTGTAACTTGGAGACTTCACTGGGGGGTTTTAAAGTTGAAGAACCCAAACATTTCTACGTCAATTCTGTAATGAAAGTGGGAGGAAAGTAGAAACCAGCCCACAACGTCCATACAGAAGAAAACTGGGAAGAAAACAGTCCAGGCAACTATGATCTATTTTCGGTCAGGTCACTAACGGAAACTGTGTCAGGCATCATTTGGCATAGTTAGAAGCAACCTGTGAGGGTTTAGGGTGTAGACGTCATCACATTCTACTACACAGGTTTAGTGAGGTATTGAAAGCAGTTATGAAGGCATTAGAGACCTGGCCCTTCAGTTAGTACAGGAAAATATGATGTCCTGCATGACTGAACTTTTACATATTTTTATTTCAAGTCATGTAGGTAACAGTGATAGCTGTAGCACAAAGCCAAAAGTATAACTACACCAGAAACATTTAAAATAATGAAGAAGAGAACATTTTGGTTATGAAAGAGATTTAATAGAATTACAGAAACATAGAAACATTTAGGTAAGAAAAGATGCTTAAATTCATCAAGTCCAACTGATAGTCCAGCACTGCCAAGTCCACCAGTAAAATGTGTTCCCAAGTGTCACACCTTCTTTAGTGTCTTCTAAATACCTCCAAGGGTAGTGACTCCACTACTTCCCTGGGAAGCCTGTACCAATACTTGACAGCCCATTCTGGGAAGAAATTTTTCTAATATCCAATCTAAACCTTCCCTGGGAATAAATTGAGGCCATTTGTTCTCATCCTGTTTCTTGCTACCTGGCAGAAGAGATTATTGTGCCACAACCTCCTTTCAGGTAGTTGTAGAGAGTGATAAAATTCTCCGTGAGCCTCCTTTTCTTCAGGCTAAACAACCCCAGTTCCTTCAGCTGCTCCTCCTAACACTTGCCGTCCAGGCTCTTCATCAGCTCCATTGCCCTTCTCTGGACTCGCTCCAGCACCTCAACCTTTTTCTTGTAGTGAGGGGCCAAAATTGGACACAGCACTCGAGCCGTGGCCTCACCAGTGCCAAGTGCAGGGGGGCAATAACTTTCCTGGTCCTGCTGGCCGTGCTATTTCTGATACAGACCAGGATGCCATTGGCCTCTTCAGTTACCTGGGCACACACTGGATCATGTCCAGCTGCTGTTGACCGGCACCCACAGGTCCTTTTCCACTGGGAGCTTTCTAGCCACCCTTCACAAGTCTGTAGCATTGCGTGGGTTTTTGGGAGCCAAGTGCTGAACCCAAAATTTTGCTCTCTCAAATTTCATATCATAATGATAATAATGAAAATAATATTTAATAATATTCAGTTTCTGATTTTTTGTTTTGTTTTAAGTAAAAATCTCTGTGCAAATTTATTATGGGAAAATTTGATCTTACAGAGATAAATGCCTGCCTTGTCTTTATATCTTCTGACACCTAAATAGATTGCAAGTAGCATAGTAAGAAACATTATGGGGACTGAAAAGAATCTGACTCATCTGGCTTTGTCTCTTAGGTTGTATATACCTTTTAGGTTGCCTCATAAACCTGCACCCCTTCACCATCATCTTGCCCTTTCCAGAGACAGAGAGAGGTCTCTGAAAATCTTCCACTGGAGTCTACATAAATACTTCAGTTTAGTACAGAACATGTTCTTAGAGAAGCTTCCAAAGACACTTATTTTCACTGACGTTGTATGAAAAGTGAGTAGTCTGAGAGAACCAAGTCTCTTGCAGAAATGTTAGACATATCCCTGTTGGCAGGTTGTTACTAGATATGCAATCCAGATTAAGAGGTGATACACAAACAGAATTGTTTTAGGAAGAGCTCTGGTAAAAATGATTTAAAGATATAATATTCCCTATTTTTTTCTTGCCTTAATTTGCAAGTCAGACTATATAATTTCATAGACTTGCAGTAATGCTACAAGGCAGAAGTATTTTAAAGTGAAAGGAAGCTGTGGGAAAATATATGAAAAATTATAGAAATATAATTAGTCTTAATGCAGGTGATTTCAATGCCTTACTCTTAATTATGATTGTAAAATAGTAACATCTGTTTTGGCATTTTATGGATGAGCATAGTAAAGTAAGATACATTAAGAAACCCAGTTATTACATATGTCTGTCTTACCAAAAAGAAAAAACTTATTTACTGTAAAATCTGCTATGTAGAAGCTCCAGATAAAAGAGGAACTAAGTAAGTAAACATCAAATAAAGGATTATCCTTGTTTGTAAGGAGTCTGTTCTAGTAGAAGTTATAAACAGGGACACTGACATTAAAGTGACAGGGTAGATTCCTAGGAAGTTAAAAGCAAATTGTCTGATGCTAATACCTAGTACAGATTTAAGTGAAGGATTTAGCTGGGCTAATAAATAAGATTAAGCATAAACAGAAACAAGTCACTATACTCTGAGCTGGCCAAACTTAACCACTAATCATGCTTAAAAACTTTTCATTAATAGCATGTTTTTGAACTCATATTAATCTTCTCTTCTACTAATCTACTCTGAAATAGGACAGTTTTGCAAAACATGACCACTTCCTCTTGATTTCTTAACTTTTACAAAAATCCTTTGCTGCACACAGCCAATCTTTCTCCTGTTCACATGTGCAAGAGGGATGCTGTATCTTGGTTGTGTCTCCATTGCTCGAAAAATATGGAACATTTGTCTCTACATTTCTTGATATCTGAAAAGAAAGGGTCATTCAGTTTTTCAGAAACAAGCAATGACATGTAATTTTATAGAACATTTATTCACTTTTTCTTAATGAGATTAAACTCCTAAAGAAACTGGGTAGAGGAAATGACTCTCTTACTGTTTACAAAAAAAGCCTTAGACAATTTTCTTGTTGAATTGGTCCACGCTCTTGAAAACAGTCTTTTAAGTAACATCGTGGTATCCTACCTTCTCACTGCTCCTGCATGTATTTTCACGATTTTATTTTCCACGGGTAAATTTTAATATTTCTCTGACCGTACAGAGAAGTTCCCTGCAGAGGAGTGGGATGATGGCCCAGAGACAATTCAGAAAAGGACATGACTGCAAAGACTAATGAGCTTACTAACACAGAGCTGATTCTACCTAGTAACTAAATAATTCTGTTCTGTAATATTGCAAGGTGATAAGCCAAAAATTTGCCTATCACGTAAGAATTGTAAAACACAGATCTGTCACCTAAACCTTACAGTCATTGTACCAACTTGTAAGTCACAAGTGAAAAAACAACCAACCAAACCAAAAAGCAAATTACTCTAAAACAACAGAAACAAAAACAAACATAGGCAGATCAATTGCACCCTAAAAACTGATCAGTGTGAAAAACTACATGCCTAAACACTTCTGATACACCATTCTTTACAATACTTTATAAAGCTCCCTTTAGTATCATCAGCAACTAACGTGTTCAGGGAACAAAGACAGTGCTGTGCTCTTATTTATAAAAGCCAAAAAAGCATCTTATTCTGTGAATGCACTATGGATAATTAGACTTAAATTGAATAAATTTAAAAGAAATAATTTACAATATCTCTGCTTTTTTTCTCTTTTTCTTCCCTTGACCTCATGGGTTATCTGCTATTGTAATTTATAAGTCACTTTTACTTACTTTTGGTTGTTCCTTGTTTCAAATTCCACATATGACTTGATTTGGCTTTAATACCTTAGTTCTAACACTTTGGTATTTAAGTTGTTAAAGCTACAGAGATATTTTTGCTACTTTGTCTTACATGTGATTTCAAGCCTAATTTTTAGTCAAAAGGAGGTGTTTCAATTTAATATGCTACAATATATAGAAATTTTTATCCCTATGGCTAGAATAGTGTTTACATATGAGTTTATCTGAGATTTAGTCAAAGTACAGTCTTGCCATAGGTTATCTTTCATGTAGAAAATGGACCCAGCTGTGATACCTCTAAGGCCTGAGGATGATGTATAGTCTTAAATAGCCTGAAAATTAAACAGATTAGAATAACACTATGAAACTGATTGCTGTGGCTGATGTTTCTGGATCCATTTATTTGAAAATGTAATTTCTATTCTTAGAAAGTGGTGTTTTCAAACAAGAGGAGTATGAGACTTTTTTTTGCAGAGACTTTTCCACAGGTCAAAACATATTAGTTATGAGTTGACTAGCTTTTAGATTCAGGCAAGGTTCAGCTGTTTTTTGAGTTGCTCTGTTCATCTTGGCTTTGCACTATTTGAAACAAGTAACTTTGAAAAGTTGCTAGGTAAGTATTTTAAGCGGCAATGTTGTACTGGGATGACTATTGGCCTTAACTGTTTGTGTTTCCTGCCTCTGATGCTTCATCCCAAGTCCCCAATATGGAAGTAATTGAATCATGACAAAACTGTAATATTTTTAATTATGTGCAGAAGAAGTTCATGTGCGCCTGAAAAATTTTGCTATTGTTGTCAATTATCAATTTATAATAAAAGAATTCTGTGGAACTGGCCTGTTGTTTCCTCAAGAGATGAGCAATCTTGAATTCCTGTGTTCATTAAGAGATATGCATGTGGAATCTTCTTGTTTTCCTCTTTTTGTCCTTTACTCCCACCTCTTAGTGAATAATTCTCTCCCTGTATTTCCTGCTCCATCCTGCAATATTGTCTCACAGCACTCTGTGAAAACTGATACAACACAGAAGATGCAGTCTTTATGTCCCGTTCTTAATCAAATTTAATATATTCCCCTAAGTTTTCTTAATATCTTGATAATTAAAATTGGTAAGTGTACATCCACTGAGTCTCTGAGGAGGTTGATGCTTGCATGTTAAATAGTTGAAATCAGGTTTTATGAGTAAATGCTCAATATTGTTTTAAATTAATTTAGAATTTGAGGTTAATTTTTATTCCTAACCCCATAAAAGGATGTAAACAGGCTCTAAACTTGTGAAGCTGCTGAGGTGAGTTGGTTACCAAACTGCTGCAGAAACTCCATTCAAGGAGTTGCAGATTTTCCTCTATCATCTAAAAATGCTTGTTTTCGAGCTACAAACTTATTACTTTAATTAATGAAATTTTTACACCTATCCACTGCTCTGTATTTTAAGGAATGAAGTAAAGTGTAGAAAACAGAATGAAGAATGCAGGGACAACCAGTGTTAAGTGAATTCCAGTTCTGTGCCAATTTATATAACTAGTTAGCTTTTTGATAAGCATAATTTAAAGGTAACAGTCAATGTCTGTATTCTGAGATTCTGAAATACACACAATCCACTTCCAGGTGTATAATTTCTCATCATGTTTAAAGAGTATCGGTACAGACTTCACACGCCCTACCCCCTGATCTGGCTGCTTTTCCAAACACAGCTCTCTGGAAGCCTTTTCATCATAATGAGTAGCTTGCACAAAGCAGTAAATGTTGCTTTGCTATCGATATGCAAGTTGTAAGTGACAGCACCAGTACAGACTAAGAATCATCTTGGACTTCTAGATCTTGCAGATGTCCTAGATTTGCCAGGTGATTAAAAATAATCCCTAACAACAGAAGCTAATTATTGACGGCCACATGTTGCTAGCCTTGTCCCATAAAGAATTCCTTTGAAAGACAAGACTTGAACATATCTCACTGCAAATCTTACAAAACCATTCCTAAAATGTTTATGCATATGTAAAACTTCTGACTATAAAATTAATTAGAGGTAGAGAAGATTTAGTGTATGCAGATAACAGACATTTTTTTCATAGTATAGACTTGACCTCACACAGAGATATACCAAATTTAGCAGCCTTAATTGAGTCAGATGATCACATGGTTCTCACTTATTGCCCTGCCTTTGCCTAGATAGTTTCTTACCCTGCAAATGCTTTGAGTCAATGACAGCCTTTTGACTTCTTTTTTTTTAATTTTACAGTATATAAAAAAATTGTTTGCTTGTTTTGTTTTGTTTTGGGTTTTTTTCATGAGTTAGTTAGAATCAAGTTGTATAAATTAAAGAATTAATAACATTACTGACAATATGTCTGGGGCTGTGCTTGCATCTGTGAGTTATAAGGCATTAAATCCTATTCAACATCTAAAGGTTTTCCAATTATGCATTTTTACAGACTAACCTCCAAGTAAAGGGACATGACCAGACCTTATGTAAGTTAATAAGGTAATCTTGTGTACGCATTCAGCATTTTTAAAGAAAATGTTTAAAGGTCTTTAAAAGATTTTTTTTTAAATTAAAGGCCAGAGTTGCACTATAACTTTCTTTGATCTATCCTCAAAACATTTCAGTAATGTTCATTGCCATAGTGTCCTGAATTTGTGTGTTTTGCAATCTCACCTCCATATCATAAAAGGAGGTTTCTTGATGATTCATCCAAACAGATATTAGTGCGGTGTTTTGCAAACAAAATTCTGTAAACATTAAAAGGTCTCAAATCCATGATGAACAACTAAGACAGGGAAAATATTTTCAAATATCAAGATTGCTATAAACTGAAAAGCTATATTAACTCAACTCTCTCAATGTAGGCATTACTTATTTGTTATAGAACTAATATTGGAGGTAGTTTAAAAAAGTTACCTTGAATATTTTATGCAGTTCAAAAATTAAGATGGAGTTGTTTCATGCTGTTTTCAAAAACATTTTCCCTTTATTTTAGATATATGCATAATCTAAACATACAAACATTCCCGCATTTTAACATTTATAATGAAATTTTTCATTATAAACTTTTATTTCTGCCCCAAGTTTAAAAACCTGACATTCTTCACAGAGAAAATTTTTTGTTTTAATGAATCATTCTGATTATGTTTAAGGAGAACTAGAATATTAGAGGAAGCACTACTACTGTAATGCATATTACAGTCACATCACAGCCCTACAATATACTCCATTTTAGACTTGAGTATTTGTTTCTATTTCTTCATTCATCTGACTTTACGGATGGCTTATTATTGTATTATGTATTATTGTTTTCTTATTATTTCTACCATTATATATAATTAATTTAAATCTAATAATAGAATATAATTACATACTAGAATTATAGAAAATTATTTCTATTATTAGAAATAATAATAGATAAATAGAAATATCTAAATAATAGAAATATCTGAAATCCTTGTTCTAGGCTGTTCTTTACAAAGTGGATTGTTTTGTCTGTTACTATAGGATCAAATATAACAAACTCCGCTTCTACTAAAACTTAGAAATAATACTATATTCTGTAATGTATGGTGAAATACTGAAAATTACAACACAGTCTAATACCTGTGACAAAATAATTCATTACCCTTTTCAGAATATACAATGTGTCTTTTCCAATATCTTCTAATTTGGACATTGCTACAATTTTATAAACTGTTTAGAAAGCCACATAGGTCTTCTTTTTTATTATAATTTTTATTTTTATTTCCTTAAGGGAGAAATTTTCAAAAGATTTTTTTTTCTGCAATAATTCAAATAAGTTACTTCTGTAATGCTTTTGCTCCTGTGGTTGTGTGTTCAGCAAATCATCTTAATTTTAAATTATTTTATTGCATTTCATGACCAAGTTCCACAATTTTTTTTTAAAGAATTAACTAAACCTATCAAGATTAATCGTGTTGTTATTCATATTTTTCTATGGAAAACTAAATTAGGTATTTGATTTAAAGACGTTACTACAACAAGTCAAAATACAAAAAAGAATTGCTGTATCTGAGAGTCCAAGTTCTTTAATTGTAAAGACAAAATCTCAGAGGTTTATTTGGGCTTTTATCACTAAAAGACTCCATTTACTGCTTTTTACATAGAATTCACATTGCAGGTACCAGTTTTTCCCCTATTTTTTTTGTTTGGTTGCTTAGGGAACTCTTACAGTTCATTATATGCTGTATTCATGCTGCTGTTTTACAACTGATGTAAGAAAATTCAATGTAATTGGTAGTGGATATCTGTTCTAGATTGATCTGAAGAAGTGTAAACTTCAGTGTTGTAGGTGGGTATCTGCATGCTGCTGTGCAGATACTCAGTTCAATTCAGCTATCTACAACTCATGTGCTACATTGGACTCAGATGATCCCTGTCACATGAGATTTTCCAATATCCTCTGCCATATCTGCGATCCTGTGCATATGCACGCATGTAAACCAAGATATTTCAAATGGGATTAGGCACCTGGGACTATGGAACTCAATGCTTTCTCTCTTCTTAATGACACTCCAAATTTCCCTTAGTCTCTACTGACTTCTTTGCCACAGATTGTAACCAAGTTCTGTCCCCACAAACATGGAAATGGAGGCTCAAAATGTTGATTTATTCTTACCTTTTCCTATCAGTAGGGTGAAAATGCTATGTTCCTCTGCTCCATTGGTCTCCAGCATTGCTTTTAAAGATGGCATTATATTTAATCTTTTGGTTGCAGTTGTTTCTTTGGAAATCAATTTCTGTATTTCCGTACTTTGGTCAATATAGAAGAGACTGTGCTCATGAGAGTGACTATCTCAGGATTGCTTTGGTCTGCCAAATATATAGAAAGTAGCTCTCATATACAAGAAGTTGACTGTCAGATCGCTTTACTTACTTTTCCTAAAAACAGAACATTGCCTACTTAATTGTCCAAGAACTCAGCATGAGAAAAATAATGAAATCTCCCCTTAAAATAATAACAGTAGTGATAAGAATAGTGATATTTATTACCAAAAAACTCAAAGTAATTTTTTTTCCCATCTTCAACAATGGAATTGTCTCATCAATAGTTGAGACAGCTACATCCTTGTAGAATATAAGCTAATGCCAACTGAAATAGCAACATCATTTTCTCCCAATGTATGAAATACATCATCAATCTGTTTGGAAATCAGTGGTTTGTGAGGAATACCTGTACATTATTAGAGAAAAGGATGCAGTAAAAACCGAAATATAAAAATTGATCTGATCCATTTCACTTGACTTGTATACCTGTCTGATTGTACATTTAGACAATGCATTGCTTTTTTCTACCCCCATTTAGGATTTCTTCTAGCGGAGTTGTATCCTAATTATAAAGGATAAGGGTCCCCGGGATGTTAGTGAATTGGACCCTGTGTATCTCTGCAAGAAAATGAAAAGACTTGGCTACACAGGAAATTTCTTCATCTGTACGTTAAAAGAAAGAGAGAGGACAGCACAGTGGTAGCCTTCAACAGAGATAAGTGATTTCTTAAGAATGAAGTTTACTGCATGTACAGAATTTTAGCTTGTCTGCTTGTGCTCTCAACCAGAGTGGATCATAATTGTTTTCTGTCCAGAGGGAGACTGAAACCTAAATTGAGAAGTAGATGCTGTGGCAAATATAACATCTATCAATGGATCAGTGTTTTACAAGCCAAACGGAATATTATTCCATAGTTAACCTCTCTTGGCAGTACTTTTAACGCACTCACACACACACACCGTTTACAAAAAACCTGAACCAACCAAATAAGACAACCGAAAACGCCAGCTCCTGTAGACTCATGAATAAAAAGAACCATTGATATGTCGTAAACAACAATTGGTAATGAAGTTCAAATACCATCGATAATACAAGATAAGAGGGGTGCCAACCCCCAGTAATATTCCAAACAGATCCATGACAGAATTATTTGAGTTTCATCCTCAGAAATTCCTCTATGAGTTTTTCTGAATGATAGAAGGACTGTATAGCTTTTCATGATTGTTTACTTATGCATAAGTAAACAATCAGCTGTGCTTGGCATATTTCTATTCTGAAAGACTATTTTGCCCATCTCAAGCCTTATCAATCAAAGTCGTCCACTTAGAAAAAGGTAGCTGTCAAAGAAGGTTTTAGGAATGTCATTCCTGAACACAACCTCAAAATATCCTAACTTGATTTTTTTTAATTCATTAGAGACAGTAAAATTCTATTAGGCTGCAAAAATTATTCCAATAATCAGTTAACATATTAACTTAAATTATATTGGCATAAATTTGCAGGTGTCAAGCTCCAAACTTACTTAATGAAATGTTATGAATTATACATGTACAGCAGTGTCAAAGTATACATATATCAGTTACACATGGAATACTTAGTATGTTTTATATCTACAGCCTACATTATCTTTCTTGTACTCATAAACATTTCCATTGTTACCTGAAAATCTTGCAATTCTACTCAGCACATACACGTTTTATATAGTGTCCAAACAATTTCCTAATTTTCT
Organism: Melanocharis versteri; assembly: GCA_013397845.1. Lineage (NCBI taxonomy): Eukaryota > Metazoa > Chordata > Aves > Passeriformes > Melanocharitidae > Melanocharis > Melanocharis versteri. The sequence goes on from VZTG01010359.1 coordinate 804,252, forward strand.
CTTGTCAAATTAAATAGATTGATTGTTCTTCACATCAAAAATTTTTTTGTGATTCCATGTTGAACCCCTTCTAATAATTTAAGTATTTCAGCAGTCCTTTTTCTTTCAGTGAACACTGAAAATGAATACTGCATTACAGTACTGCGAAAAGTGGAATGCAACTAAAGGTCAGTTGCTGGAAATTAGGCAGTGTTACCAACATCATCTACAGAGGTAATAGAAAATCCATGTTTCTGTTAGGGTTTTTTGTTCATTTAAGCTCTGTTTAGCCTTTTTGACAACACTGAAGCAGGGTCTTATCCCTAGTAAATTAATCATCATGATCTCCAAGTTTTTCAGGGCAAAGTAGTAAGTAAGGAAATGAGAGCCCCATACTTTTAAATATGCCTTTCTTTTTAGGATATATTTGAATTTTCAAAAAGAAAGGCTCCTTGGTATAATTCAGTTGGTGAAGAATTCCAGTAATTCAGGTAAAAGTATTTTTCCCGCAGGTCATTGCTAACATGCTTTAGGATTAAAAAGTGGATTTGTTCAGTGGAATTTTCTGAAAACAGAACGACTTGAAGCTAATTCCCCATTAAGAGTACAATATGGATCTTGATTTTGTAATAATTTCTTTAGGAAAGAAATCTATTTGAAAATAGGAATCAGTAATAATAATAACAACATAACTGATAGGTATTGCATCTTTCTTTACAATATATTGACATGTCATGTTTCATATCATTAAGTTCCTTACTGTTATGTGAAACAGAGGCTCTGTGGAGTTTTCTGAAGTACCTTTTAAGTAGTTACAGAGTTAATACTTCTGCAAGTAATGTGACTATGGGAACTTTACCACATCTTTATGTTTCAGAAAGCCCTGATACATCTAACATTCCTTCCTGGAAAGTTAAATGAAAAAGAAAATAATGGTTTTTTTTGTTGCTTCTACCAAAGAGGGATACTCTGAAAAGCTAACAAAACCATTTACTGAAGCAATTTATTCATAACCTGAAAGCATAGCAGGTTCAAACTTTATATCACTCACAGTAGTCAAAATTTTCATGTTGTTTCCTAAGGGAGTATATAAGTACTTGTACTGAAGTAGCTTGTAGAAAAGATCTGTAAATCTCACAGTAAAAAATAACAGTAAGTTGAAGGTAGTCAGACATTCCACAAACAGTGGAAAAATTGCTGATTGTCAAAGAAACTTGTCTTAGTGATTAGCAGAAAACATAAATCAAGTTATATTTCACAAAGTACAATTAAATAAACAACGTATCAAAAGTTCTTAAATGAAAAACCCCAAAACAAAACCAAAAAAATTCCCCCAGAACAACAGCCACATGAAAACCCAGCTGAAAAAAACAAATAACCAAAACCAAAGGCAGACCTGCGGATAGACATTGTAGCTAGGATACGACCCATAATAAAGTTATGATTTTGCTGCAGTAAAAATGGAGCAAAAGTAAAGCAGGCAATGAGAATAAATTTGCACAAAACAAAACAAAAACATCAGCCCACACACAAAGACCAAAAAACCTCTTAGTGGAAGAAGAACTGAAACCTAGCAGTTTAATGAACCACATTTCCTTCTCAGAACATCAATTGAACTTTTGCTTGATGACATCAAGTGAGTGACAAAGTTTTTAAATTAAAAAAATCAGTTCATGGAAAAGTAGAAAATATTGTATTTATGAGAAGAGTAGGAATTCTTTACTAGACTTATCCAATAGATAGATATCATCTAATGCCAATTTTAAAGAAAACAGCAATTAAAGACATAGGAATATTAGGAATAAATTTAAATGGTTTTTCAAAGGTTGTTTCTAATAGGATAATCAGAGAGTTTGCCATAGTCAACAGAACTGTGATATATCTAATCTACCCAGATTTTAGTAAAACATTTAGTTTAGCACCACATGGGAAATTATAAATGATGATGAAGAAGACAGGCAATAGAACTGTAAATTGTGTAAATGAATAAATGAGAGACAAGAAAATTCTAAAAGAGGACTGTGAGACTTGATAGAATTTGTTTATAGAGTTCCTTAAGAATTTGTCTTTGATCATTTTAAGGTGACTGATATTAGCAACGGGCTCAAAGATATATTCTAATTACATGGTGATGTGAGATGCTATTAATGCTGAAGATTAAAATAGCAAATGGAAAGATTTGGATGACCTTGAAAGGTTGAGCAATAATTTGACATTAAAAGCTTTATGTACAAGTTAAAGGGTTATTTTCCAGCTTTTCTATGTCTACTGTACATATTATTCATCCCACCACTTTTGTGTTGGTCTACTCCCCCAAGTACAGCATGAATTATGAATAAGAAATGCTTATAAAGATGCCATTTAAAGCTGTTTGTGAAAATGGAAGCCTGCTGTAGGAAAAGTGACTGAAGAACTGGTTAAATGAGGTAACACCTTTGGAAAGATAAAGGTTTTGTATGCCTTATCAAAAACTAATTCAAAATGAAATAAAAAATCCCAAATCAAAACCTTTTTAAATACACAGGACAACATTCACATGAAATGTTAAAAAAGTTACATATAATCATAAAAACTGTACTTTCTGTGAAGAAATTAAGTAGTTTAATGCTATTGTAGGTTGACCTTCTAGGAAAAAGGGGCAAAAAATATTAGGTACTTTTGAGACGGTACTTTCTTTCTTTCTGGAGGTCATGCATAAAATAATGTTTTAATGAATGATTTCAGCAACACAGGAAATCTGTTGCAGTATTCTGTTTCTAAAATGTTTTTTATATGAAATAGAATACTTACATACAGCTAAGAATTGACGCAGAGCTGTGACATATCAGTTATGTAGTCTTTTGAAAAAGTGTAGGAATTTGAAAACTTCTGTTTTCAATGAATTAGTATTGATTTACAGTTTCTCTTGTTACCTGTTTTGAATCCTTTATTCTTGGAGTCCTCATTAAATGTTCCAGGGTATTCCTGGGATCAAAGCTATTTTATGGACAATTAATTATGTAGCTCATCCTGCTTGTCTTTTTGAAGTATTGACCCATTAGACTTCTTCCAGTCCTCTGGAGCTTCCCTAGTTTTCCAAGACTTATTGAAAAATCAATGTCAATTGTCTAGGGAGCTCTCCAGCCAGCTCTTTTAAAATTATTGAATGCCAGACAAATTTTAAACTACCTAATTTTAGTAGTTGCTGCTTAACAACCTCCAGAATTATTGTGAGAGTGGGAGATATTTCATCATCCTCCTCATCATCATCGTCACCTGATATGAATCTACCACTTTGAATTTTTCTAACTGCAAGGAGAGTCATGAGTACATTTCTGCTTTTTATGCATTATTAATGCCATAGTTATATGGTTTACTTATATGAATAGATAAATATAAGCCCTAGGATTGCTCTACCACTTGCAATTTTATTGTGGAGAATTGCCAGATTATGATTTATATTTGTTATCAAATTCAATTTTATCTGAATATTAGTAATTAAAGTAATTAGTGCATAAATTTTTGTTAAATTACTGGTTTCTTTAGACTGTTAAGCAAAAAATATCAAACTACAGAAACCGACAGAGCAACTTGTCTCAACAGCAGCGCCGTCTTGCCTTAGAATTTAGTGGAAAAATGCATTATCTTGCATTTGATTTTGTTATGTGTTCAGGGTATAATATCTTCACAACCTCAATCTGATGAAAATATTCCTTGTGTTTCCAAGTAGTATTTCTTTAGATACTGCATTTCTCAGTTCTGTTTCCTGTACTTTAGGGAAGTTTCCTTTTCTTTCTCTCCAACAAATGTCCCATATTGGGCAAGCTGCCCCTTTTCAGGAGCTCATGTAGTACTTTTCCTTCTTTAGGATAATTATAATAATGCCAGCTGAGACACCTGCTACCCTGGAATTATTACTAATATTTAGAAGTATCTTACTCATGGACTCTTAAGGGATTGTTCCTGTATTCTCTTTTCACAGACACTATATGAAAGATTAATTTGAACAAGTATTCATTATTAATGTGCATTTTAGAAGCTGATTCATAGCATCCAAAAGCAAACATTTAAAATAGGTCAGATGACTCATGCTTGGAGAATGTCCATTTCTTTTTATTGCCTCTGAGTGTAAGTTCAAATGGACACATATGTAGCTAAAAACAGGTGAAACTTACCCTACTTTCTGACCATTTTCCACACTGACAATGCTGCCATTGTATAGCTTTTCAAAAACGATTTTAAGTTCTGTGATAACATAGCCATATTCAAGTCAAAATTCTCGCATCATAATTTGTTTTCCATTTTCAGTATATCTTGTGCCTTGTTAATAGTTTAGGTCTTGACTGTCACAAATGCTTTGTCCAAATTTCTGCCAATACTGTGTCTGAAGCAGTTTACGTGAGCCACATAGTCCTCTTGATCTGTTGGCATATCAAAAACTAACATGTTTCAAGCTTTAAACATTTTGGGTTTAGCTTCCCTAGATCTTTCTGAGATGAGGCTGTAATTCTCATTAAATAAATCTTTCTGGGGAAGTACTTCAGAGAAAATTCATAAAGTTGTCTCTGTGGACCTGTGCAATGATATTCAGACTAATTTCTGAATTTCCACTGACCTATACTTCAGAAAACTATAGCTGATACTTTATGGTCATGAAACCAAGCACTCTTTAGCTATACTTGCATCTCCAGAACCTTGTGAATTAATTTTTCAGAGAATCTGCTTCCACTAAACCGTTTCTACTCTGTAGAGATTTCACCTTTTGATTTTAGATCACTGTAGTTCTGATCAGTCAATAGACAGGCAAAACATTCTCACTTTTTCCTTCTTGTAGAATTTGAAGCTCTATTTTTCTTTCTTTACCTGAATCTTCTTAGTATTTAAACTTACTTTCAGACTATCTCCTTCTGTGATGGCTTTTAAGTACTGTGAAGCCGTGGCAGCAGCCTCATGTGCAGCCACAAGGTGAACACATCAAACTGCGCAATTGTGGAGACATTGACACTCAATGAATGGTAGCCATCTCTCAAAATAAATATATTATCTCTCAGCTCATTACCTTGTTCCAAGGACCTGGAGAGAAAGACGTATCTTCAGAGAGTCATTTCACTTTTCCCAGGCAACTATTTTGAAAGAGATTAATTACTGCCCTGAAGGGTATAATTCGTTCTGCTTAACTTTAGGAATGTCAGACAGAACTATCTACATGTAAATTAATTGCCTGCAACTACTTTCGCAGTCAGAGGAGGAACAACTGTTGCATGTTTCTGTTGACTATTTCAGATCATAGAATCATAAAATCATTTAGGTTGGAAAAGACCTTTAAAATAACTGCATTCAAATCTAGCGCTATAAGTCCACCACTAACGAATGTCCTTTGTGCCACATCTACATGATTCTTAAATACCTCCAGGAATGGTCCCTTGACCACTTCCCTGCGCAGCCTGTTCCAATGTTTGACAATCCAATCTGTGAAGAATTTTTTCCTAACATGCAATCTGAATGTCTACCTCTCCTGGCCCAAGCTGAGGCTGTCTCCCCTCACCCTATAACTTGCTATTTGGGAGAAGAGACTGACACTCACCTCACTCCAGCCTCCTTTCAGGTGGTTGTAGAGAGCCATAAGGTCTCCCCTGAGCCTCTCCAGGCTAAACAACCCCAGTTCACTCAACTGCTCCTCAGAAGACTTGTTCTCTAGACCCTTCTGCTGCTTATAAGTATTTTGAGATGAAAGACATTATAAAGGACTACTTCTTTTAGACTATTGTTATAAACTACACTGAGCAGCAATTTGAGTTGTGATACTGATGAACTTGTTGCAGACATTGGTCAAAGAAATCCTATCCAGGGAGATTCTTTCTGTCTTGAAGAACCAGGTGGCTAGTTTGGGCTCAAAACCCAATACTTAGGAGGATATTTCATTAAATTGAGATGAACTCCACTGGGTGTGCATATGTACTTTTTTTTACTGCTACTAATGAGGGAGATACAGACCCCACATTCTCCTGGCTAATATCTGTGTAAACACTGTGGTGGAAATGTAGTTTACCTAATTCCTGTCTGGAGTTGACATTCTGTTTACATATTACCTCTGATCCTATTTACCTCCACTTCTATAAAGCTGTTCCTTTTGGAATTACCAGCACAGTATTTTGTTATTCTGTTTGTATATAAAAACGTAGTCCAGTTGTATTCAGTCACACATAGCTCCTAATACAGAAGTCAGCCCATTTTCATTTGCCAGGATTATGTCCTATAAGAAATTATTTTGAATTGAATATGAGAATCTGAGTCAGGGAGTCTTAGCTTACTTTATGCCAGACACATTCGAGCACTGAGAGCTCAAAACTGGCCCATGTGCAACATAGGGGCCTTTATAATGGAGTTTCCTGAGGGTATTTTTTTTTTTAACTTGGCTCTTTGCGGAGATTTGTTACGTTTTTAGTTTGGTTGGTTGCTTTTTGGGGTGTGAGGGTGGGGTGGTGTATTTTGCTTTTCAAGCCAAATAAGAAAATTGAACTTTTTTTAAAAATTTCCCAAAATCCTGAGGACCTTCAGGTTTTATGAAGTTGTTTAAAACACATTGTTATGAATCAAAATAACTGGCAAAACTACTTCTCCTAAATAAACTGAGATAAGCCATTGGATTATTTACTCTTACTCAAATTTATCACAGAATAAACTGAAAACTTCAGAATATTCCTGAGTTCAGGAGTGTTAAGAGTAAGAAAAGAACTTTGAATTAATTATTAATTTAGATTTATAATTTTGTTTGTTCATGAATAGCCCATGATCTCTTCTCTCATTGTTCATTAATCTCTTTTTTATTTTTTCCCCCATTTTTCCCTCCAATTGTAAGATCATATTTGACCTCCAATTAACTTATAGCTATCGCTGTCTGACTTAAAATATTTTGGGCATTTTTAATCAGGAGGGAAACAGTTTCTCCACAAATTTTCAAAAGATTTTAGCAATTACTCTTGTGCCCTTTGCTCTGTGTATTGCAGATAAGAGTTGGATTATATATTTTGCCTGTTACATACCACTATATCACCATGTGAGATTTTGTGCTTTTCCCAACAGTACCTTAAGGTCTAATATAAACTTTACAAGTAATACTAGAGTCCAGTACATTTTAAATTTCATTACATTGAACCATTCATTCAGTTATAGCATTCATAATTATTTTCAGTACAAACAGACAAAGCAGTACTCATTAATATAAATGATATAAGTTCTTTAGGGCTACTTTAATGTTCTCTAGTATTGATGTCCTTGAGAGAGTATCTGTACACCATCTTATGATTTGTGAAAACATCAGTAACCATTGTTGATATTAGATTGATCAGAGTGATATTAGATTAACATTTCATAATATTACAATATTGTGTTTTTCTTTTTTTCACTGGACAATCACTTAAATTATTAAAACTCATTGAGTTACTAAAGCAAAATCATTAAACAACACTAACATCTTTTATGACTAGAAAGAGGCTCTTTTGTAGTATTCTTGCTAGCCCTATCTGTTAATTATAATCCCAGTCTCTGTCCTGGGAAACTAAAAAACAGATGTTATAGGAAAAATTATGCTGGAAAATCTTCTGAACACATATTTGTCGGACATCTAATTTGTTTTTATAAGAATTTTAAGACATCCATCAGTGTAGCTATCACTATTTAATTGGAATCATGACTAAATTTCACTTTCAACAATTTCTATCTTCATAACAGTAAGTTCATTGTGTCTTTAAAACTATTATATAAAATTGTTTTATGGCAGAAAAACTTACACTAATCTCTCCACAAACTGTCATAAACTCATTAACTTAAGTGTTTCCATCCCATAAATGATCACATTTCAAAGCTTCGTATTGAGAATTAGAGAATTAATAGAGTAAGAAAATTAATAAAATAAAAAAATGCTTTCAACTTTCAAACTCTAGCACTATATTTTCTATGTCAACCAAAAAAGTTCATAAATAAGAATGTGCAAGAATCTTTCTCATTTCTACCTACAGTATCATAACGGCTGTTAATATTTGGTCAATAGCAAAATTATGATTCGACAGGTGTTTATAAGAAACAATAAAATAAATACTATTATTTTTTACAAGAGCTATTGATGTTTTTCCAATTGAATACTGACTACTTCCCAAGATGGATTATAAAGAATTATTTTAAAAGGATTTATCTTGCACCTGTCCATCAAGCTCTAACAATAAACGTTACCATGAATTAGCCTATATTCTCCCTTCTACAGGTGTTGAAATTATTTCCAGTTCATTCGTATTCTGAGGAAACAACATGACTCCCATCCACTATAATACCCACCAGACCAAAAAGAACATCATTTTTAGACAGTATTCTGGTTTTCTTCCTGCCGCAAAGCTTTCTGTTGTACATCCTTGGAGACAAAATTTAACAGATATTTTTGTCTGAATAAACCCAAAATTAAAATCTTATTCCTGGTTTTACTTGAAGAACTGTAATTTATCTTATTACAACAGCATTCTTTAAAACACCTGCGCACTTCATAGTATAGGAAAATTGTTATTGCTACGAGTGTGTTTCATCCTAAGTAAAAACCTTCTCTAAGTGAACACCGATATGAATGAACTGTATGTCTAAACACAATAGACACCCAATTATTTTTAATTTGAGGCTTTTGTAACAATTGCCAGTAATGATTATGTTAGGAACATTGCCAGAGCAGCTTCTAAATGAAACATACGTTTTATTAGCAGTAGCCCTTGCCTTGTAGAGAAAAAAAATATATTTTTTTGTTCCTTCTACTGAACTTGCTTGGAATCCTTTCCTCTTGAGCTCACATCAATAAAAGATTTTATTTTTTCTCATATAATCCCTAATTATGGAGAGCTGGAAAGGGAAAAGAGTCAAATTTAGCAGAGATTTAAATCTCAGATATGTTGTTCTAAGGTAAGAAAGTTTGAGATAACTGAAAAAAAAAGCCGATGCAATTCCTTAAGAGGTAATCTTTTTCTGATCTCAATGCTCAGGATATTGGTGGCCATCCTCACTACAGAAACTTTTCTTATGGTCTTAATCTATTCTTGTCTTTTCTCCTCAGAAAAATAAGACTCCTCTATTTTGTCCTGTTGCCTCAAAGGGATTTTGTAAATTTGCCAAATTATGACACTCTATAGACAATAAATTATTCTTATCAAGATGATCATGGTTGAAATGTATTCGCTGTGTCCAAATAGACTGGTTATGCTGCTAATTGTAAAGATCACACTGAATTTTATATTAAAATGGGACATTTAAAACCTATAATTCTTAATTTGGTGCAAACACTAAAATTAGGTGGAAATAATGCTGATTAATTTCAATTCTCTTGTTCATGAGCCGCATTTACAGAGCTGGTAAATCAGCATCAAACATTTAAAATGTTTTTCTATGTCTTGCATTGCATTTTGCTCTTAATATGAGGCTTTTGTATAGGGTTTTGGGGTTTTTATTTTGTTCTCTTTTTCTCCTTTGCAAAAGGGGCAGAATTGCTGCTATTTTCAGACCCTTTCAATCAGTTTAAGAACCTAACTCTATTTTGTGGTTTTGAATTTAAGACACTGGTAAAATTACTGTACATCATATCATCACCTGTGATATATTCACTGTGATCACTGGTTCAGTTAAAATGTTATGAATTGTTCCATTTTGTGGAATCATCCATTTTACATCCATCCGACTGTCCTTTGTCAAGCATTGGTTTTGATTCTTTTTAGCATGACTTCATGTAGAATGGTGTTTTGTCATTCTTAGCTTAGCTTGCGTGTTACATTAAGCTCTTTTAATTCTTTATCTGTCTTTTATTACCATTGCTGACCAACTTGTTGCTGCCACTTGCACTTCTCATCGTAGAGAAGAAGAGACTGAAGGGAGATCTCATTGTGGTCTTCAATACCATCATGAAGTGAAGTGGATGAACAAGTACTGATCTCTTTACTCTCATTATGAGTGACAGGACTCAAGCAAATTACATGAAGCTGAGTTAGAGGATGTTTAAGTTCGATATCAGGAAAAAGGTTCTTCACCCAGCGGGTGGTTGGGCACTGGAACAGGCTGCTCAGGGAAGTGGTCACAGCACCAAGCCTGACAGAGTTCAAGTGTTTCTACAATGCTCTCAGGCACATGGTGTAACTCTTGGGGTGTCCTGTGCAGGGCCAGGAGTTGAACGTCGATGATCCTAAGGGGCCCCTTCCAACTCAGCATATTTTATGATCCTATGATCTCAATACTGATTAGCAGTATTAGTCTTATACTGCACAGTGTCAGTATATCACTTTCTAGATCCCTATTTACATTAGGTAGAAGAATTCACCACTTTTTACACTTTTTATTCCATATAAAAAAATGTTTTTCCTAATTACACTAATGAAATATTTTTTATCATATTTGCTTCATGTCTCAGCTACTGCCCCCTTGCTGGTATGGTATATAGAGCTCTACATGAAAAGAAAGTTTCTCATATTCTGTTCAAACCTGGTTTGTTTGGTCTTCCTGATCTAAAGTACAGAAGTTGCGGAGTTGTGTACACAATTGATGCATGCATTAAACTCTGAGCAAACAGAAAGAGATTAACCATTCACTAATGTCAAACAGTAGGGTAGATCATAATCATAGAGTATTCACATGTACCAAAATAAACAGGTCTGTCACCTCTGATCTCACCAGCTCAGCTAGGTGACCAGCAAGAGAAAGAATGATCCGTGACACTCAAGAACTGAACTGCTTCAGCTATGAGGTTTATTGCAATTAATCCAAAATAATTGTTGTCCATTTTTTGACTTTTTATTAAAAAAATATGATGCTTTATTTGCTATATTTGCTAGTTTTATCTGGACACCTTTGAGTAATAACTTGAATTGGCTAAAAAATAAAAAAGAAACATGATTTCAGCCTTTTTGGGGGGATTCAGACACGGTGGTGGTTTGGTTTTGTTGGATTTTCTCCTTCCCAAATAAATCAGGAGTATAAATGCATCACTTATAACCTACCCTACTGATTTAAAATATCAAAGCTCAACTCACATATATTCCATACACATTTTCTGGAGTATTAGGTTCTTTCTTTGCTTCTCTCTGCCTCTAGTCTGCCCCAGCCTCAGGCCTTAAAACAGTAAAAAACCATATAAAATCCAATAAGGAAAAAAACCAAAACCCTATGTAAAACTTACCAAAACATTTCAGAAAGCAGATTTTTTTTTTTTTTTTCAGTGGACTGAGATTTTCTTGTTTACTTAAAATAGCTTACTTGAAAAAAATTCTTAAAAAAGCTGATAATACCACTTTTGATTAATATATTTTAGAGTAGACATTTATTAGACTATGATTTGACGGTAGAGAAAAAATTATTAGAAGTAGTCTACTGAGAAGCGGAAAGACTCACTACTATTACTAACTATATATGCTTAAGGCAGTGCAAAATTTTGAAAAACATTGACCCTCTGTTTTTAGTTTTCAGGGTAACTGCTATAATCCTAAAATATTTTTTTCCCCTTTCTGTGTTTCTTGGGAAAAAAAAGTGGTTTTGATTAGAATGAAAATTGTAAAAAATACATTTGTTAGTCACTATTCTGTTGGGGACATTTGCTATTTTTCCTAAAACTGCAATTAACAATAAAAAAAACTCAAGAAACCAACACCTGAATAAAAGGTCTCACTCTCTTCAAGTGTGGTAGTGTAAACAGAAACCACCAAATTTGTTAATGATACGAAACTGAGAGGGGTGGTTGATACACCAGAAGGCTGTGCTGCCATTCAGCAAGACCCAGGCTGGCTGGAGAGCTGGTCAGAGAGGAATTTCAAAAAAGGCAAGGGCAGATTCCTGCACCTGAGACGAAAGACCTGAGAGTCCTGGCAGAAAACAAGGAGCCAGCAGCATGTCCTTGTGACCGAGAAAGCCAAGAGTATCATGGGGTGCTTTAGGAAGAGCAATGCCAGCAGGTTATTGCCAGCCTCTCCACTCAGCCCTATGTGTGAAGCACCGCGTCAGCTTCTGTGCTCTGCAGTTCAAAAAAGGCAACTACTGGAGTGGGTCCGAAGGGCTGCGATGATGGTCGAGGGACTGGAGCATCTCTCTTAAGAAGAGTGGCTGAGGGAGCTGGACCTGATTTGCCCCGAGATGACAGAAGGGATCTTATCACTGCATTCAAGTATCATAAGGGCAGGGGTAAAGAAAATGGGGCCAGATTCTTTACGGTGATACCCAGTGGCAGGACAAGAGCAAAGGGACACAAACTGAAAAAAACAGAAAATTCCATCTAAATGGGAGAAGGTTTTTTTGCTTTGAGGTTGAAAGAGGACTAAAACAGATTGCCTAGAGAGGTTGTGGAGTTGTCTTCTAGGAGGAAGAGTGGAACGGTTGTAGTTATGGTGTTTGTCATTCCAAGCAATTGTTATATGTACTGAGGACCTGCTTTCCTGAAATCACTAAACATCTGCTCCTCTGGTAGGAAGTAATGAACGAATTTTTCTTTTTGCGTGACTCATGCACACAGCCTTTGTTTTCCTTATTAAATTATCATTACCTCTATCCATGAACCTCTTTGCCTTCCATTTTTCTCCTCATCCCATGGGACAGGGGTGTGAATGAGAGGCTGGCTGGATGGATGTTTGCTGGCTGGAGTCACCAGAGTGTCTAAAAAGTAAAGCTCTGTTACTGCAGATAATTTAAGATGGATACATGCAGAAAGAAACCAGCCTCTATTCTGGGGCTGTTGTGCAGACAAAATTTTCAAATCAACTTCATACATAAAAATCATGTTCAACAAAAATGAACGTTGGGGTTAGTAAATGGCATCTTACAGTACATCACTTTGTGATGATTGTCATGTTCTCATCTAAAAGTGCAAAACCCAAAAGACAGTGTTTAAAACTCCACACAGGAACAAATAAGAAGTAGATGCAAAGTTTAACATGCAGAAAAGGGATTATGTGATTTTGTGAGGTTGTATTTACAAATTTATGATATGATCTTGGTCAATCAAGGTGTTTACTCAGGTAAAAGACATTTTCTCATCTGTCTAATGAAGATTACAATGTACCTCAGGTTGCAGAAGTTCAAAGTAATTAGTAATATTTTACCAAATAAATTCCCTGAATAGGAGTTCCCAGGGAATTAATTTAGTCCTGTAGCCTCAATTAACCAATGCACTTAAGCATTTGTTTAATTTTAAGTAATTTGAATGATATTAGATGTTTAAATATTCTGACTGACTAAAATATGACTAAGTATACATTTAAAGGGTTTGGTAAACTCACACATCTCCAAGAGCATGTAATAATTTCTGTTCCCTTCTGGTACATGGATTAGAATTATAGGTTGATGTTTCAGGCTCTTTTGATAAAGTTTTAAGACAGAATTTGTGTTCATGTATCCTAAATAATTACCAGTGATATTATTCAGTCTTGCTATTCTCCACTCTTCTTACAGAAAAAAAAAATCATCCTTAAAATAGAAAATTCAGAATTTCTCTGAAAGCTACACACATACAACCCACACTCTAAGGAAAAAACAATCATAAACAAAGATGTCTCTTTTTTTAGAAGACAACATCTAGTGTCTTTGCTGTAGGGCTTTTATTTTATTTTATTTTGGTTGTTTTTTGGTTTTTTGTTTTTTTTTTTTGCAAAAATATATATTCCACTGTACCTGAAACTTCATAACACACTAGAATTGCTGAATAAGTTCTATTAGTTAGGCTTTAGTTGTTGCTATCTCCACACAGACATATCCACTATAAACAATTCCTTTTAAACATGCCTTCTTGCCATTTCCCCTCCTGTTAGTTTCACAGCTCCAAGTATTTTAGTGTTAGGTTTCTATGTGTATCTTTTCCTTAAATTTCTCTCCTCCTTTCTACTGTTCCATGGTTCAAGAAAAGTATGCCTAATGTTATATTCTCCTGATGCATTATCTCATGTATCACACCATGTTACTCACTGGACTGGTATCTTTCATGTTTTTTACTGATATTTACATGATTTTTATCATCCTACTTATGTTCACAAAGTTTTTTTCGCTGATTTAATTTTTGTTTGCTTTAGCTTACTTTAAAAATAAACAGAAAACCCTAAAGAAAACAAACAAAAACAAAAAATAAAACCCAAAAATTCATACAATTTCACAAATATGTGTTGCTGACTGCAATTTTTAAGTAAGGTAAACATTATGGAAAATAAACTGAGCTGGATGTTATAAATTTTCAATTTACGGGGAGGAATATTTTGCACATCTGATTTATCTGTAATATTTATAAAAAGAGGTTTTATTGTTTTGGCCACAGGCGAGGTGAATCACAACCAGAAATTAAATTATTTATATAAAATCAAAACTAAAACAAAACCCCTGCTAACTAAGAGCTGTGTCTTTTTTTTTAACCAAGATTATTTTAACAGCTTAGCCTCAGATATTGGTAGTGTTCCAGAAGTCAAAAGCAATTTAGAATTGGCACAGTGGATCTGTAGGCATATATGAATAAGTGCATAACACATTACATTATTAGGACAGATATTAGGTTTTGTCAGTTCCACTAAAATTAAATGGTTATTTACTTCGTCCAGAATTTCAATTGCATTAAGACACCTGTTTGATTTTTAGTAGCATTTTTATTTTTAAATTAAATTTATTCTAATCGGTTATTGAAACAAACAATATTGATCAGTATAGAGTATTATAATTATATATTGTAACCATTGGAACTAGAGTCAGCAGAACATTGAAAGTCTGGGAATTTGTTAACACTTTTCTGGGGTGCAAAATGTGATACGACTAAGTTTATAAATGTTATGTAATTATTTGTGAATGTAATATTTCTAAAGGCATCTCAGCTCTGGTGGAAATATTTTATGCACTGATAGCTTAAAGTACAGAAAACTACTGTTGTATTGCAAAGCAAAACATTCAAGTCATGAAACACAAAATCAGAATATGTGCTCACTGGAAATAGTATATTCTAACTTTATGATAAATGAGTCTACTACTGAATGCATTCATCAAATGAAACAATGCAATATATCTGTTCGGTATTTTCTGTAGCTAGTGCTACCTGAAGAACTCCAGACACCATTTAACTCACTATTTTTCCTTAAATTTAATATAATACATGATACTAGAGGCCAACTTGCTGAAAAAGGTTATGCACTTGAAATACGAAATTTAGAAATTAATAACTCCCTTATATTATATTCCATATATAAAGGTGACCTTCTTCTCTTCTGAGTTCAGCATAAATTTTGAATGAAACAAAAAGGATTGACTGCAGTTTATGAAAATATTGCAGAAGCTGCAAATCAAAAGTGCTCAGAAATGTAAAATTAATATTTTTATTTCACGGTCATTTATGTGATCAATATGAGGAAAAAAAAAGCGTAGATAAAGGACTTATGTCCACCTTTAAATACCTCAGTAACCGTATTTGGTTTTTTCTCAATATCTAGGAAACCTGCTTTGGGATTTGGTTAAAAAGGACAGGGAAGCAGAGGTAGTGTAATGGATCATATAGCAAGTCCAATCAGATGAATACTCTGTCAAAGATCATTGCTCGTTGCTTTGGAAGGAGCATAAAGAATAGCAATGAAACAATGATGAGCATTCCTGTGATAAGAAGTTAGGAAATAAGAAAGCCTTCCAAGTCCAAATCATTAAGAAGCTGACATGCATACTGAAGAATGAAAGTGCGTACCCCTTCAAAAATATAATTTTAAACAGTTTTAATAAAAATGCTTTAGAAATCTTACTCATTAGAAACATTACAATAAATTCTGCTCCCTGCTTTGTGCTTTGAGAAATTTCAAGCTTTTCTTGTTTGTCATCATCAGGTAGAATCCGTCTCTCCTTCCAACATTATCTTCTTCCTTGTACCAACTTTGTCCTCCACTGAACTGCTTGGTGAGCTGCTTCTGTTCTTGAATATAGTGTAAATATTTGCACTCTTTTGTCTTCCTACATATTTTTGCCTTCTCAAAGTGGCAAGAATAACTTTGAAATACATGATAGAGAAGCAAGGGAAAGCCAGAGCATATGCAAAGAGAAGAGGAAAAGCAAACCAAGACAGTGACAAATCAGGACCAAGACTTACAGGAATTAGATTGGGTTAGAAGGATGTGTAGGAAGCACAGTCTGAAAGAAGATATTGATGTCTTTAGGCATATATTGTAATTGTAATAGGCCAAAATTGGGCCTAATTTCTTTCCCCACACGATAAGAAAGAAACATCACAGCCTTATTGGGACTAACAAGGTCATTGCTGTGATGAGTTTTAATTGCATAGGCACTATCACTGTGAGACAGTATAGTTATATACAAGTACACACGTGTTAAAGCTGAGCAAAGGGATCTCCAGAGTAAATTTGAAAGAAAGAAAGAAAAAAAGAAAGAAAGAAAGAAAGAAAGAAAGAAAGAAAGAAAGAAAGAAAGAAAAGGATGTGATTTCAGCCATAAAGCATCTTGCCAAAATTATTATTATTTTTCTAAGATAATTTTATAAATATATTTAACTGTTCTAAAACCATGCTGTGACGCATTCCAGGGAAACAATGCCATTACAGTATTTGACAAGTAGTGTCCTATGTTCCCTTCTAGACAAGTCTTTGCTGTGTTGGTAAGGTAGGGTAAACCACAGGCAAAGCTTTGGTTGTGCAGCATTTCACCTGTGAGAGAAAAGGATTAAGTTTTTCCTAGAGATTAGTGACCTAAGTAACTTCACTGAGAGCTTGAAGTAGAAGTAAATGAACTTTAATGGACAAGCTTATTTTCCATGAAAAAAAATTCCTTCTCAATACATCACTGTCTCTTTTATTTTTCTTTGTCTTCTACTTCCAGTTGTTCCTTCTCCATTTTTCTTTTTATTCCTATTATTGTGCTTTCCTTTAACAAAATTTTGATAGCCCTTTCTCTGTATGTATTATAATTATGTTTTTTGCTTTTATATTTTTTTCTCTATAGAGGAGAAAATTTATTCTATGTAAGATACCCTCTCAGCAGGATTGGCCTCACAACTGCAATATTCCAACTTAATACCCACCTCCCTTGTCTTACTCTACAAGAAGGATCAGCTGAGTGTTATAGCTTATCCTAGACTAGACATTCCATCTGACATCCTGTACCAGTTTGTGTGTCATTGTGTATTATGGATGTACGTGTGTGAGTGCATTATGTATACACACACATAAGAATTGCATTACATTTTTTCAGAACTGCGCTCTACTAGAAGCTATTTTTTCTCACTCTCTTCTAAAACCATTTCTGAGTTATTGCCTTTGACTGTTCCTTATTTATTACCAAGAAATTGTGAATGTCAGCCCGTCCTGTCCCAAATGTCTTCATTATTTTTCTCAAAATACACTGTTGTGTTAAGATTCCAATCTATCTTAAAACTTATCAGCATAGCAAATATGCTATTTTTGTAGTATTTTTTCCGTGCTCAGAGCACTTAATCAACTGTGGTTTCTTTGAGTGTATGTATCTTAGTTAAAAGTTCTGTCTTATTACCCTCCAAACAGAACTTGCTCATTGTATGAATAAGATTGGGAAATATAGTTTTAGGTGGTTATTTACATGGATAATTATTAACAAGATTCAAAAGAGCAGAACAGCAGACTAAAGCTTTTGTATAAGCCATGCATTCCAAGACTGACTGGAAGCACAGAAAAACTCAGGTGAAAGGCCAGATTTTTTTATGATGTCTTAATAGAGGTATCCACACAATAATGTAAATATTTGTGTTTAATTTTCACACCAGATTAATTTATTTTGTGATGCTTACTTATGTGATTGCTTACTTATGTTATGCATGTCATCAAGATCCTTAACACAAAGACATTAATACAGAGGGCTGGCTGAGCTTAGTAAAACCCTTTAGAATATTTGTGTAATTTAAGGCTCTTAGAGTCACAGCCAGAGTGTACACGTCATGAAATGGCTATATATTTTGTTTGTTTTTCTTCTCCTTACAGATGAGAAAGCTGATACTTTGACAATTTTTTTTTGTTTGTTATGGTTACAGAACTAACACAGCAGCTGAAAATGGGAATATGAAATAATGACTAAAAAATTACTTTTAGCATTAATAATTTGTTGAAAGAACATATTTTTGTTTGTTTTTAAAGGGAAAAGAGAGGAGAGGAGAGGAGAGGAGAGGAGAGGAGGAAATTTGTCAATGAATCAAACAAATGATGTGAAAGAAAAAATAAGCATGAAAGAAAGTCCACAAAGAGCTATTTTGAAGAATTCTGTTTGTGAATGTCAGCACACCAAATATCAGGGACCCAACCAGCATTTTAGACTGTGGTTTATATTAGGTAAACCACATTGATATTATTAAGAAATCATATTAGCTTAATAATACTAAGAATAAAAATTTCTGAAGTATATTGAACACTAAAAATGAAAAAAAGCCTAATGATCAAAATTCATCTGGGGTAACACGTTTTTTTCTTGTGACATGGGGAGTTGTTTTTATTCTGTTGTTGTTGATTTGGTTTGGATTTATTTTGTGTGTTTGTGTTTTGGGGTTTTTTTCCCCTCAAAATTATTTTAATTTTTCACTATCTTAGAGGAATTATTGTTCAGTATACATTGTTGGTTGTTCTTGAACTGCATTATGAATGGCATAGCAATTGCTAAAAGTTTTTTTTTCTTCAGAAGTAAATGTTTTCAAAATTTTAAAGAGTGTAATTCCACTGAAATTGCTTGGTTTCCTTTGTTTGGATTGTTGATGCCATTTCTTGATTTTTCTATGTATTTTATTTTCTGCTTGTTCTGTTTTATTTAGGAAATAAAATTAGAAGAATTTTTACAGGTACTTCTGACCAGATTTATGTTTCTAACTCTCAAGTGTCTTTTTCTTTTGATCATGTATGTAGTCTCTTCACTCAGAAGAGCGTAGAAATATTGTTGGGGGAAAAATTAGATCAGTATGAATAAACCTTTTTTTTGATGGTGTGCAGCTTCTGTTCTGATCTTTGTTTCATAAACATTGCAGTTCTGGTGGCAGGAATTTCTTGGTATTTAGTAACAAAAAGTACAAAAAATATAGATATATATTCCATTCAGAAAATAGTAGGAGAATGAGTTTCCTCTAGATTTCCGACAGGCTTGAACCTCAAGAAACAGTTGCGATAAGATTTTGATCCTTTGGGAGCTAAGGACTTTCAAGTGGACATAAATTTTTAGAGGACTGATGAGAAATTAATTTATTAACTTGTTTTCACTACTTATAAAGGTCATCATTAGGCATAGCCATTCACCTTTTTAAGAACATTTTTTGTGAATTTAGTTTCTGCAGTACTTATTAGTTAAATCTGGGACAGATTAAAGTGTAATGAGGAGGAAGCTTATTGTACAGAGACCTTTTATATGTTGTCTAGGAATTACCAGAGTAATTTGTATGCATTTTTATTAAAATGTGTTGTAAAGCCATCTGGCAAATGCTGTTTGTAGTTTTATAGGGCCACGAAGACCTTCCAAATTTTGTTCTCAGTTATCTCATTTACAAAGCTGTTAAGTAATTCTTCTGTAAGGGCAAAGCACTCTTGCTCTCTCGCTCTCTCTGCTCTTTCTCTCTTGATTTTTAGACAATGTTGAGATTGGAAGATTATTCTTACCAGATATACATGGTGATTTGTTGTGTTTTGGGGTTTTTCTTCACAATATTACAAGAAGGCATAGATTGTAATTTCATTTCTCTTGGCGCCTGACAATTTTGAAGTATTAGTTAAAAGATGTATTTCATTCTGAAAGTATCTGAAACAAACATGAACATTATAAAATGGAAGAGGACAAGTGGGGGAATTCACAGAAGCAAACTATCACATTCACAGTTTGAAAAATGGTAAAAATGAACCCAACTGTGATGTTTCAAAAAGATTTAGTGGCAGCAACAAAAATGTTAGGGACAACAAAGAGGAAGATAACATAATAAGTGGAGAAATGTTTAAGATTTTGCTAAGAGTTTTTGATGTCTATAGGAATATAATTGATTTCAAATTTCAAAACATAGTAAACCTAAATGAGCTATAGAGATAGAATATGTATTTCATTTACATGATAAACTATCAATTTACTATTGTTCATTGAATTGTAATATTTCCACAGAATTGTAGGATTATTTGGCTTGGAAGGGACACCATGACATCTAGTCAAATTCTCAAAGTACTGTTTAAGTTGAACTCAGATCAGATCACCTCGGCTTTTGTCTACATGGACATTGAGAAACTCTCAAGAAGATGATTCCACAGCCTTGCTGGATAACCTGTTTCAGTGTTTAATTATCCCTTAGTTATCTCATCCATTTGTTGTTTTTTTGTGTTGGTTTTTTTTTTTTCATCCTTATATCCAGTTGGAAATTCCTGTTTCAATCCATGCCGTGTCAATAGTTGTGTTTTATTCGTATGCTGTACAGCTTCTGTAAAAAGTCTGGCTTTATGTTCTTAAAGCAACCTCTTCCAAAGGGGTGGAATTTAGCTATTAAGTCGTTTTCAAAAATCTTTCTTGTCTCCACACTAATAAACACAGTTCCCTCAGTCTCCTCACACAGATTTTGTGCTGCACCCTCTGACCATCTTGGTGGTCCTCTGCTAAACTCATACATTTTTATCAGCATCTTTCTGGAACGGAGAAGCACAGAGCTGGTCACAGTATATCAGATATCATCTAATAAGGGGACTAATGGCTTCCCTTAATCTGTTGGCCATGCTTCAGTCAGTCCCTAGACAATGCTTATGCAGAGAGCAGTTAGTCTATTCCTCATGTAGTACTTTGCACCTTTTGAATTACATAAGGATTCTGCTGGACCACTTCTGCACCACATTTAGGAGCCTTTGAAATGCCCTCTGTCCTCCAGCATGTCCAACATGCCCACTCCTTGCCCAGTCTGACATCATCTGCAACCTTGGTTAGGGCATGTTCTATGTCCTCCTCCAGGTGCCTGATAAATAGATCTACAGTGTACACCCAACAGGATAGAGGAACTGCACTTGGAACCAAATTTCATGTTGAATATGAAAAATTAACCACTATCCTCTGAGCCAGTTTTATTCCATTTAGTAGTCCATCTACTCCTTTTCCATCTAGTGTCATCTTGATTGTCATGTCAAAAGTGAGATACAAGGATGCTGTGGGAGACTGTGACAAAAGTTCTGCTGTAGTCAAGGCAGACAATGTCTGCTGTTCTTACCCTTGGTAAATCCAAGCTGATTACTCTCAGTCACTTTCTTTTCACAGGCCCAGAAACAGTTATGAAAAGGATTTGTGCCACGTACTTCCCAGGGACTGAAGTGAAGCAGACTGGATGGTAACTCCCTGAATTGTCTTTCCCGTCCTTTTTCAAAATGGCTTCAAGATTTGCCACACATCTTTTAGTAGTGGTTATTACAGGCATGAATAAACAGCCAGGAGTTTCTAGTCATATAATAAGTAACACTAATCCGGTTTAGCTAGTTAATATTCCTAATTTTATTTTAGGCAAGTCAGTAGAGCTGGAAATAACAGACATGCTCTAGGTCTGTTTATTTAAAAGATTGTCTGATTATACGAGGTTACTTCTTCCTGTAAAAGTCTCTTTAAAAAAGTCCCAAAATCTTAGAAACATACAAAAAACCCATTCTGTGCATGAGACATATTGCATTTTTATAAATACAATAGTATTTTTCAATGACTATATATGTGAAATAAAGGTATACAACTGAATTTAGGTGCATTTTAAAATATCTCTTATTGTTTCATTTTTAAAAAATTTATTTCAATTTAAAAAGTTATTCCTACTAGATTTCATACATACAGAAATTTGGCATCACTGGAATTCAAACTTTGTCTCATAAATAAGATGAATAACATGAAAATACAAAGAAGTTGGACTGCATTCCAAAACCAATTTAAACTTTTTACATTTGTCAGTGACAAAGTTATTCCCATTATCATCCCTGAAACTGGGAAATCTTATCCTCAACTATATCTGCCATTAAAAGAAGACAAAAATGATCTTTTTCTAGGAACATCATCAAATAAAATATTCAGCATGCTTTCTGGTACACCCACTTACTTCTGTGAAGAAGCGAAGCATACTCATTTAACAAACAGATCTGTATATCTCAGACATTCGAGACTAATGCATAAGTCCTATTCAAAGATAAGTATCTGAATTCTATCCACCTCAATTTCATGTGATGTAATTGCAATTTAATTGACTCAGATCCTTTGCAAATTACTCAATTCCCAATGTATACGACTCTAACTGACTCTGTGGTTCAATGTTATTGCATCAGCCATAAGTGTCAATAGAGCTGTCAGCAAAGGCAGCTCTGCAAGGTGGAGATTCCTCTGCCAGGGCACAGAGCCTGATTCTGATACTGCTGATTCTTCCTGCCTGTCCAGCCATGACTCTCTGAGAGATGCCTCAGGGCTGGTGACTGTGCAGGTTCCTGTCCTGACGGCTAAACCCGAGCTGTTTTGTGTTTGCCCAAGCCAAGAAGCAGTTGCTTTATATCTTGAAGGTGTATGTATACTGCTTGCCGAGTTAAAGATTTCTGAGGAAGCAGACCCAGAAGAGGATCAGTAATGGCACCTGGCTGCTGCTAAATAATCCCTGAGCATCTGTTTCTACCATACTGACCAACTGAATTGACATTAGAAGGAGGAGTGCATAATTGTAGACTGGGGTTAAACTACAATGCCTTCAAGCCGGCACATTTCCTCTTAACATAGAATTAGGAAGCATGGAAGTTATTCACAGGTTCTCTTCATCATTATAAACTTTATCTAATTCAGTTCATATTCTGTTTATTATGTAAAAAAAAGTAAAATTGGCATTTGTCATATAACAGAAGGGATAGCATAGCATAAACAGCTTGCTCTGAGAACTGAAAGCATTTTTCTTTGACTTGAAAAAGCAAACTGTTGTCAATGATACCTGCTTCCTGCATATTGTCATTTCAATAAAGCATGAAAACATTCTCACTTTGAAATGCTGACACAAAGGCAGCAGAAAGCATTCTTAGATGCCTGAAGATTGTAGTTTGCAGCCTGCATTTACGATGGGTACAGAGTTTAAGATCTGTATTAAAATGTTTGCCGTCCATTTGAACATATTTAACAGCTTTTCTGATTGTATATACCTAGAAAAAACAAAAATAGCTTTCTGTCATAAATCCCCTAAAAGTACATACTAGGTTTAAGTAATGATTCTTTCTGGAAGCTAATATGACAGCAGTATCCAAGGAAAACCTTCATGATGCCACAATTTTTTTCATATGAAATCACTGTGATTGCACTTGATTGGAACTCTCATCTGGTTTTAGAGATATTTTGAAATGTATAATTTTTGCCCTCTGAGAGCTGTCAAGCAATGGGGTTTTTTTGACATCTTAAAAAATTCTGTTGGGAAATATTTCTACAGTGATAAAATTCCACCTTTTCCCCAGCCCTTGTAAATGATGAGTACATAAGCATGACACCAGGTTTGAAGTCAGGCACCACAGTATTTTTTTCATCTCTTGTTCAGTTTCTTAGTCTCGAATGAAGCTGATGTTTTCTTCCTGTTCAGAAATCTGGTCTGGGCTGTCATATTCACTTGCAATTAATACATGTCTGTTACAGACCAATGACTTTAACAATTGCAAACCTTCAAATATCTCTTCAGCTTCTCCTAACCAGATGTTGCCATGGTATCCAGTCTGGCAGGAAAAAAATAACATAGTTTGGTCTTGACAACTCTGTTGATGGGTATTACTGTTTTATCTTATAGCTTTAATAAATATATTCTTATTGCTAAGAACTGTGTGAGAAATTTAATAATTCTATTACGGTTAAAAGAGTGCAAAAAACTTGCTCATAATCCTGTAAGTAATTTTATAGCTGTATACCCCTTGTTCATATTTTAACACGGTGAACAACTTAAAGTATCTGTTCTTGCTTTTAATTTTTGAAGACAAACAATAAGTAAATATTCATATTCATTAAAACAGCATGGTATCAACTCAGGGTTAAAATTCTAAATGGACATTAATGAAAGTAAGTTTCCTCCTCCACTGGGCTAATACTAGGGCTCTTGCAAGTGAAATGCTACAAGAAAGAAAATGTCAAGCCAGAGATTTTTTTGTTTTGTGACCAGTACTTCTAAAAACATGTATTGTTTTTCTCATGTTTTTTGAATTATGTTTCAGCAAATTACAGTAAATTCTTATGGTAGATCAAAAACGTCTTTTTATCACATTGAACAGTTTCTCAAAGTAATAACCTTCCTACTAATATCCCAAACAACCAGTGTAACACTTTTCAGTGGAAGATGCCAATAATTAGACTGAGACAATTGAGATTAGGTAGCTGCTTTTTCTGAAGATCATTAGATAGGTTATCTGGCAATGAAAAGCACAAATGAATAGAAAAACTTTACTAGTGTATTGAAAAATAAGTAGTGGAAATGTAAGATTGAGTCTACTTCTCTATTATAGAAATTTTCTTAGCACTTATTAATCAATATTATTTAAAAAATGATAGTATAAAGAAAAGATTTACTGTACTGCCAACTAGAATTTTGCATTAAAAGCAAAATTTTTGTCCTGAATGGAGAAAATCTTGTATCCAATTTTACCCATTGAGGAAATAAAAGTGCACATCTTTATATGCTAAAGTCTAAATCACCTATAGAAGAAAGGAGATTAGCTGAAACTATGTGACTGCTTTTTACTAACAGAAGAAAAAAGAAAGAAACAGAAGACATTAGCATTTAAAATAGGATACTATATTACTTTTCAAGAGAGCTCTAATCTATGTTATCATACTATCGGGCAAATTTGATATGTGTACGAGAGGCTTTAATTAATGTCTAGCTGTTGGATTACAAATATCCTGCTTAGCAAATACAGACACGGTTGTTAACACAGGGAAAATTTTTATCTGAAAAATAACTGCCACCTCTAGGTCCTTTTGTGAGTAAGCAAAAACTTTGAAAATTGCACATGAAAAGACAAAGACATTAATTTTGAGGTATTAAGAAGAGTGAGCTATATGAAGGATGTTTCTGAGTAAATATGAGATTTTTTTTCAAATTAGTATCATAAATCATCTCGGTTAAATGAGTCAGGCTTACTGAGTCACTTAAATCTGCAATATTATCTATTTACCTTTAAACATTA
Organism: Melanocharis versteri; assembly: GCA_013397845.1. Lineage (NCBI taxonomy): Eukaryota > Metazoa > Chordata > Aves > Passeriformes > Melanocharitidae > Melanocharis > Melanocharis versteri. The sequence goes on from VZTG01010359.1 coordinate 829,361, forward strand.
ACTTATTACCTGATATAAACTCTACAATTAAATTAGTGCCAATGTATTAATTTTCAGAACTATTTAGTGATATTACTGAATTTTTACTTCTTCTTCAATTATCTGACAAAAAATTGAAGATACTTAGTCACACATATGTGAATTTTCACAATTTAATTACATTTATCATTCATCTTTTCTATTATTAGTGCAATTATTACATCACTTGAGCTTTGTTATAGAGGCAGCAGCAAAAATTTTAGACACTTCTCTAGAAGAAAATATTTAAGAACAGACTGAATCTTCTGCATTGAATAAAATAGTGCTACAGATACATTTACAACTCAGCACTTCTTGGTTCACTGTTGAATCATCTTTTTGTAGAGCTGTACAGCTGTAAAGATCCATAGCTGGAGAGAAAATAAATGCCATATAATATGGAGAAATACTAAATGAACACTGAATGTCCTTGAAAAGGACTCTTAGGTTTGAAAGTCTTCATAATCTGAAAAATTGCAAATACTTATGCAGGGTCATTCTGAAAGAAAGATTAGATACCTAATGTAAATTTTAAGTAGACATTTAAAGTCCAACTTCAATTTTGTAATTCTCCTTTTTCCACTTTTCTTCCCCTTTGGAGTGACCAAAGCTTTATTTTCAGCTGAATTTTGTAATAAATTTTATGTCTTGCAGTGCTCACTATTCAGTCAGAACAATTGCTAGTTCATTTCCTCCACAGTTAGATAGGGACTGATCAAGGGCAGGAAGAGTGGAGGAGAAGGAAGGTGGTGGGTAAGATTAAAAATGGAAATATTTGGAAATGGATGCCTAAAGTCAGCCTGAAGTTCATTTCAGCACTAATTTTTAAATGCTTATGAGCTCCTGCATGTTACCATAAGATTTTTCTTAGAAGACTGATCAGTTATTTTCATAATTATCTGTGGATTTTCAAGAATCTGTATTGACTTCTTGTTTTACCGTTAAGAACCAAGACACAATTTAAAAAATATTAATAGTGTAATATATTCAATCATGAAAGCCATAAATTTGTTCCCATGTATATGACTGGTGGAAAAATAATTCTAGAAAGGAAATAGTAATTCGAACACATATTTATTTGTTAATGAAGAAAGTCTCCCTCTTTATGACCTCATTTTGATTTTCCTCATTTAAGTCTGCCAGATGAATGTTCAGAAAGGTTATATTGAGAACAAAGTCATAGAACCATTGAATCATAGAACCTTTTAAAATTGTCTAGTTCCAATTCCTCTGCCATGGGCATAGACACATTCCGCTAGACCAGGTTGCTCAAAGCCTCATCCAACCTGGACTTGAGGGATGGGGCATCCACAACTTCTCTGAACAACTTCTTCCTGTGCCTCAACGTTCTCACAAGAAAGACTTTCTTCCTAATACCTAATCTAAACCTACCCCTTTTCGCCTTAGGCCATTCCCCTTTGTCCTATTACTACACGCTTTTGTAAAAAATCCTTCTCCATCTTATAGGCCCCTTTTAGGTACTAGAAAGTTGCTGTAAGGTCTCCCTGAAGCCTTTTCTTCTCCAGGCTGAGCAACAACAGCTCTCTCAACCTGTCTTCATTGGAGAGATTCTCCAGCCTTTTGATTTAGTGGCCTTATCTCGACTTGCTCTATCAGTTATATGACTTTTTATACTGAACTGGAGGGAGTCCTGGTTCACTAATCAATTAAATGGACAGGATTGACTTAATTCAGTGGTCAGGAAACTCAAGGAATCTTATAAAAGTAAAATAGCATCTCCAAAAATTCGTCTGTACTGGCTATCACTAAGTGGAAGATGAATGCGACAATGCCCTTTAGTATAATGATCTCAATTATCATCAAAGGATTGGCTGATTTTGAGTTGTTTGCTGTGTTCCGCTGTCAATACTTTGTGAGAATACATCAATACTTGTGAATGAGAGATGCAGCAAAGAAGGTAAGATGGGAATGAAAACCTCTCAAATTCAGAGAGACTTTTTAAAGTATGGATTAGGTGACCCAGGAGTAATGGGGGGTTGATAATGGCAGGGGGGCTTCCATTGAGTAGAAAAGGCAGCTGGTTACAGAACTCTACTGGTAGTAACTTGGTTGTTTTGCTGAGGACAGATCTTTGTAAAAGAGATGATTAAATGGACTTATCTAATGCACATTAGTTCCCATTCTTCTTCAGAACCTAAACAAACAATTACAATAGGATCCTGGGGAGTACTGATATGAAAAAGGGCATATCTTTATAAGTTTTCAAATACTTCATATCCTGGATTTGATAATAAAATATATTTCCTTTGTCTGGAAGAGAAGGTGGGTGCTGTACCTGTCCTGCATCATACATTTCTGGTTGCTGGAGTGATGTGTAACCTCTATGTCCTCTGCAATATTTATGCTGAAGATGGGAGCAATAGAATATGGATTAAGCCATCGATGTTCAACTAGGGTATAACATATATAAATTCTGTTTCTGATTGACTACCGATTCAATGTTCCATTCCAAGCATCAACATACTTTGCTTCCTTCTTGCCATCCTTTTTTTCAGAGTTGTATTCAGTACTATTTTAGATGGTGGAATCCTTAAAACAAGATTTTTGGTTTTTTGGTTTGGTTTGGGGTTTTTTGTTTGTTTGTTTGTTTCTTTGTTTGTTTGGGTTGTTGGTTTTTTGGTGGTTTTTTCGTTTTTTTTTGGGTTTTTGTGGGGTTTTTTTTGGTTTGGTTTGGTTTGGTTTGGTTTGGTTTGTTTTTTGTTTTTTTCCCCAATACAGGAGGCCATCAGAGGCCTGGAAGTGCCTTCATAAAATCAATAAAGATTATTAGCCATTCTTCCATTAGGTTCCAGTCCATAATCACACTCTATTCATGAAAAAGAATGGACTACTCCTATCTATCAATATACAGCAGCAGAATAATGATACTGCACAATATTGTTCAGAAGAATATCCATAAACCTAGAATTTTCTCTTGATGAGAAAAAGTTAAAGAAATTCAGAAATATGCAGCTGAGACCACACAATAAAAGGAAAATTTAATAGAAGAAAAAGCTTTACATTTTTTGAATGATCGTTTTAATGTGATAGTCATCTGATTAATAATATAAATAACTAGAAGGGCAGAAGTATAGGAAAGGATATCCAATCTCTTTCTATCAGACAAATTAGATGAAGAGCCTGTGAAAATTAAGGGTTTTGCAAGATGTACAAGAAGTGCTGGACCTAATCAGGCCATAGAAGGATCATTTGTCTCCTGCTTTCTGTAACAAGGTTAGAATTTTTAATGGTTCTTTTTGGTGAAGATTCTAAATTGGAGAGCAAAAGAGAACTTCCTTCATTTTAGAAACATTCATAGCTCTATGAACTCTTTAGATTCATTGTTCAACTAAGGTGTGATTTTCAAGGAACTAGCAAATAACAGTCTTCATTAATTAAATGAGAAAATAGTTAAACTTCTTTTTAAAATGTAATGAAGTGCAATAAGTTTTGAAAGAGTCAACTGTCCTGAGTCAGAGGGAAACCCAATTTATTTTAAGGCTTAGGTTATGTCATTTGCAGGATTTCTTGAGTTAAAAGAATTTTTCTGTGAAGGTTTTGCTCTGCAAGTTTTAGTGCAGCTTATATAAAGCTGTTCTTGAAACTGCACACGAGTTAGCTGAATTGTCTAATCTTTTGACTCATGGTCTAATAAGATGAACAGAGGCTATAAATGGTCCAAGAATTTTTTTTTTTTTTTTTTTTTTCCATGAAATATACATAAAATTCGAAGTAGGAACACACAGCCCTTAATTTTTTTCTTCCAGTTTAAGACTAGAATAAATGAATGCTTTATTTAATTCCTTATTATTCACTCTTGGAATTTTTCAAATCAATGAATACTACTGATTCTTCCTTTGCCTTTGACACCTCTTCGGGAGGAGTCTGAGTAGAGTATCCCTTTGTCTGAGTCCTCAGTTTGTGTTTTCTACCTTCGTTTTTGCTCCTATGCTTTCCTGGGTTTGTGGACGTGGGCCTTAAATGAGTCCTTGTGATGGGCCTGCAAGTAGCCAGAGCTCCTGCCCGTCATTGTCTCTCTGTGTTCTTTTGTGGCTGAGCTTTTGACACACAATCTAACATAATATATTTTACCTGACTGAATTTTGAGGAATAGAGGTACACCATTTTTCATAGAATTTGAAAGGTATTCCATTAGATACCATAATTATTTGTAGACAGGGTGACTGCACATATCTAATTTTCAGAAACATAGATGGCAGCTTGCATTTGAATCAAGAATAAAACAGAGTATACCTGGAGAAATTTATACCACTGTTTAAACGCTACTGAATCTGAAAAGTTAACATGACTTTTATCTGCTGAGATAAGTCAGCATTTCAAAGTACTTCTTCTAGAAATAATCATGATAGATACATAAAACAGCAAAGAAAAAATGAAAAGGGGAACGGAGGATCATGGGTAAAAAGAGATTACAAGCAAATTGAATAAAATAATTAGAAATAACTGAGAAGACAGTAAAACAGAAAGTAGATGTGACAATGGAACAGGTGTCAAGACTATCCAGACAAAGGAACAGGTCTCATGACAATCTAGACAGGGGCGTCGTTGCTGGCTATTGAGTCCATATGAATTCACATCCCAAAGACAGAAATCTCCTGTTTGCTTTTCTTCGGGGAGGGCTTTAATTGTAACCCACTGGGTATTGTACTGCCAGAATTTCCTTTTAAAAAACAAGACTGAAGTCATTCCAGAGGAAGTTTATTAAAGCTAAGCAGTTTTTATTGATTCCTTCACTTATTTTGACAAAATACAATCCTAAAGAGGTTCTAGTTGTACTCCTTATCAATTCTTCTTATTTCTACCGGTAACCAAGATCTGTCAGACCCTTGTTCCCTTCTGTAAGTTGAGCAAATAACCTACATTTTATGTAGCCTACTACTGGTGTTCATCTCAGTCTAACCTCAAATTTAGATTCCCTTTCCCTACATAATAATCTCTAGTCATTATTTCTAACAGTTACAAGAATTAGAAGATTTCATTATGTTCTTTCAATGGGAATCTTTGGTTTGTTTTGAGTAATTACGGTTTTGTCTTAAACCAGAAAACAGATTTTGAGAGATCCTTTAAAGTTTGTGTTTCATTTTCAGAGAAAGAGGAATGTGAATAGATACTGCCATAATTTCTTGTCATTTTTCCGTAACAAATTTGTGGCTGCTTCTCTGGTGGAGAAAAAAATAAAGCTTGGATGAACAGCAAATTTCCACTAAGAAACAAAACAAAATGTGCAAGTAGTCAATCTAAGAAAGCAGGCCAGGATTTCAGTTTATTGACAGTTCAAATGTCACTTTCTGACTGGACCTGTGTATCAAAAGGGTTTTTGTGTCTAAAACATTGGTAATTAATACACTCACTGTCAGATGAATAAAGAACATCAGATTTTAAAAAAAAGTTTCAGACCAGATGTAAAAAAAAATGAAACCAAAAATATCACCAATCTTATTAAAATAAGTTTTCATTTAAAAAATGAACTGATATTTTTATCAAGACAAGAAGTCTATTCTAAATTTCACTGAAGACAATAGAAAACCCTCTATGGATTTCAATGGGATTTAAAATCATTATAATTTTATAAAAATTCTTAAAAATACTAGAAATTTGTGACAAATAAAAATTAACTCAGCATTATAAAAATAAGAATATCTAATATATCATCGGACAATGATAGATGAGTTTTATCACATTCTGTACTTAATTTCTTCTATTCAGAGACATCACTAATTTTTTATATTTATTTTTAATTTATCGCCTTTTCAGATGGTAACTAACAGGGTCTGTAGTGATAGGGAAAGAGGTAATGGTTTTAAACTAAATGAGGGTGCACTTAAACTAGACATAAGGAAGGAATTTTTCACAATGAGGGTGGTGAAACACAGGAACAGGTTTCCCAGAGGGATGTTGCATCCCTGGAAACATTCAAAGCAATGTTGGATGGGGTTCTGAATAACCAGATCAGGCTGAAGATGTCCCTGCTCATTGTGAAGGGAGTTGGACTAGATGGCCTTTAAATATCCCTTCTAATACAGAGTATTCTATGATTCCATAACCTCTGGGTGTAATTTTTTGTATTTTCTCTTAATGATGGTATCTTGTCTTCAAAGAAATGAGTTACAGTTTTTAAGGATGCATCTAGTTCCCAGGCCAGATTCTCAGTCTAGCATCTCTCTGGCAGTTTCCAGGCTGGCAGGCATCTTCTTCTGTCAGTGTTTTAGCAGACATTTTCTGTTAGTGATTTTTGCATTATAACCAAGTCACCTTTATGCCTGCTCCCATCAGGAAGATCTTTCAATTATGTTAAGGGCAGAATTATGTCTAAGGTGACAACCATTAAGAAAAGTAGTTATAAATGGATGACTAGAGAAGACCCTGGTCTTTGAGATCTTTTAGCCCATACTTTAACACTCAGAAGGCTAAGAATTCCCCAGGACATCTACCTGTAATGTGAACTACTGGCTTTTTTTTTTTTATTATTTCATAAACCTAGTTCCTACCATCTTCACTTAACACTTCTTGTTCCTGTACTGTTAGATATAGTGAGCATTTAATCCATATATATTTCTTTCCTACCACGTCTGACTTTGTACACCACTGTAGTAATCCTATTCTGTTGTCTTTTTTCCCAGACTCAGACTGAAGACAAATTTATGGTAAGAATATTACACATTTTTTACTTAAATAGAAGATATTTCATATCTCTGAATATTGTCATTATGTTTATCTTAATTTCTTCTAATTCTCCTATACATTTTGTCAATATGCAGAGCCAGAAATAAAGTCTGCATTCAAGATATGAATAAATCAATGATATGCTAACCTACATCACAGTATTTTACATTTCTTACAGAATTCATTTCTTAATAATTTTGCAGTATTTTTCCAGTACCGCATATAAAGTTAACTGTTTCATACTACTAAGTTTTGGATTCTTAAAAATAGAACTTAGTTTAAAGTCATTAATATTATTTTTTAAGTTAATACTCTTTTTTGGAAGTGTCACTTTATGTTAGTCTAGACATATTTCTATCCCCCAACTACTCAGTCGTTACTCCTGAAGTTGTTCAGAATCCGCTTTCGTCCTTGTATGTCATCAACAATCTTTTCACTTCAATTTTCTTGTCATTTACACGTTGACTGATACAAATTGCCGCCCAGTTTGCTGCAGAACTCAATGGGTAATCTCCTTTCACAGCAAAAACTGACCATTTATGAGATTCTGCTTTTCTAAATCAACTATTTGAGCAACCAATTGCCATTATTCTTATGCCCTGAATGCCTTCTTAAAAGCCTTTGGTGAGGAACTTTGTCAAAATCTGCTCAGAAACCAAGATTTATTAACCATATTATCCTTACTCATATATTTGATATGCATTCTAGAAAGCTCTTTTTATAAAAGCTATGTTCCTTTCCCCAACTATAGTTTATATATACAACCATCTAGCATTTTTTTTTCCTTTATATCATAGTAGAAAATAAATTGCCCTGAATCATAAATCACTGGTATATCATTATCTCAGTTTTTCAGAATTACAGACATTTTCACCAGATAGCTGACTCTATGTTGTCAAAACAAACATCCTCAGAACGATACTGTTAGGGTTGATATAGAGATAAAACCTGAAAAAAATTTGATATGCTACATCCAGACAGAGACAGGAGGTTACTTGTTAGTGTATACAAGGATACCTAAATATTTTGGGGAGTGCTCACTCTTCATTGCAAAGGTTAATGAATGTCTCTGACAAGTTTAAGTACTATTATAATTGTGTCAGCTACCAGTTATTCAAGGAGAGGATATTTACTTTCATGACAGCCTTTGTCTCAGCATATTCTACTCCTATTTTGGCTTTGCTTCAATGAGCTTTACTTTTCAAAAAGGAGTAGGATGTGGCATAACTGTCTCTCTCATGCAAATGCCCATCTGAAGACCACACTGGTGCCATATATCATTTTGATTTTAAGCGTTTAATGATATAATGCTGAAATAATATCATATATGATAACAAGCAAACAAAAAAAAAATCTTGCCTCACGAAGACTTACATTTACTTACTCACATATATACAAAATGATATTAAAATAAAACAAAATAAACCCCCAATAATTAATGTGTTTGTTCTAACAGAATTCCAATCTGTTAAAAACTTCTGTTACGAATTAAGAGGCAGAAAAATGACAGCTAAAGTAGAATAAGTAGAAACTTAAGTCAAAATTATGTTAAACCCTTAAACCATGCAAAGAGTTTGGAAAGGTTTTTTATATTACCAGATGCCAGCTACCTAGGTCAGCTTTACTGTTGGATTTATATTTGCCATGGGAGATACTCTGCGTGCACACTTATTTATCATTTTTGTTATTATTTTTTCACAGATGTGATTGGAAAGCACACATTAAAGAATGAGCTTGTGCTCATCCTTGTGATATATGACTGGATATGTGCATGCCAATTTCGGTTAGATGGTCTAGGAGTCCATCTAGGTTTCTTCCTTGGTAGAAATGTCTCTGGACCATGGTCAGCTGGAGTCTGTGTGCAGCTTAAGTTCATCTGTGCTCATACAGCACACTGTTCCACTCATGGATATTCTACGGATGTTATCACGGGTTTGTGAAGGTAGGTCAGAGAACACAGTTAACTTTGCCATCTGCTGTTTCAGGATCTTAAACACAGTATAGACACTGCTCCAGTGTCTTTACTTCAAATAACTTAGACAATGACAAAGGCAAAATCATAAGTCACATATGATTTTGCTATCATGCCAAGCAATCTTTTACCCCCCTCCTCAACCTCAAATCTCACTTACCTAGTTTATACTCCTAGGAAACCAATAAATACAATTCATAATTGAACACCATTGCCTGAACAGAGAACCCTAGGGATCACAATTAAATATTGGAGATGTCTGCATTTGATGATATCTTCTTTTGTAATATAAAACGATGAAGTCTTACTTGAATCATCTAAGCTAAAACATATCATCTTAATTTCTGAACTTTGACCACTCCCATAGATAGGAAGCATCAAACTTTGCTGAAGTAATATTTAATCTTGCCTTTTCAGTGTTTAACCATGCTACTTCTTTAACAAAAAGAGTGCATCTTTAGAAAATGCAGTTCTAGACTAGGCAGTATTTTGCCATTTTGAGTGTTTCACAATTCACTTAATTAGTGCTCAGTTTTTACTTTATTCTGACTAGATTTGTCCCCTAGTGCTCTTGTGTTCAGTGACCTTACCTTCACAGTGCATCGATGGGCTGCCTGTATTTTTCATGGTACACATATTATTTTGACAACCTGGTGATATTAATTGGTCTCTCAGGAGCTTTCTATAATAAATCTATTTCACTGGCAGTCAGAAATACATGTGAACTCTCTGCCTTCCTTATCTTCATTGTTCAACAGGGCCTTACATAAGAGAAGGGTTTGAGGTAACATGGCAAATGTGTTATCAATTTTAACTCCTTTACACTTTATTATTCTGAATGTAAGAAAACAAAAGTCATGATCAGAGAGGATTGCATGATGTCTGCAAGTCCCCTGCAACCTCTGAAAAAGAACCAAAAGTTCCATGAGAACACATACAGTTCTTTCAAAGCACCAGAACCAAATGTCATTATGTAGTATAGGTCCGGTACCAAAGCATGCTATGTAAATTGTGAAAGTCAATGCTTAAAGGTGGAAATTAGCACTTCTGAGATCATCAGTTTCTCTGGAAACACTCAGAGAAAATATTTGTCAAACGTAGGGGAAAATATTGGGATCTTGGAATAGGTTAACACATGCTCAGGAATTTAAATCTCACTTGACCAGTAGTCAGTATCCATTTGGTGGTAAAAGCAGTATTTATTGCAAGAGTCTTTCCAGGGTCATTTTGAGCTGCATGAGCATAAACTATTTGTGTATTTGTTTTGCTTGACTCACTATTTTTGTTTACTTTTTGTAATCCAGCTATCCACCACATTTGCATAACTTATTGTTATTAGTGTAACAAAACTACATGTGAAACATCTCTTAAATATCTTCACTACATGTAAAAGCTCATGTGACCTTTGCTGCAGGAGCAGCTTTAATTGACCTATATATATGTCTTATATATGCATAAACTGATCACTTCTGAAGCAAAGATACCCTGGAACACACTGCTCAAGATGTTGATCAACACATTAAGGAATAGCAGCTGGTTTAGATATAGCAAGAGGAAATTTCCAAACATATTCCGCATTCTCACTTTTAATAAGCAGTCAGATACTTAATTGTGAAGGTCCAGTTAGTCACCCATTTTCGTTCTGGTCCGTTGTCTCAAGCCAGTCCATTAGCTTGTATTTTATTAATTGACATTTAACCTCTTGTATAATATATTTTATAGCAGATAAAATACTCATTGGTGGATTTGGGTTCACAGTTATTTTTAAAGTTTGGAGTGAAGTATAGTTTTTTTAATGGATAGTATTAAAAATTTGTTGTGATTATTGTTATTGCTGGGCTGAAAGGGTTATTCTTGTTGAAGCTATGATAAATCTGACTTCTCTTTCTAGATTATATAACGTTGATGGAACACTGATAAAATTCTGTCTCTATTTTGACAGAGTTACATTGCAAAGCATTCATTTTACAAGTAAAAATATTACAAGCATAGAATCCAACTTGCACTTTTGGCAAATAATCATGACTTCAGGCTTCTGCTTTATTTTTGGCCGGAGTAGATTGTACTTTTTGAAGGACCACACAATTTTGTGCAAGGAAACCGCTTACACAGTGAAATCAGTAACTATCTACTATAAAATGTGCAAAAGTAGAAAAAAAAGTACTTGTGCTTTTCCCTTCAGAATCATCTGAAGGGAAAATCATTCAGGCATCTTTTGGATTAGGAAGAGCCAGAATCGGTAGTGCTGGCTGTGAATTACTTGTCAGTGCCAACCAAGTTCACAGAATATTATTTTATGCTTACTTATATGGAAGGCTATTATTAATACTTTAGTTTCTTTACATATTATTATTAGTGTGTTTATATTATTATGCATAATAGGTGGATTCGTAATGCAGGACTTATTAAAAAGAGCAATTGAAAGAGAACAGACTATAACAACAACTATGGAATTGTTATGCATCTTATCAAAGCTTACTTTAAACATTTATACCTTTGTATCAATGATCAAAGGTGTAATAGTTATGAATTAATAATGTTTCATGTTTTATAGACTTGGGGCACAATATGAGGGCTATGTATCTGCAGTAAGCCTTTTCAAACCATCCTGAGCATTTTCAGACTCCTCAGAAAATTCCAATTACATTGCAATGTTTCAGTTCTCTCTTAAAGTCAAAGACAGAATCAAAGGTAACTAATTTTGAGCATAAAAACGCAGTGTGATCAGTCCCAATAACGGGAATAAGTTCATGTGTACCTACAGCTATACATGTGTTAATATATTTTCAAATTCAGAGTGTATATATCTGTTCTTCAAGAGAGACTTCTAACTTGCAAGCTATAAACCTAAACAATTAAAAGTAAACTTTAAAAATGCTATTCCATATTCAGATATTTTTCAAGCTAATACCAGCTGGAACATTTTATTCTAAAAGGAATTCCTGAGGCTTTGCACCAGAGGACTGCACATGATGCAAAGGGATGCAACAGATTCAGTGACAGTGACAGTGTCAAACTTGCACCCCACCAAGAGGGGGTACCTGGGCATTCCCACCTGGCCCAAAAATACATTAATCCACTGAACTCTAGATTTTGCAGTATGGCCACCCCCAAGAAGACCAGAAGAATAGGAGCAACAGAACACCTTCAGGATCCACAGAGTGGTGATATTTTCTACTTAATTTGCCTCTCTGTCACTCTCTTTCTCTCTCCGCTCTCTCTCCCCTATCTTCTTTTTCTATTTCTTTCTCTCTCTCTTTCTCTAGCTCACTGTTAAATAAAATCCATACTATTGATTTCAGCATATGGTCTCATTTGCACCTCAATTCAGGCAGAGTCATCGCTCTAAAAATTTTAATAGCGAGATCTCAACAGTTACCCAGAATGAAAGTTAACTTTTGTGAATACTCCTTTAATTTTTAATGGAACAGAATATGACTGACAGTGGTGCTAATGTGTAAGTCCTGATATCTAAGACCCATGTCATTAGTTAGTAGTGTGATACTGGAGATCTTTTCCAAGATTATCCTTGTGTTTGGGAAAGGACAGGCATATGCTGGGAATACAAAAAGAAAGTTAGTGTGATGAGCAACTATGTATCTTTCAATTTAAAAGATTAGTGTTGTTTACCTACATAAAGCAATATTTTTATAATGGGTTGTCAGTATTTTCGGTGGTTTATGCAGCTGCAAACATATAAAAACGAGAAATATTTTCTCCTGAAGTTCCCGTTCCACATTTGTAAAGTGCATTGTCAAGAAAATCTGCTTTATGAGAAACTTATGTCATATAAAATTCAATTCTGGCTTTATCGTTAACTTCAATGACAGTTGAATTATAACATATAGAAAGGTATTTTCAAAGGAATGGCATTCTTATACCTTTTTTTTTTTCTTTCTGTCACATTGTGTGATATTGCTATGCATGCTTAAATATTTGATGTATTCCACCAGATGGTTGGAATGTATTGCAGTCAGGAGTACAGGGTTTTGTTTTGTACCTATCTGTTTTTTAAACACTAAACATCTGCACTACAGCAAGAATGAGGTAGAGAACATCTGAAAAATCTCTGTAAACTGCATAGCTCAGATAGTCTGTTACTGTTGCATTAAACCCTGTTTTAATTTAGACGTAGCTTGAACAATTTTTTTAATGTGAAACAAGTGTGATCTTTCAAAAAGTTAAAGCCAATGAGGTTGCTGGTTGGTAAGCTGTTTAAACAGAAACAAAATTAGAAATTACCTGTTTCAAATTATCTTCTATACTCTTATAACTCATAGATGCACTTAAAATATAAGTCTTTAGTAGGAAAAGTACAAAAGCCATCTTGTTGAGAAAAACAGCTACTGCATATGAATGGGGATATTATTCAACATAAAATCACAAGGCCTTTCAGCACATGAATTTAATGTGCACATGCAGCAATCTTTCTGATACTATAAAGCTTCAGAGGATCCATTACTGTCTTTGAGTTTACAATCTATGCACTAACAGGTTTCATGATAGACAGATCTATTACACACTCTATTCTGCCTATGTTATTACTTCAGAGAAAGAGAATTTAACCAAAATATGTGAAAGAGGAAAAAAAAAGTATTAACATGTAACGAAGAGGTTTAAAATATTACAATATATTTAATATAATACTATACAATACGAGACAATGACTGCAGTATTTGAATGATGAAACAAATGAAAATAATCATTTAGATTCAGTTCTTTATCCCTGTGATAAAAACCGTTGCTGCTGTAAATTCACTTGTGGGCTATCATTGCTGAAGGACACTCTTGGAATGTAGAGAAGTGACTTCACAAAAAGCATCGTTTAGGAGAATATTTCAAAGGAAGATCTTTCATACCTTTTCCATAATTTTTTCTTCTGAGGTGTTTCTGAGCCCTATTGGTGACAGAACTATGCTTTCAGGAAACATACATTATGATTTTAGCAATGTTTTGGTGTGGTTTTACTTAAGCAGACAGCAAAACAAGTAAAGGCAAACTTAGTGATCATCCATTTGCCTTAAAGTCTTCATATTCAGCTAATGTTGATGTCTCAGGGCTCCTCATACAGGTAAAGTACAGGGCTTATAACTTTGTCTTTTTGTAATGTAAGGCAGATCTGTGTTAAGTTATCCCTAACAATCTAAGCTGCCATGTTGGAGTTAAGGGACCAAATTCGGACTCCGTGTAACAAATCTGAGAATTTAATGTTGTAAAAATAGGTGATTAACTTAACCTGACATCCCCTCAAGAATCCCACCTGGCTTCTGTCTGCCACAGCAGTATTGGCTTCCATTTGGTGTCCCGTGCTGTATTTTTTGGTACCATGCAGGGGTTCTTCAAGTACCAGAGCCTACAAAACTGCAAACACCTAAGCATAAACAGAAAAGGAAACATTCCTAATGATAGCTGCAAGAAAAAAATTTCATTTGGGTCTGGAAGTTAAGAGTTGCTCTATAAATCAACAATCTTCCAGTTTATCAAGGCCAAATTTGCAATTCCAGGTAATTGACTCTGTGGACGAAATATGTTGCAGCTTTTTTCCTATTCGCAGACTGTGGAAAGAATCAGTCCTTTCAATATTCTCAAAAGCTTGTTCAGTAACTATCTAAAGAAAGCAGGATTCATTCCAAGACTGTAAATTAACTTGTGCAGTCTACCATGTTTGTCTGTCTTGTACAGAGCAATAATCTCCTATAATGAATTATTATGGCATTCTGTAGCACAAAGTACACTTCAAGGGATCAATTTCAGCACTTTCAGATCTGGATCTGTTTGCCCATTTCCAAACTGAGCTACACTTCCCATCCCTTTTGTGTATTTTAACAGACACATATATTTACCAAAAAAAAAAGTTTTTTCCTATTTCTATCCTTTAATCACTCTCAAAAGCAAGAAGCTGGCAAAACATCAGGATTGGCATGATGTTATGAATTTTGCACAGATGTTCATAAAATTAATGCAATCTTTATAATTGCACTTATCATTTGGACATTCACAGAAAGGATATTGACTTTAATTATAAAACTCATCTGAATACTAATTAAGGTGTCTTTATTACGGTGCGAGTACAATCTATATTTTTTTAATATCAGCACATTTTACAGTATAATATAATCCTATAATGTTATGCAGTGAGTTGGGGAAGAAATGGAGTATCAGTTTTAGGAAAAAATAACATTTTTATAGTAGCAGCTTTCATTTCCTTACACCTTGACAAAAAGACCTAATTCAGTCCCCCACTATAACAATGAATTTTTTGTTTGGGTGACAGATATATGACTGACATTAACAAGCCAAGCATGACATTGGAGGACATTTCTTTAAAATATGTCAGAATACTTAAAGTCTTGTACCAAATAATTGAAAATAGCATATATTTAATTGTTTTTGCTTTAAGAAAGGAGCCCATATTTTCAGCATTTGGAACCATAAAGTGCCCAGTTATTACAGGGTTCCTTCCTTCCTTCCTTCCTTCCTTCCTTCCTTCCTTCCTTCCTCTCTCCCTCTCTCTCCCTCTCCCTCTCCCTCTTTCTCTCCCTCCCTCTCTCCCCCCTTCTCTCCTCCTCTCCTTCTCTCCTCTCCTTCTGTCCTCTCCTTCTCTCCTTCTCTCCTTTCCTTTATCTTTCCTTTTCTTCCTATCTTCATTTTTCCCCTTCCTTCTTTCCTTCATGTACCTCTTCCCTTCCCTCCATCCTTCCACCTTGCCTTCTATCCCTCCTTTCCCTCTTAATGCCTGCTAGTTGTCTTTCAGATTAAGTGGCTGTTATTGCTTTCTTCCTGATCTAGTATTGAAAGGTGACAAATTAAGTTAAGAATAATCATGACCTGTGCATTATACATTGATTCCCTGACAATTTCTAATCATTCCCTGAAGAACAGCTTTTGCAAGCTTACAGTTGCAAAATTTATCCTGAGATCCTGCCTATTAGGCCATGAAAGCAATTGTGAAGCTGTTGGATGGAGGATAAATAGTACTGTGCAACCAGGAGTCATTAAGACCTCCAGCAGTTAAGATACCCACTTCCCCGAGTGACTGGTTGGAGCATATAACAGACACAGCTGGCTTTCATCCCAGGAGCCCAGTGGAATAGATAAGGCAGCAGAAAAAGCAGAGAAGTTACAAAGTCCAATGGGGCTGGTAATTACCACATTTATGCAAAACCTCTGTTTCTGGAAATGTGGATTTTGATCATAAAGTTTAGATCACATATAATAATATTTACAGATCATAAACTCTAGACAGCAAATAAGAAAAGTCATTTATCTCTTTTACTTTCCTAGTTTTCTGTTGCATTATTCTCTCTTGTCTTTTGAGAACATTTAAAGAATGTTACTTAGAGTTCTTGGTGTTTTTAAGAATTTTCATGCATGGAATCTTCCCATGATGATTTGATTATATAAAAACTGCTTTAGTTCCCATTGTAATGAGTAGAAGGTATGTTAATACTTCAAGGGAGAATCTAACTGCTCTCTTTCCCTTTCTATGGAATATTTCTAATTCAAGCACACATTATAAAAAGAAACTTTCTTCCCTGTTTTCATCAGAACTGGAATGTTTGATTTTACCTTTGTATTAATGATGATGTCTCATTGTTTGTTTGTTCACAGTAACAGTTTTGTACTTCATTGGCAAGGACGTCAGAAGCATTTCGTTTTGTGGGTTAGAAGAATGATTTCTCACTTTTTTATTTATTTATTTTCTTCTCAATTTGAGTAAATATTTTATTAGTTGTCTTACTCTCATAAATGCAGAAGTAATCCATGCACAGTGATCAGCTTTAAACTGCCAGTATAAAGTTTCCTTTATGATCTCTTTGCACTGACCTACCATCTATGACAACATTTTGCTCTTACTAAAGAATACAGTGCATACTGTGTACCTTGATTGTGCCAACATAATTAAAAAGTAGGAAAATAACGCCTTTCATTTTTTCTTTTCTTCAAAATCTTGTTATCATCAGGAAATATAAAACTTACTTTGATTGAATGAGCCAGAATACTCAAGAATGAATGTGTGACCAATGCCAACCAGATTTTTCTGTCCAAAGTCACCTCATTAAGTAGGGTGATATACGGTGTTTCTTTGTGTCTATGATGTGAGTTTTTTATGTGAGTTGGAAACTAAATGCTAAATTTCCAGTTGAACTTACATAAGTTTCAAACCAGCATCTTTTGTTCTGGTCTCAGCAGACCAAAACATCATGAATTACTGTTACATGATCCTGAAATTCAATTTTTATTTATGAGAATATATATAAAAAAATAAATTAAAAAAAGTGCCCTACAGTGGCGTTTCAGAATTCGGTCATATAGTTATCCTGCTAGCTATGCACACTAAAAGTCATGTGACATTATTAGGGGTGAAACATGTTTCGAAGGAAAAGCTGTGACCACAGAGAAAATGAAAGTTTGTGAAGTTAATAAAAAGTTAGTAGTATGTTTTATTTTTCCATTGTATAGTTTTCAAAAAAGTTTGAAATTGTGAGACAAATCCAGACAAGGACCATTAGTTTCTTCACTGTAAAATTCAGTGTAGACTAGGAGTAAATTCTGCAGGTGGCTGTGGCACACTTGTCTTGATATCATTCTGAATGGTTTCTTATGACTGTAGGTTTTGGGGTTTTTTTTGTATTTGGCTCTTTTTTCCTGCCTATCATTCTTTTGAAGAGCAGAGCAAAATTATGAGGATTTTCATTTGGTTTGGTTTTTTCCCGACTGCAGCAAGATTTACAGCCTAGCATACATGAAAAGTATATTAAATTCCAGAAATATAAGTTTATTGATATAGAAAGTCTTTCACATATGCAAGAAAAAATTGTTAGAAATTTTGGAGCAGCTCAACCTATCATAGGTATTGTTTCACAGGGAAAATGGATGGCACTGTAGGAACCTATAGAGTCATGATGAAGAAATTGAGTTCTCGGCAAAGACTAGAACAAAGGATGGTCAAATACTGTCTTTTCCTAGGTGATATGATAGTCATAACAGTATCAGTCACATTGTAAGTAAGGAGAAGCCTACCTTTTCAGGATACTATCATCTGATATCTTAGATAACTATATGAAGTTTTAGGTAACTTTTTTTCCCCAAGTATTTGGTAAAATTTATAGATAATCAATTTAATGATAAGACAAGTTTCTGAGACCATACTAATTTGGCCATTAATAGCAATGCCTCACAAAAGTCAGACATGATCACTTAAATGGTCTGGACGTTAAAATGCTATGATTGGCTCTTGCCAACTTTCTTTGTTCACTTTTGATGACTCAATTTCTAAGTGTTTCCATCCCATTTCTTTTAGTTTTTCATAATAAAACTCTTCAAAATGTCAGTTTCATGTCTCTTTGTGTCTCTCATTAGCCATAGAATCACCAAATTATTCTGGAGGGATGGGAACATGGGAGATCACCCTATCAACTTCCTGCTTCACCTTTCTGAAAGTCAGCACTCCTATGTCCATGTAGCTTATATCCACCGATGGCCTTATAAATCTGTTAGTTCTGAGGAAACTTAAATTGAACATCCTTTTTTTTACTAATAATTCAGGGTAAGTTAAAGCAGCTTTCCCATTTAAAAGTGCAGTTTCCAAACCTTACATTGCTTACAATTTGCTGACTTTTCCTGAGTAAATATAGCTTTTTCTACTACAACATCATATATTCTAAATTCATAATGTAGTGTACCGTATGCACTCACTATATATTGCATGCAAATGACAACAGATTCAGCAAAGTTTAACAGATCTGAAATTTACTAGCATGCATCGCAGTGATACAAGCATATACAGATATTTTTTAAAAGCTTTATTTCCCTCATCTCTTTTTCTTTTTCTTGTTTCTTCTGTCCAGTTATTTCTTTCAAATTAGAATTTTTTGTGAATTACATGAAGTGAAAACATTGATGCCTTTGCAGGTAAAAAAATATGCTCTTATCAGTAATCAGTCATTTCTAAATCCACTTTAAATGAATAATGAAATCTCCAATGTTATTTATTAATGTTCCTGTGGAAAAAAAACGTGTTCTGGTCAATGTTTTTAAATAACTTTGGAGTCAATGTGTACAAATTTACCCCATCATCGTTCTATTGTAGGAAAAAAGAAGTGATTGGACAATTTGCGGAGAAAGCAAGAAAAGACAATTATTTTATGTTCCAGTCAGTTAGTTTCAAGTGACAGTCCTAATGGAAGCAGGGAATATATTTGATGCAAGTTTGACTAGGAGTGTTGAGCTGGCTCCAAAGTCACTGTTTTACTTACTTGAAGATAGAACTAAGTCAGCAGTTTGTTGTGCTCAAGGTAAGGAGGATTCACATAGGTCAATCATTTGAGTGCAATAAACAGCAGATACAGTAATTCTGCTTGGCAGTTACACTGCAGGCATCGAGAGCTGCAACCACAAATCAGCAGTGCTTACTCAAATGTTCCATGACTCTTCCTATCACTTTTTCAAAAGGATATCATCATTCAATGAAATGAACATGCTGTCACTATTAAAAATATAGAACTAAGCTATAGCTCTAAAAAGTTGAAAGCCACTTGAACTTATATAATTCTCCACTCTACTAAGCCAAACCATATCTATATTTTTAATATTTTGATGCAAAATCTTGCTAGCTTTACTTACTGGTCCCCTTTTTTGCAGTGGACTATACCTTACGTGTAGTGGAAAAAGACATAAACCCCACATTGATCTTAAATAATATGAATAGAAAGAGAGACAAATAATATCATCTATTGGAAAAAGAAAAGGACTTTTTTTTTAGAGTTTGCAAAACTAAAACATGCCAAATCTGATTCTTACTTAAATTTCTGTATTTTTTTCAGCTCTTTAGCCTGAATTTTATGGATGTTTAGGGGCCATATGTGCTGTCAGTAAAATGTATAGAAAGTCTTGCGAATGAGGATCAAGCACTACAAATCTTTGTATCAGATTTTAATTCAGGTAAGGAAACTCAAATTCAATGAAAGAGAGGCTGATTTTTATGTGAAAGTTTGCTGTGTGAGTTCAGCTAGACTGTCTGTAGATATATATAAAATACTTTGTCTTCACAGACCCTGAGATTATCTCAGGTGGTTAGAGCATGGTGCTAACACCAAGGTTGTGGATTCAATCCACGTATAGGTCATTCAGTTCAGAGTTAGATGGGATGATCCTTGTGGGTCCCTTTCAACTCAGAATATTCTGTGAATATATGGTCTTTTCTATTTCAGTTTAACTCTGCATCTAACACAGCAGTCATTCAGTCCTAATCATTGAGGATTATTCAACAGAGGACAACCCGTATTCAACATCCCAGTCTACAAACCTCCTCCTTTAAAAAAAGAGGAATTGGTGAGGAGAAAGCATCAGTGCTGTATGAGATATGAGAAACTTGGCTCTGGCAAATAAAATCATCAGGCACGATGTTTTTAGGCAGAGTTATCAGGCAGAAGCAGTGGGATGCTAAAAAAGTTGTAGCTCAAGCTGATGGGGCAAAAGGGGAATCCTTAAAACCCTCTTATTCTGAATAAAACTTGTCCTTCTTCAAAGATACTGTTGTGGGGAAAAAAAGGCTGGAGAAAGGCATACTGAATTGAGAAATGCATCCTATCACTATACCCCCTGATAAAGAGTCCTGACCCACCATTCCTGTAGACACCCTTTAGGTACTGGATATGAAAGTGTTCTATTTTATGCCTTTTAGATCATTTACTCAGCACTGCCACAAAACCAAACACCTGAATATCTCCTAACAAATGCAGCTAGGGTTTAGAGAACATATACTTATTAGAATCCATATTTTCCACTTCGTAAAGAAAGGTAATGTTTTGTGAATCTTACCAGCTCTGCCTACACAGAAAAATTAAACTTGACTTTCAGGCACAGCCTACTGTCGAGTAGGGGCTTGCTTTCTAGCTTGACTTTTAGGCACAACTTAGTGTTGAGTAGGGGCTTGATTTATCTTTCTTTCTTTCTTTCTTTGTTCTTGAGGATGTGTGTACATATCTCATGCATTTCTTACATATCACAAGCATGAAGAGCTCATGTAATTGTGTCATACAGTTATCTAAAATCTTAATTATTTTTTTCAGAAATATGTATCATACAGGTTTTTATCAAGACTATATTTGACTGAGTCTTAATCAAGAGGAAAAAAACCTGACTATAAAGTTTCACTTTTTAATTGGACTGATTTCAAGGTTTAAGACTGAGTATTCAATCCACTTCACAAAGATGTAGTACAGGGAATAGAGAATTGTGAAAGTGATGTCCTCATTGAATTCAACATGTAGTTGAATTCACATTTATTTTATTCATTTATTGTAACTAAACCAAAGTACAGTAGACACCTAAGAGTAAGAATGGTCTTTGTCTTATTCCTTCTTAGCAGGTAGTTATATCCTGAATGTAGAAACTCTACACTAAGTTAGTTGGAAGTGATGGAGAACATAAATCACGACAGTAAGTAGATTTGGAAGGCAGTTGTTGAACTCAGATCTTCCTAGCAATAAAGCACCGTTAGGCATGGTGTTGTTATTGCTGCCTATATATTTTCTTTGTTTTTAGTATGTGTCATCAGGATGAAGAACTGCATGACTCTAGGCTATTTGTATACTCAGGCAGAGTCAATTATCTCAAAGTAGGTGTGCAGTTCATGACTTATAAAAAGATCCATTTAGTGTGGAGAAAATTCATATTGCTTGAACTAAAATTCAACTCAAATTGTGGGAAATTGGACCTCAATAATATAAAGTTTCCTGAGTGTTGATAACCATTGCCTTCTGAAGGGTTTATTTGTTTGCTTTTCTTTTGTTTTCTCTCTTTTTTCCATTCATGATAATTACTAGACCAAGTAGGAATTTGCTATCAAAAAACAAAAACAAAACCAAGCCTTTATGTTTCTTGTAAAATATAGATTCTGCTATTCTTCATCTTACACAACATTTCATTCTTCTTACTAGGATTATACAAGGCAGAATATCAAGTCTTTAACTAAATACCTAGGAAAGCTTTAGCAAATTCAAAAACATAGACCGATTACAAAACCAGCATTGTAATTATTGTAATAAAACCCAAATATGTTAGTATCTTGTATAATGATGAACTTTTTTCAAACTAGATACCAGTGCTTCATTGATTTGTATCATCCAAGTATGAGTATTTCAGCATTAAATTATGCAAGACTCTAGCTCAACAGAGATACAATAGTGATGTTTGATATTGAACATATTCCAACCATGCAAATGATTCAGGTTTAAATGATAAAATATGAATATTGTTTGGTTTTAAGCAGCCTAGTTTAATGCTGTTAAAGCTGTTATCATATTTCATTTCCTGAACATCTTCAAGTCTAATTCAGCCCAACAACTGATTTGATGTGATATGATGTGATGTGATGAATTACTTCTGGACAACCCCAAAAAAAGTGGTTTTCATGCCTTGCTTAAGTGGCTTTTTTTGGTAGCTGTTACTTAGGCTACTCAGGGAACTCCAGTCTGGTCAGCCTTGTCTCTGGGAAGGTGGTGGAGCAAATAATCTTAAAAAACATTTAGACCTGGAAATTTGTTAAGGACAAGGGGGTAACAGACAATAGTCAACATGGATTTCTGAAGGAGAACTAGAATCTGACAAATTTGATGGCCTTCTCTAAAGAAATGGCTGTTTTGGGGATGAAGGAGGAGCAGTGGATAATGTTTATTCTGTCTCTAGTAAGGTTTTCAGCGCTATCTCCTGTAGCATCTTCATAGAAAAAAAATTATTTAATATGGACTAAAACATTGAGCAACAAAGTGGACTGAAAATTGCCTAAATTGCAGTAATTGATGGCATGAAGTCCAGTGGATGGACAGTCAGTAGTGGTGCTCTGAGAGGCTCATATGGCTCGTACTGCTTAAGACAGTCAGGAATGACCAGGGCAATGTTACAGAAGCGCACCCTTAGTCTGCAGACAATACAAACTTTAGAAGACTGCCTCAGAGACTGCATGGTTGAGCTTCCATTCAGAAGGACATCAACAAATTGCAGAAATAGACCGACGGAACCTCATCAACTTTTTCGGTACAAAATGCAAAGTATTTTTCCTAGGGATGAATAATTCCATATGTCAGTACATGCTGGGGACCCAATGAAACAGATTTGCTTCACTGTTCTGGTGGATAAGAAGTTGAACGTGAGCCAGCAATGTGCCTCTTGTGAGAATGTAAATTAACAATACCTGTGGCTACATTGGGAAGAGCACAGTCAGCAGGTCGAGGGAGGTGATCCTTCCCTCCTGCTCAGCCCTGGTGAGACACATCTGGAGTGCTGGGTCCTGTTTTGGCCTCCCCAGTACTAGACAGATGGACACATACTGGAGCAAGTTCAACAAAGTCACAAAGATGATGAAGGGACTGGATCACCTGGCATACAAGGAAATGTTGAGAGATCTGCAATTTTTCAGCCTGGAGACGAGCAGGCCCAGGGGCATATGCACAACAGATAAAAATGCGTGATGGTCCAAATTAGAAGGAATAAACTCTTCTCAGCGGTGCCCAGTGAGAGGACAAGAGACAAAGGGCACAAACTGAAATACAGGAAATTAGATTTAAACATAAGAAAATACTTTCAAATACTTTCTATTGGGAGGGTCATTAGAGACAGGAAGAGGTTACACAAAGATATTCTGAAGTCTCCACTGTCGGGGATATTAAAAATTCAATGGAATGTGGCCCTGAGCAGTAAGACCCAGGTGACCCTGCTTTGATCAGGGGTGGTTGGACTGGAAATATGTTTCAATTGTTTGGGGTTTTTCACTAAATGAAGTTTAGCTTATGCAAGGAGCCTAAAACAAGAAGATTCAAGATTAATGTGATTAAACTATCTCTGGTTTCCAAGGAATGAAAAAGCATCTGAATCCATAAAGATGGGAATCTGGCATAAAATCTCTATGAAATGATAAAAGCAACCAGTATTGAAATAATATAGTGTTTAGAGACCACAGTACACCTGCAATTGTTATCCAGATGAACTGGGTTTAGTGACTTAACCTGCAGAAGGTTTAAATATTTCAAAAAAGGGAAGTAGACCTAATGTGAATCAAGATTATATGCTAGTGACTACAAGAGAGCTGATAATCCTGGAAACCACAGCAGCCTGACCTGAAACAGATCTGTAATCACCCTGGGCAATTACATCTTAGGGGATATCTTTAAGGTGGCCCTACGTAGCGTGTTTGTTAGAGTCACAACCTCTGCTCACAGAGCTATGTGGTCTGTTAGGCCACACTGAAGCCTTGCAAAAATTTTCTAAAAATACCTGTGCACAAACAAACAAGCAAAAACCAAACTAGGATATTTTTGTCAGTCTAGTGAAGCATAAATATGAAAAGGTATGAGGGGAATAGCCTCTTCATGAATGTGTGTAATTCTTACTAACAATTATTAGAACATTTTGCTAGTGTTTGGTATTGTCTTGCTAGTATTTACATCTAAATAGAATTTGAAGAGTTCATTCTTTTATATTAGCAAAGAGAAAAACTGCACGCAGATATTTTCTTCAAAGCAGTTTGACTTAATCATCAGTAAAGCTATAATTATACTGGCTCACTTTAGCCCTACATAGTTAGCTTATTAGCTTCTAAAACTACTTTGGCTTGTATTTAAACAAACAAACAAACTAAACAACACAATAAACAATTCTTGAGAAAAGAAAAACTATTATTCCTTACCCAATGGAAAACAAAAAGCATTCTACCCCTCAAAAGTCTTCATTGTCATTCCAAAGGAAAAGCTTAGATATCGAAAGGGGAAAGTATTAAGTAATTTACTCTACAAAACCTCAGCCTAAAAGTCTTGTACTGAAGCTCCATAGAACATTATGTGTCATAGACAACAATCCATTTTAATTTGATAGATCTGAATTCCTGTTTACAGAACGCAGGGGTAAAATGGCTATTGACTACATTAATGAAAATTGTGCTCTAAATTATTTGCAATTGAAGTATTCTTGATGGAAATTTTGAGCACATTCCTGAGTTTTCGTGTAGCTCTTGTAAAAATAATTTTTTCAGTAGGATCATAATTCTCTGTGTGTTTAGGGTTGTGTGTGTGTTTATAATAATATACATACTACTCACTGGACTGATGTCAGTACTGTCACCTTTCTGAGATTCAAAATTGTTCATCTGTGTTGCTGACTTTAGTACTTTCTATAGTAGGAAATTTTCAAGTAATCTGTTTAAAGATATGATATGATCACGATCACTATCACTTGCGAACACCAGCGGCACCAAGCAAAGTCTCCTTGAAAGGTTAGCACAAATTGCTATGAAAATAGTTTTCTCCTTGATGTCATATTAAAGGCTCTTTGTTAAAAATTGCAGACAATGTCATCTGAACCACAGCTTTGTCCAAGTGAGTATATCGAGTCAAAAAATTTACTTAAAAGTTGCTCAAAAATCTGTTAGAAAACCTAGAAAGAACAACAAAACTTTTTACCCGTGAATAAAAAATTACTTTTGTAAGTGAGCCATATACTAGAGATCTTCCTTACCATCTGTCTGTGCTGCTCTCAGATCTAAAGAAAGCCTTTATAGGAACAGCAGTAATATCTTATTTCTGGCTCATGTTATAAGTAAGACAACTACATGTGAACTTTTCTAGTTGAACTAATTTAAAGATATCTTTAAAACAACAAAAAAAGGAAGCTATTAAATACTTTGAAATTCCAGAAAGTAAATTTGCACTACTATTTCCAGAATAATGCTGATAGCAATTTCAATTTTATAGGATTTTAATTTTATAGACATACTTTAAAAAAAAAAAAACAAAAAACACAAACATGGTAAAGTGTAGTGTATTATATAAATCAATGAAGCTCAAATCTGAGCTACAGGAAGATCTAGAAAAAATTTCAGTGTTTGTGGTTTTTAATTCCTGTTTCTTTCCATTGAGAGTTCATCTTGTGATTCTTATGCTCTCTTAATTTTACTAGAAATCAAAATAAAATGTACACATCAGGTCACATAATTTCAATCTTTTCCTTTGTGCTTCTAGATCTAGCACATTTCACAGGAAGAGAGACTGAGAGAGGTGTTAGCAAGACATTTTATCATGAGTGTTCCAAGTAATCTGTGAAGCATTTGTTTATCTGTATTTAACAATGAACCTATTTTCCTGCACATTTCAATCTCCACAGCTTCTTAGTCAGTCTTTTCTAAATGCTGATAACTACAAACTGGTATAATTCCATTAAAATCAGAAGAGCTGCTCTTAATTTATATTTCTTGAGCTCAAATCTAATTGCCATTGATGTTGACAGTAACACTTTGCATTTTTGTATTGTTCTTTACTTGCAGATCTCACAATGGTTACAAATGAGATGCTTATCTTCATAAGCTGTATTTTTCAGTGAAAGTAATTGAAACACGAGATGTGAAGTAATTTGTTCAGTATCTCTTAAGCCTTGTACATATATTCTTTAGACTGTATTGCCTAATTATAACCTTTTCACAAGTACATGGGACTCTGATAAATCAAATGACACATTTAATATAGCATTTTTCACCAGGTATTTCAAAATTTATCCATGTCCAACCCATGGATTTTTGGGGTTTTTTTGATAATTTGATGCTGGGGGTTTCTTTTGGGGGGGGGGGGTTTTGTGATGATGATGATATTAACATTATTAATAAAAATTAGATATTTTAATTGGTTATTTTAGTTTTAAAACCATATTGAGAATGCCTTCCTCCATTTAGTTCAATTAATTAAAGCTAAAATAAAAATGTTGATAATTTCTCTAAATTTAACTTTTAAAAATTCAGTTATGAATGCACCAACTAGAAGGAACCATAAATCTCAGCTGAGTTATAGGTGACATTTTATAGTTTTCTTCAGAGATTTAGATTTTGGAAATAACATTATTTATAGCTTTTCTTTTTAAGGTGCCTAACTCAGCATTGTGTTTTGTATAGGGGTGAAACAGTAATATTCACTTACTCCCTTTCACTGCACAAGTAAAAATGTCATTCCATATTTTGAAATAGCAAAGAAAATGTTGTTTCACATTATGAATAGTTATTTTGTGCAATCAATTTGTACAGTGTACAATTGAAGAATAGAATTTATCTGGATTCTACACAGGAATGAATATTTATGGATATAACAATATTTAGAACTAGGAATCCTTTAAACAACAATTGAATGTGTTGGAAAGGATAAATATAAACATAAATCAAATAATATTAGTTGAGATTGCAAAGAAATTTTTCTTAAGTGAAAAATGCAGTATCAGTTCATCAAGCCCTTTTCTTCCCAGCCTGGTATTAAGACCATCTTACAGGTTCCTGGGCAGAATAAATACAGTCATTCATCCTACCGAGGAATCTTCTTCAGACCAAGATGTAAAAGCAAATTCTGATCATAGGAGCTGATACAATGTGGTTTCTTCAAAAATTACGTAAGTTGTTCAGAGCAGTCTTGAATCTTCCGGTAAACCTCTTTGGGCTTTTCCCCAGTAAATTTTGCACTCATAGCCATGCCAGATCTATGTAGGAATTTAGACGATCTGTTCCAAGCACCTAGCTTCACAATTTTGTACTGATAACATTTTTCAAAGCTACCATTCAGTTTGTGTCAATCAGATGCAGTGCTAAATCTGCTTGACAGCAATTTTTTTTTTTCAACCAAGGAGAGTGTTTATGATCTGCACCCTGCCTCTTAAATCCTCCTCAATGCAGTGGTGTAACTCAGCAGTGTAGAGGCCCAAAATCTACATTCTTACACTAGTTATCATCCCTTCTTCTTCTCTTACCACAGTTTCCAAGCCTTTGTTGATCCAAATGCAAGCATGGAGTATACCAAATCCAGAAATAAGGCGTTTTAGGGACTGTTAATCACACCGTGGGTTCTGGTGTGATTAGCTGCAGTTGAGGAAATATCCAAATTATAATCTACTCACTTCCAAAGGGAATGTAAACATTGTTTTCACAATAAATATAGTACCCTTGAATAAAACTTTGTACATAGTCCCAAAGATCAAAATTCTGCAGTGTTTTCTCTGTCTTATACTTGAGCTAGCTCCAGAACTTTCATAAGTCTAGTCTCTTCAAAAAGTCCAGAGAGGTGACTTGCAATTACAGTCCTTCCAACAACTCCAGTTTATGTTTACAGGCAAACTAATGGCAGATAATTCCCTGACCCAGACCGCTTGGAGTGCTTTAATAACTTATTTAAATTAATTCAAATGCATTCTACCAGAAGCATCAGATTGTTACAGTAAGAGTGATGTCCTTAACATGATAGAAAAACTGGACGGGACCTGTAATCTACCCATTCTTCTAATTTCCTTGCTTTGATACTTGCTTGTCAATATCTCCAGCAGAATTTCCAGACTATCCAGATTTGTCAAGTAACTTACTTATATCAGAGATCACAAAACCATGAGTAAGCTGTGACTCTACCTTGCATCATCATCTTTTCGCTCTTTACATACAACTTTGAGAAGACACCATTAATGCCTGAAATCTGTTTGAACAAGCACTAAGACAAAAGTATCATGGAGTGTAAAAAGTATTCCCTAGAAAGAAGTTTCAGTAGGTAATCTGATCAACATTTTGCCTTGGGTAAGGATACTTAGGTTTTTCCTACAATTGCTTGTAGATATTGCTAACAAATCCCTGAAATGAACTGTGTTGCCAGCTTGAAGTAGAAGGATTTGAGTGCTCTGGTTCATTTTATCATAGCAATTACAGCAAGTACAAATTGCTGCTATAAAGAAGGTGCTATACAAATAGAAATTGTTCTTCTCCCACTCAAGAAAGCAATAACACACTTCATTAGGCAAATTGAAACATAAATATGAAGATCTAATGGTTGATTGAAAATATCTGAACTTTGATCTTTTGGATTGTAGACATAGATACACAGTTTCCTTCTGACATCTTAACGCTTTTACATACATTTTCTCTCTAAATTTTTAATCACGATACAACTTCAGTAGTTAAGCAATATCATAATCTTGAGTTGGGTATTAATTGACTAGACATTTTTCACAAATTTGATCTTGCTCACTCAATTTTTGGTTCTTTATTTCCAGAGCAACCTTTCAAGAAATACACTCAATTCTGAAAGAACTGGGAACTGAAATATTTTTCATAGCTTTTCAAAAGGGCTTAAACATTGATACCTAAGAAATGACACTGGTAATTATGTACCCAGGACCTTTCAATTTTGAACTCATTTTGAACCAAAGCATCTGTGTGTCAGGGTCTTGAGGAACTTAAGTCCCTGACTAGCCTCACCTGCGGGCTTTCCCATTCCTTTCATGGGCCCAGGGCTCCATTTAAGCTAAGCTAGGGTCTTTCAGTCCTGGCTCGGGTTATGTAGTAGTTGTGCTGTTCTGCAGTCTTTTTTTCTGAATAGCCCTGGATTCCATCCAGACAGAAGTTCTGTCTCATTTTACTTCTGCTTGCACCTTCCTCCTTGGGCAAAATGCCTTCAGACTTGGTTTGTTCCTTTGCCTTTCCTAATGCTGTTGATGTACACTTTTGCCAGCTCCTAGTGGTGCCCACGGTTGTCAGACTCCATAAGACTGCATCGGCTCGTGAGAGCATGGTCTGCTCTGGTGTCCTCCTCAGTTCAGGGTTTGTTCTCCCTGCAGGGCAGTTTGACTGCTCCCTGACACTCAGACACAAGTGATTTATTCATGTTGAGCAGTCAGAGTCCATATACCCGCCTGAATTACTCTGACGCTTAATTGTGTCAATGTGAAATAAGACCATTTTTCACAGGTGTCAATCAATGGATCTGATTGCCATTCATGCTAATACTGGAAGGCCAATGGCATAGCTTGCTCACTTGTAAAAAAATTGCAGAATGATGCCTTTGAGAAAAATTTATTAGCCGAGTAGCATTTCTAATTCAAGCATACTCAGAAGCCCAAGATATCTGGTACAGAATAACGTTATTATCCTAAAATTAACTTCTGAGATCATGCTGGAATCAAAAGCTAAATGTATTATGCAGGAAGGTTAGTGTACTTATGTTTTCTTTTCATGGTACCAAGGAAAACAGTAAGATATCTTTCCATCTGTTCTGTGTTAAAAAGCAGATTTTGCATCTGACGTGTATTGAAGAAATAACAAGACCTTGTGAGACCTATGAGATCTCTGAGCATTCATCCTTTTCTATTATACTCTTGATTAGAGTTAAGAGTTTTCTTTGAGAGTAACCAGACTTTCTGGATTAAGTCGTCTAAAGAATAGAGTGTAGAGATTGGAACCACTTCAGAGCATGTTACAACTAGTGGCTGTTATTCTCTGTTCCATCTTTTCTTCTTTGTGATTTGTGCAGGAAAGGTGTCACAGGTCTAATGTTACAGGCCCTCTGTGTTATTACTGCTCTGGTCCTCTTATCCTTCTTATTCAATTGTTGAGGAGCAGCCAGCAGCATAGAGTCCCTGTTTCCCTATTTTCTTTGTCTGTGGTGGTTGGTTCTTTTTGTTATGTGAAAGGTGGCAATTTCTTCCACATGACACAGGTGTGCTTCATGGAATCTTAGTCCCCTTGAATTTAATAAGTCTCTTCTGAAAGAAAGTTGACTCTTCACTAAATTCCTTTTCACGTCTCCTTTAGAAAAGACATTGTGTGATGAACAACCTCTTTGTGAGGTACCTGAAAGTCTTTTGTGGACTGTGTGGAAGAATTTGGAGGCCCTACATACTCTACTACTTTAACCCAAAATCTGGTTTTGCAAGATTACTAAATTGAAACATAATTTTAAATATATTTGCACAGAACTAAAATATTTATGCCTTGAGTAGTAACCTGAAATAATATATTACCTTGAAAAAAATTTAGTCTTTCTTTGGTCTTATAATAGAGCTGATAAATAAACCCCTTGTTCTGAAAATATTAATTATTCTATTCATTCAGTGAGGATGCCTGACAGATATTATTTGGTGCAGGAAAAGATGAATGAAAATAAGTAATATAAGGAAATTATGAAATTTCTTCAGTTCCATAATTTCGCAGAAATAATGCACCACTGTTATATGCCTTAAACCAGAGTGGAAAGCAGATCATTACCCACCATATAGGTATTCTTTTAAAAGTATTTCATCCCTGTGCTGAGAAGAAAGCACTTGATATTTTTCCTTAAAGCAGAAATTTTATGCAGAGTACCTCAGGATCAAGGCCAAAAACTACTTATTTTTCTAGCCTAGATTCAGAGCAATTTCTGCTCTTTTAATTCTGTCCTTCAAACCCTCTGTCTCTGACTTTGGAATCCAGGAGTGAGAAGCTGCTGGGTTTTTTCATATAATTAGCATGATACTAAACAGATTTATTCTGCTTATGTCATACTTGAAACAGATTCATCAATAAGTTTCATGGATATTCAGAAAAGTGGGAAAAAGTAAGCCGTCCAGACTCCCTTGTATATTCCAGAATCTTTAGGAATATGTACTGATCCGTCTCCAAAATAATACTTTATTTGCTGTTCCCTCCATAGTCACAACCACATTATCCTTAGTCTAATTCTGTTACAATTTTGGGCTTTAACCTACCATGAGGCCTTTAACCTCCCCAAACATTTCCTTTAGAGTAAATTCCATATTTGCTTCACAGTCCTGGTGTGAATGACTGAATTTCAGTTCTTGTCTCCTTTTTATGCCAATCCTATGTCCTCCCTCTAGCCTCCTAATTTGTTTTTTCTTCCCAAAATATGCATTCTAAATTCCTATCTTTTTTTGATAGGCTTCCTCTGGACTTCTTAGACCAAAGAGCAGCAGCAGCAGAACTGAGATAATTTCTCATTTCTTCTGTCATATTTTGTATCCAGGGGAACACTGGACACAAAAATTGAAGACAAAACTTGCTGTTAATATGAATAAAAATATTTCATACATTTAGCAGAGAAATGTTTCTGTAGCAATCTGAATAGAATAAAAAGAAGAACATGCGAAGTGAAAGCAAATTAAAAAGCACCAAGAAAATGTAAAAAAAAAAATAAAATTAAGTACTTGAAAATAGAAGGTTCCTGTGCAAAAAATAAACTCTTTTTGAAATGTCAAAGGAAAGAAAGTGGTAGTGTAATGTTCTCAAATGGCTTCTGTTTTATATTCAGAGCACAGTCCTGTTCAACTTAAATATATTCAGCCATTTTGGATAGCAATTTTAGAAGAATTTGAGCTAGTTTAATGTCTAGAATAAGAAGGTTAAAGAAGCCTAGCTTTCACTACTTTCTTCCTGAAGATTACCTTATTTTAATAATAATGGCACATTTAGTTTTATTTAAAGTGTTCTGTGACTTACTCAAGCACATAATTAAGTAAAAGGTACCTGAAAGCAGACATCTATAGACCAGAAAGATGTAAGCAGAGCAGTCTTTGTGAGACTTTTTTTTTAATTTTGAGGACAAGACATTTAACTTCTCTGTAATAAGAGAATCTATTTTTGTCCTCCCGTATGTTTTGAATGATGTAATTTCTAGTACTTTGTGTTTGTATTTTGCTTTATTTTTGCACCTGGCAGAAACTCTATGATATGTACAGAATAACATCTTTGTGTGTCAGTGTAAAATGCATAGTGAGAGGAACAAATGTTTTTCCTTATTAAAAAAAAAAAAAAAAAAGAGGGAGAAAAGAAATCAAAGCAGCAAG
>VZTG01010359.1:861679-978042 GCA_013397845.1 Melanocharis versteri
AGACATCAGAGCCGCTAGTCAGTGATGACAGCAAAAAAAAAAAAAAAAAAAAAAAAAACCAGCACTTTATTGTGAATAAAGTTAGAGACATGATGAATTTAATTAACAAAACTTTTCTAGTTTAATGAAAAAAAAAAAATCACGAAATAACATACACTGGAAGGGAATCCAAGGGTCATCAAGTCCAACTCTTATGTGAATGGCCCATAGAGGGACCAAACCCATGATCTGGGGATTTTTAGCACCACACTCTAACCAGCTGGGCTAATCTTGGGGTCAAATAACAATGGAGAATGCAGGTATCGATCTCACTGCCTCTCACATGCTGAATGAGTGCTCTACCACCTGAGCTAAGAGTTCATTAAGAAGTTGCACACAAGACAAGAAAATGTAGAATTTTCGGAGATAACAGAATCATGGCAGTGTAGCAAAACTGTGAGCTGCTGAAAAAAATAGCAAAGGAAGAAAAGGTGTGGGTTAGCCAAATATACTAGATTTATCAATACTGTTTATGATATGATAAAAGGACTACACTAGAAGCCACTTGGATCAAAACTAGTTTGGGAAAATAGATAATATAAACTGTTACAGTCCTGGAGATTTCACCACAAAGTCAAAGGAATCATTTAGATACGGTCAAATTTGTATCTGTTAACAACAACAAAAGTGTTAGAGAGGTAAATACTGATGATACTATGGTATAATGAAAGTCTTGACATTCTTAGCTATCAATTAGAAACTAAACGATAGCACTGACTGTATTCCAGATATTACTTAATGAGGTAGTCAAAACTGTCACAGAATTAAGCTAAAAGACTTTATAACTTATTTTAGAAAGTACTGAATATTTTAGATGAGGTGGTTGTAAATTTTATGGAAGACCTAGTCACATTGAAAAATCTTGTACAGACTAGTCATTGGTTGATTATGTTCAAATGGAATTTCTAAAGCTTGGAGCTCAAAATCCAAAATGAATTGACTAAAGAAGAGAGTTAATTGATCAGCTTAACAGGAGAGGTGGTGTGGATTCATATATTGAGGCTTTCTGGACTTCTTTTTCTATAAGATTATTTACACGCCAAAGCAACCACAACAAACTTAGAGTGCTGCATCTCCAGATGAATGAAGAAAAAAAAAAATCACACTACAAAAAGGATATTAAAAGTTAGCAAAAAAATCTACTAATTAGATTTTTTAAAAAGAGAGATCTCTCAAATGACTAGAAAATTGTATATCGTAATGGTATCCTTCTCTAGTGAGTTGTAACTGCACTGCAGCTATACTTCCAATTTCCACTTTCTTTTTCAATTTAAGAGCCAGGGAGAATATAAGCATCAGAGAGAGCCAATTTCTTTACAAAGTATGAAGATAAGGAGGAGTGGAAGTGGATAGGTAAGTTGAGTTCGTAATAAACATATAAACTTTAATGAAATACATAGGCTAAAGGCTATTAAAATCAAATCTAATTTTATTCCAGTTTTCAATGTAACTTTCATTTAAGTCACTTCATCATGAGTATAAGTAGTCAGAAATTTTCCTTAAGAAAATGAAACCTAGTTCACTTTTGGTGGTTTTGGTTCTTTTATTACAATACAGAGACAGAAACTTTCCTATTATAGATAATTTTAGGAGATTAGTCCAAATATCGCCTTTGTCCTGGCCCTCTTTATGTACATCTTAAAACAATAATTTTGTGGTTTGAAATACTGGTTCTTTTCTGCTTAGTATTTTGAGCTTTCCTCTGTCCTTCTGCTATCATTAATATTCAAACTTCTAAGAGTGGAAGTAAGAATAGAACTGTCAGAAATTTAAAACAGATGTGTGTTGTCATAAGGTATCTTGTAGGTAAGTTTATCTTCCCTTTGCATAACTTTAACTGCAGTGAAGTCACTGACCAAAACCACAAAAATTTCTTGCATTTTTCCATACAGTCTGTTTAATTTCAATGATGAATTCCTCATGGAAATGGTCTTTTCTTTTATATTAAATGTATACAAAATTACTCTTTCATCAGTGGTGAGTAACAGTGTGTGAAGGAAGTAAATATAATAATACGCTCAGGGGTTTAGTTAATAAAATGTTCACACTCCAGAGCAGTTAAGCAAGAATTTATAAAGTTAAACATTTCAGTGATTTTATATAATCCCCATGACACTAATGCAGAGGTCAAAGGCGCTGTTATTTTCAGGGAACAGTCATGCTAGTAGAAAAGCATGTTAAAAAAGTGCTCAGTAAAAAAAGTGACAATAAGCAAAAAATAAATACAAGGAAAAGAATACCTGAGAAAAACTATTCACTGACAGTCATTCTTACTTCCCAGGCAGTTTATGTGTACAAAACATGATGTTGGAGAATGGGACGGGAGCACTACACAGGAGCCATCCTACCAGCATGGTTCCTATGCCACACAACATCTATCGACACAAAGCCTGTAGAACCATAACAGAAACAGGGAAGCTTTATCCAGTGCAAATTGATTGGACTTGGCAGGTTGTTTTGCTGTACTATTTGGTATACACTGCCCATGTTTATAGATAAACATATGCTATAAACCAATGCCAAATCAATTGCCTGCTGGTAAAATGAATTTGTATGCTGATGTAGAGGAGCTGTAGAGGGAAAAGCAGCCAAAGCCATAACCCCTTCTTGACCCTATTTGTATACAGTGAGCTGAGCATTCAGTCACATCTATCTGAATTACCTTAGCTCACCTTTACTTCCAGGTAAATTGCACTATCAAATAAACTGATATAATATAAGAAGAAAGTATGTAGAATCAGTAATACAGAACTGAGAAGAAATAGTAAAATTAAGAACTTAGGTAATTTTTTTCCTACTGGTCCTAGTTGTAGTATAACCATCAGAAACAGTAAGCCAAATTATATTTTGCAGATAGCCTGTGGATAGTATCCCTGAAAACATTACAACAATGTATTGATCTTAGAATCACAGAATCATAGAATGGTGCAGGTTGGAAGAGATCTTAAAGATCATTTAAGTTCTAACCATTGTGCCATGGGCAGGAACACCTTTCAGTAGACCAGGGTGCCCGCATGTCCTTCCAGCCTGGCACTTAGTACCCTTAGGGATGGGGCAGCCACAACTTCTCTGGGCAGCCTGTTCCAGTGCCTCACTGCCCTCACAGCGAAGAACTTCCTCCTAATATTTAATCTAAACATAATGTCTTTTATTTCAAATCCATTCCCTCTTACTCTCTTACTACATGCTCTTCTAAAAAGTCCCTCTCTTTCTTTCTTGTGTGCTCCCTTCAGGTACTACAAGGTTGTGATGATGTCACCCCAAAGCCTTTTCTTTTCCAGGCTGAATAAAACCAATTCTTTCAGCCTTTCCTCCTACAAGAGGAAATCATCTTGGTGATCCTCTGGACTCGGTCCAACAGGTCCATGTCTTTCCAGAGTGGGATGCAGCACTGCAGGTGGGGTCTCATCAGAGCAGAGCAGAGCAGAGGGGCAGAATCCCCTCCCTCACCCTGCTGTCCCTCTGCTTTGGATGCAGCCCGGGACACAACGGGCTCCCTGCGCTCCAAGTGCACATTACCAGCTCATGCCCAGCCCCTCACTGACCAGCACCCCCAAGTCCTTCTCAGCAGGGTTGCTCTCAATCTGTCCATCCCTCAGCTTGTGTTGGTAATGGGGGTTACCCCGACTCGGGTGCAGCACTTTGAACTTGGTCATATTAAACTTCTTGAGATTTCCACTGGCCCATTTCTTGAGCTTGTCCAGGTCCCTCTGGATGTCATCTTGTCCCTCAGGTGTGTCAACAGCACCACGCAGCTTGGTAGGAAGCTCACCTGGATTGCAAGCAACTATTTCAATGGTTGTGCTTAGCTACTTAACAGTGTTAGAACACCACAGAACACACTTACTGTCACTTTGGGAGATACCATATTCTAATGTGTTTGTATTCACTGTATTTTTAATACAAATTGAAGTAACCCATACTATAAAAAGCTTTATAGTAAATGAAACCCTCCTTCTAAAACACTGAAATGAGAAGCTGACAAACCCATGGGAGGAGGTTGCTAAAAACAAGTGTCTTCTGGTGCAAACAGACCAGCACTGCAGAGTTGTGACAAGGAATAAAACTGAGTTCCTGGTTATAAGACAAATGTAGAAAGGATTTTTAACCTTCTGAACTCAACCCTGGTTTTTTTTGTAATTTCCCATGAGTTTTTATTGCAGAGGGAACCATAAACCAAAAGACTGCTAATCAAAGTAAGACTTCAGAGGACAAACTTCAACAATTTCAAAAGAATATAAAAGAATCCTGTATAAATACACACAAGTAAAGAGTTCTCACGGTGCATTTCTCTTAAGGGCCATACTCTGAAGAATAAGTGGCGTCCATGTATATTTTCTCTTTTTTACATTTTTTTCTTCTTTTTAGAGAGAAAAGTACTCAGAATGTTGATTTTTATCCTTAAAAGATGTTCAAACAATGGGAATTTAGGTTTTAAATAATTTATCAACTTGTTCTGCAGAAAGATTCTGAGTTACAGTTTATCCAAGTAGAATTAAAGTAATATTGAACAATTTTCTTACAGANTTCTCAGGTTACATTTTCATGGAGACAGGGTTGCATTAGAATGCAAGATCAGTATATATTATATATTATATACAGTATATATATTCCTATAATTCTAGATACAGATAGTTTTTTCAAAACATAAATGTTGCTATCAGTAATTTGATAGCTGGGTAATTTTAGACTATTTAGGCAAGAATACTGCCATTAATTTGATATATGAGAAAAAATAAAAGCACATTTATCTTACTGCTCTTAGTCACAAATTTTGAATTAAGAAAACCTAAACAATTAATGGCAAGAACATTAATTTGTTGGGTTTTTTTAACATCCAATTTAAAAATTAATGGTTTCATATAGAAATTCTGGATGTTGTTGAGATTCCCAAGAGCTACAATATAACTAAATCACTGTTTAGGCTTTGACTTCCATTTATACACATACTTTTTACTTATGGTCTAGAAAATTTTCACATGTTCTTAAATGTGAATTAAGACTTTTAACCAGTACACACTTTCACACCTGAATACAACTTCTACTTCTAAAATTACTACTATTAATAAACTCTATGTAGCTGGAGCATATTATACACTAAGACAAAATGCTACTTGTTCTATATTTGCTCTTTTATCTGAAAGAAATTATCTACACCAAAAAATATGAGGAACAGCTTCAAATAAACATTGTCAAAAATAAGAAAACCAAGCTACAAGGATGAAGTGAAAGGACAACAAAAAGCTCAGATAAAAGCATAATACCAGCTGGAGGAAAAAGTTTTGTCTATTTCTTAAAAAAAAAAAAGAAAATGCTACAAGAAAAAAGCCAAAATGGACAAAAAACCCCCAACAAACAATTGGGAAAAAAAACCAACCTAGATTTTTTTTGAGGGCAATGGAAGGAAAGTTTGNCACACAAGTAAAGAGTTCTCACGGTGCATTTCTCTTAAGGGCCATACTCTGAAGAATAAGTGGCGTCCATGTATATTTTCTCTTTTTTATATTTTTTCTTCTTTTTAGAGAGAAAAGTACTCAGAATGTTGATTTTTATCCTTAAAAGATGTTCAAACAATGGGAATTTAGGTTTTAAATAATTTATCAACTTGTTCTGCAGAAAGATTCTGAGTTACAGTTTATCCAAGTAGAATTAAAGTAATATTGAACAATTTTCTTACAGAATGAAAATTTTGATTTCCCAGATGTATTGCTATTAAAAATTACACGCCATTTTTTTCCCAATGATCACACTTCCAGGAGAGAGAAAGGAGAAATGCTGAGACTAATTTTGATTATGAGTTTTAATTATAGATTTTAAATTTGATGACTGCCAAAAATGTGCTATATTTGTTATTATATATTACATTACATTACATTACATTATATTATATTATATTATGTTATATTATATTATATTNTCTTTTATCTGAAAGAAATTATCTACACCAAAAAATATGAGGAACAGCTTCAAATAAACATTGTCAAAAATAAGAAAACCAAGCTACAAGGATGAAGTGAAAGGACAACAAAAAGCTCAGATAAAAGCATAATACCAGCTGGAGGAAAAAGTTTTGTCTATTTCTGAAAAAAAAAAAAGAAAATGCTACAAGAAAAAAGCCAAAATGGACAAAAAACCCCCAACAAACAATTGGGAAAAAAAACCAACCTAGATTTTTTTTGAGGGCAATGGAAGGAAAGTTTGAGCGATGTCTTGAAACTGAAAAAAAAATATATGAAGAACTGAAAACAAGGAGCATTTTCAATATTTCCTATTTTAAAACAGGACTGAGATAGCAAGGGGAGTACTTTTCACAGCATGTTGGTGATTGTGTTTTACGCCCTGCTTTCTCAGCTCATATTAAATATAGTCTTCCTCATTTAAATGTCATTCCTACGAAAAGGGTCTAATACTTTAGCATGTACTACTTCACCTGTAAGGGGGGAAGAAGCAGCTAGAATTTTCCTTCCCCCTGTAATTAATGCAGCTAGAGTCCTGGAGCGTGTTCTATATTGTACTGACATGAGCTAACATATAAGCCTCTACAGTTCAGAGTAGCCAATTATACCTGCTGACTGTCTGCTGGTAGCCATGGTATCTGCAGGCTTTGCCAGTTGTTCTCACAGCAATCTCGGAGCTCAAATAAGCTCAGACACTGGCTCAGCTAGTTCAAAATTCATGCTGCTCTGGCTTTTGCAGGGGCATCCCACTGCCACTCATTAGGGACTGAAGTGCAAGGCAGCAGAGCTCAGAGGGTTTTCTGCTATGCCAAGTAGAAACAGGAGGGATATATTTTTTTCTCAGGCTTATGCAGATGTTTCAGCAAAATTTAAAAAAATTCAGAGCTTCTATTAATGCATCTGCTGTTCATCTAAATTTGGTTTTATTCTCTCTGGTTATTTTATAAACTATGTCTTCAAACAATGTGTGCTGAAGTTAAAAGACACTACTTCTTTCTTTATGCTGTGAGTTTAATTTCATTTGAGAGAGCAAAAGTAATAAAGTCAAAGCACTCCAACCTATTATTAATCACCAAATTTGCACAGGTAAACAAAATCAGCCAAGTCTCCCCTGTCATGTCCCTGTTCTTGTTTCATGTGTTTGTAATATGAAAAAGACACCTCCAAGAGGAAGATAACACTATTTTCATTCTCAGTTGAAGTGTGAAGTTTTTTTTTTTTCCCTAAATCCAATGTAAAAGCATTTGGGTTTGAGTTATTAAAAGGTTTTGAATTATTGAATATGAAGAGACACACAATTTGAGTCAAGAATTTCTCCTTCATTACATGAAGTTAGCATCCAAGGGAACATATATTTTCTACAAAAATAAGAAAAATTATCTTAATTTTAGGTAGGTTAGACCTAAACACTGGCATTGCCCCATAAAAAGAAGGATTAAATATTTCCAGTTAGAAGGTTCACTCTGTATCATTCTGCAATCCATTTCCACTGGATGGCCTTTGCAGAAGTGTAATTGAGAAACATTAGTGCTTCTTCTCTTCCAGAGATTCATCTTTTTGCCTAGAGGGGTTTTATTCAAGTGTTGGCTGTGATTGCTCGGTTGTGTCACTTCAGAAGAGAAGAATCTGTTCCTTTCTGAACTACAGTTTCCTCTTACCTCTACTAACTGGAATTCCTGTTAAGATTAGAAGTGTGGGCCTCAGGGCTTCTTTTTCTTTTAGATCTAAAAAGGTCCAGTGATTTTAATACCTGAACTGTATACAGGCCTCATTACATAATGTCAAATATCTACCCTGAGAACTTCAAGAAAAAAATGAGCACAATTTATTTTTGCAGAGTTTCATTTGCCCTAAACACAGTCTTTGAACACTATTGTTCGTCTAAAAAGTTAAAATTAATCAGAAAGTCATATTTCATCCTTCAAAAAATCTATCTCAACTTCATGATTTTCAGCTCTATTTCCAAAGAAACTACAATCAACTTATATTGTGGAATGTCCTTGAGTATAATTCTTTCTCCACCAATTCAGTTAATATTTACTATGCAGTATTAACTGATGCATAGAATAATAACCTGATTTTCCAGTGGGCTAGCTAAATATTGAGATTAAAAGTTCAAAGTATACTAGCTTTCTACATCATAAATGTAATAATGCTCCACTGTTACTTTTTTTCATTTTCTGCCTTGTGCGAGTTTCTCTACATGTCATATCTATCAAAATTACATCCAATCCTGACAATCTAATGTTAGCTATTTTCACTAAAAGCTGTTACTTCTCTAATCAAATAGGTAGGTTAGAGCTTCGGTTTGTCTTTATAGAGTGAGAGCAGGGTTATGGATAACTGAGCTTAAAATGAGAAGAAAATAAAATGTTTTCCTGTTTTGTAAAATTTTTTAAGATATAGCTTTCATGGTCTTGTTGATTGTCATGGCATTAGTTGAGCTACGCAACATAAAAATGCATTTTTTTAAATTGTTTCACATGATTACATGAACTTTCTAAGTGCCCACTGGGATTGAAGACAGAATGCCTTGCAACAAACAATAATTCTACGTAGAATTCCAATA
This sequence comes from Melanocharis versteri, assembly GCA_013397845.1. Classification (NCBI taxonomy): domain Eukaryota; kingdom Metazoa; phylum Chordata; class Aves; order Passeriformes; family Melanocharitidae; genus Melanocharis; species Melanocharis versteri. The sequence continues at coordinate 870,245 of VZTG01010359.1, forward strand.
ATACTTCTTCACTCAAAGTGCAAAAATTAAACCTACACATGATCATGTGTACACAACTTTTCTCCAAATAAAATCTTGTTAAGTAAGTAAATCTTGATTATTACAATCTGTCACTAATTCTGTTTTCCATAATATTACACTTTCATTTCACAAGGTCTTTAGGGACAATGTAGTTCGTCCCTACCAGAGCCCTAAAATCCTGGTAAGATATCACTGAATCTTATTTCCCCATTGTGCTAAGCACGTGCCATTACAAAGTCCAGCACTGCAGCACACTGGAAGAGGAATTATATTGCACCTACATGTTGAGATCCTCTTCAGCATTGGTTCTTTCACAGGTCCCCTAATAGCTGAAAATTATTTGATTTTTTGCAGGGAAAACACACACATTATAATGTAAAGGGTGGAAGAATGCTTTATACATCAGGGGGAAACAATCTTGAAGAATGTGATATCTGAGGAATAAACACCTTTAAAATTTCATGCTTTTTATTTGGAAAAAATTTCCTGGAAGGCAAATACATGAAAATAAAAGAACTGCTAAAGGTAGATGAATGTCAGTGCATTCTGTCATTGTCCTCATTGTTGGAGGCAACAGCAGTGAAGGTGAGGCATCATCTGACGTGTAATATATTCCACATCTTTCCACACCCTCACTCTGAAATAAATACATACCTATATGCAGACACATTTAGATACCAAGGTGTAAGACTTTGCAATACATTTGATTCTTCATCTCTAACAAAGCATTGAACTTCAAGAACCAGTACTTAGATCTAGTACTGGGATGTCCAGAATAAAAGACAGTAGCATTTCCAAGAAATAACTTCACGTGAATTAACTCCTTGAAATGAAAAGGACAGTGTTTGCCACTGTTAATACAAGATAAATGGAGACTTGACTTTTATCGCTGCTTTTTGCCAAAGGCTTCTGTAAAAAGTAACAATCTTCCACTTCAAATGTTTCACAAGATTAGAGACAATTATATCTTATATCTCATCATCTAGTAAACCAGTGATGTTCTATCCCTGAACAGCAACAGAGATATCTACATTTATATTCATTTGTTGACAGTGTAATCTCATAGTTTCGTGATATAGAAGGCAGAACAAAACCTTTTAAAATCAATACCGACCTTTGCTTTTTCAATGGTGTGAAACTATTTTCCATGAAACATTGCCTGATTACATCAGTTCAATGAACTTGAAAATTTGTTGACTTCAAATGTCTTTAATTTTATAGAAGATAAATTCTACAGCAGTTTTTGGGAGTCAGTGTTTACTCTTGATAAAAAAATAAAATTATTAAAGCCTGTAAAGCTAATAAATTAATAGTAATTAATTGTGATGAAAAAACACATAATGTCCTAGATGTGATAAAAATGTAGTCATAGAAAAGCAATGATACAATGCTCTCCTATTCCTCAAAGAACTGAAGATAAAAGAAAACACAGAGAACTTAATTAGCTCAAACAACACAAGGGTTTACCTAGATATATTGCAAAATAAACTGCATTATTCAGAGGATGATTAGAACAGAGCAGAAATGTCTTCTGTAACTTATCAACAGATATAGTTTTACACAGTGGTGTAAATCTACTTATGTATTGCAGTGGGGTAGGCTGACCCTGGCTGGACACAAGGTGCCTACCAAAAATGCTCTATCACTTCACTCCTCAGCTGGACAAGGGAGAGAAAATACAAAGGAAGTTTCATGGTTTGAGGTAGGGACTAGGAAAGATCACTCAGTAATTACCATCACAAGGAAAACAGACTTGACTTAGGGAAATTAGTTTAATTTATTACCAATCAAACTCGAGTAGGGTAACAAGAACTAAAAAGAAATCTCAAAAATCACCTTCAACCCACCCCTCCCTTTCTTCTGGGCTTAACTTTACTCTCAAATTCTTTTCCTCCTCTGAGTGACCCAGGGGGATGGGGAATGGGGGATGGGGTTAGTTCATCGCAAGTTTTCTCTGCCTCTCCTTTCTCCTCAGGAGGACTCCTCAGGCTTTTCCTCTACTCCAACATGGGATCCCTTGTGTTGGAGACAGTCCTTCATAAGCTTCTCTAGCTTGGTTCCTCCGCAAACTTCTCTAGCGAGGGTCCATTCCATGAGGTCCAGTCCTTCAGGAACAGGCTGCTCCAGTGTGGGCCTCCTGTGGGTCCCCAGTCCTGCCAGCAGACTTGCTCCAGAGTGGGTTCCTCTCTCTAAGTGCCCACAGGACCTACCTGGAGCCTGGCCTAGCATGGTCTTCCCTGAGGATCACGGGCTCCTTCAGGTATCCACCTGCTCTGGTGTGGGTCCTCCTTGGGCTGCAGGTGAATCTCTGCTCCACTGTGGACCTCCATGGGCTGCAGGGGCACAGCTGCCTCAGCATGGTCTGCACCAGGGGCTGCAGAGGAATCACTGCTTTGGCATCTGGAGCACCTCCTCCCTCTCCTTTGCTGACCTCGGTGTCTGCAGAGCTGTTTCTCTCACACGTTCTCACTCCTCTCTCCAGCTGCCATTTGATCTTGAGCAGTAATTTTTTCCCTCTTCTGAATCTGTTATCCCAGAAGCACTGAGGGGTTCAGCCTTGGGCAGTGGCATGTCCATCTTTGAGTCAACCGGCATTGGCTGTCTTAAAAATGGGGGAAGTTTCTGGCAGCTTTTCTCACCCCTGTAGTCCCCGCCCACCAAAACTTTGCACTGCAAATTAGATACATTCAGTATGTTCTCCTTTCTGTATCACTGCAGGCGTTCAGGGATTGTTCATGGATAGGATGATATGGTCATGTCTTTGGGGGATCATATATTTACGCTTCTCTGAGCACAGAGAGCTGCTGTGGGTACTCTCTATGTGAGTTTTTGTCTGCTTATGTAACCAGCTAAAGGAGAACCCAGGTAAAGGTCCAACAGGTCTTGCTGATTAAAACCTAAGGCAGCCAGAAAAAAATTTTTTTATGAAAACACTAATATGCTAAAAAGGTATTTCCATCTATTGGTATTATAGATCCCAAAAACACAGCAAATATTTAAGAAAAGGTTAGTCACGTACTGCATGATTTTATTGATTTAGTGGGTAAATATTAAAACCTTTTAGACATTGCTACATTCTGACATTTTATTGCAGTCCGGCATACAAGTCTTCACAGTCCAGAAGACACCAGTTCACACCAGTGTTAGGTTCTTCAGAGTTTTTAATTTATGGAAGTATTTGATTTAAATGATTTAAACTTGTTTTGCTCTGTATTTTCTCTGCATCGTCTGATCACACCTATTTTCTTATGAATTAATAAAAAAACCCCAACACATATTTAGACAAGAGAGCTAATATGATGATGATGATGATGAATATAATGACATCGGTGATATAGGCAGCTTACAAAATCATTCCAAGCTAAAATGAACATTTCAAATATCATCATTAAGTCTTCTTAGAAGACATTGCTTTTATTGACCTACCTTCTGTAGTCTTCAATAACCAAAGAAGTTCCAGACATATAATAAAACAGTAACCTTCTCTGCCTTGAACCATTATTATGGCTATTACAAGAACACATCTATGGTATCTAACTACTTTTCCTATTAAAATTTCAAATATGTAACAAGTCTTACTGTTTCAAAGTGATTTGTTTTTCAATGGGTAGTTATTTTCCACTCACAACATTAAAGTTAATAATGCATTTCATTGCTTCTAATAGGTGATATTCATAAATTTACTTTTAAGTAGAACAAATTCCTTTCTTTGATTTAATTCTTGAACCACTGGGACCTTTTATTAAATTGGCTCTTTACATATTAATTAATCTTGGCAGACAACTTATACTATTATTTTTCTTACGATAATGATACATCAGAAGACAAAAACATAGCATATGAAGAATCTCTCCGCAACTACTCTGCTCTTATAATCTCTCTTGCTATTTATAACAATATTAAGTAAAGCTCTCACAATATAAATCACGCGATTTTTATTCTTAAAATTTCAGGAGCACATTGTCCATTTTGTAGTTTACAAAGGCTTTTTATGAACTTTAATGTTCAAAAAAAATAAGGTTAATATCTCTGTTAACTTTGGGAGAACAACACACAACATTATTTTAAAGAAGTTAATTTTAGCTTTTGAACAGAATACTTCTGTTTCTTTCTGAAGGTAAATAAACTACACCAAGAGTTTTTATTCTCTTTGTGCCCAATGTTTAGATCACTCAAATATGGTAAGTCCAGTAAAGACTTTACACTAATTTCACTATGAAAAGAACAAATTATATAATAAATATAAGGTAGATATGTTTTATGGCTTCCTAACTACTAACTAGCTTCAAAAAAGAAAGTCAGTTTGAAGCAGTAAGTCTTGTTATGTATTTGAAATTTTGGTAGGAAAAGTAGTTAGGTTTCACTAGCTTTTCCATACTTATCTCTTTGAGATGTTACAGTCAGTACCTTATTGTGAGGTATACCACTGTCTTTTCAGTGTATCTTTTATTCTGAATAGACACCACCGTAGATCTTTTCCACAAATTTCTTCCAGTAAGAAAGCAAATACAGGCTTGCTATAACAATGTCAGAAAGTATTATGGACTTATATTTCTGAATTAATTTCTCCAAGGTACACATCACGCGTGACTCATTAAAAAAACCACATTTTTCAGTAAGTACTAGATTCTTCATTTTCCCAGAAAATTAAATGTCTATGTTATTAGGAATAAGCCACCTACATACTAGATTGTTTTTGATGTTGTTTTTCACCTTTGCTCTGCGACATGCTCTGGTTGCATGGTGAGTGAAAGGAGAGAAAAGGGAATAATTTTTGTGACACTGATGGGATTAATCAAAAGATTGATGACTACTACTTTTGGAAGTTGTCATTGACTATTCTGGTTTAACCAAACAAGCTACTGACTTGAGGTAAGTGCCTTGCATAATTACTCTGTTAATTTATTTAACATTTCTATTGCTTGAAGTTCTGCCAGGTTCCTAAAACTCTTTTTTATTTTTTAATTTTTTCTTTTTTTTTCTTTAGCCCTATTAATTAATTTCTGAATACTGCATTATAGTAAGGCACACACAATGTCTATTTCTCAAACAATAAACTATTTTTTACCTTTCTTCTTTTTTTCTGGGAGGATAAATTTTCTTCACAAAAAACCAAAAAGAATGTTCAACAAATAACATTTTTCTCTCTCCCCTCATCTCCGTTTTGTAAAGCAGAAGGCATGGAAAACTTACCTACTTAAGGAATTTAATGAGAACATGTTTGATGCAAGACTATTTTTTCAAAAAAGTTATCATGCAATAGAAACAAAGCTCTTTTCTCTCCTTTAAAAGAGAAGGTTTTGAAAAAAACATCAGGATGCTAAGAGGTTAGTTTCACTTTTTTTTTAAATGCAGTAAATAAGTCAATGGTCAAAGTGATCATGGATTTCATATGTTTTGGAAATAGAAAAGAAAGAGCTCCATTAGATGTTGGAAAGTATTTTTCTGTTCACTGAAAACTGAAGTAATGGTGATGCATTCTTAACCTGCTAACCTTACCCTGATTTAATGGCATCTGAAATAATGTTACGATAATAAGCAGAGTCAAGTAGTTCTACAGTGCTCTGAGTGCCACATTCTGTGTCTTGGATATTGTCTTTTTTCCTGAGAGCGAAACAATGTGGAGAGCAGTTGTTTTATTTAAATCTCCTGATACTAGAATAAGAGCAAGAGTAAATGGCAATTAAGAAACTGATATTAAAAAATCTTCCAGAGAAATAAGCTATTTCTTATATCGAAAGCAAAATTCATTTCATTATGAAAAGGACAGGGACTGACATTAATTGAATTAAACACCCACTGGACATTAAATAAGGTCATTTCTAAGTAGTTTTCTTTATGTTGCTTTACAAAAGACAAATTGATATGCCATAATGCAGTCTGAAAATTTACTTTTATCAATCCTTAACATTATCTGAAAGTTGCTGTGGTCAGAAAAATCTGGTATCCTTAAACGTGTTTTGTTTCACCAAAGTATTTCTGACAAAGCTTTAAGATATTCACGGTTTTTAAAATTCATGAAAAAGATAATAATTGTCAAGACCTTGTGGACAGAAACATTTTCTGCTTTGACAAGTAGCTCTATGTTATTCAATACTGAATGATGTGTTCAAATGCTGCTGTCAGATTTGCTAGCAGCATGCATCATTCTCCTTTGTAATCAATATCTTCAATGGCTGATGACTAGCAGGGGACCAGAAGCGTGAGAATGTTTAGCTGCTTGTCTTGCCATATACTGTCATTTAACTTCATCTTAGAAACTGCCTTCAGATGTCATTGAACAAAAAAGTAAGATGATATAGACCAGTACCTTGAAATTAATCTCCTTTTTCATGTTGGTATTACTTTTATCTTGATGTAAGTCAACTCATATTGTCAGTACAAGTAAAGAACAGTCAATACCCATGTAAGTAGTCCTTTAAGAATTGTCTTTTGTTTATATATATATGTGTGTGTGTGAGTGTGTGCATGTGTCTCTGTCTGTGTCTGTAGCTATCTACCAATTAATTTGCGTTTATACAAAGAATACATAACACCAATATTATTCATGTATCTGCTAAATGATATTAGGAAACAGCTTATCATCCACATAATATTTTAAGAAAACACTACTTTACTTTGTATAATTACTGCTGATCTACCAATATTATTCCTTTCATTCATTGCAAAATATATTGCTCTTAAAAATTTAATTCCCCCAAAACACAAAGGTATGATGTTCTGTTGTCATTTAAATAGTATTTTCCATCAGGATTTCAAATTACATTACTGACATTTTAGGAATTGATAACAATTTCCACGATAATTTTTTCACATGACAAATGTTATTTCCTCAGCCTAATTACTACTTCGTTGTTTTTCTTTGGCCAATGACAACATTTGTTCTCTTTTTTGTAATAATACTGCACTGGAGACCATATTATTTTATCCAATCCTCTTCTTTTTTCCCCTTTCTAAAACACATCATTACCATTTCATCTATATGACCCTTAATTCTTTTTCCTAGATGAGTAAACACTTTTTTACCTCCATTAAACTGCTGTTCACTTAGGTTGACTCCATTTTTTCCATGATTGTTAAGTCCTTCCTTTACTTTCTGTACTTCCATACTCGCTTGGCAAATTTTTTGAGAGGGGCTTAAGGTACTTCAATTCCCTGAGGAGGAGAAAAGAAGAACCCAACAATATTCTCAGAAGGTTGAACAACAAACTTTTACTTGTAAATTTTAGAGCATTAAGGTGTAACAAGGTACTTGGCAAATTTTAAAGCAACAATAAATCACAATAAAGCATTTCTCAAAGCATTGACTTTACAAACTCTAACGTTTTTTTGCAGAAATTGCCCTGCCTGCACACCCCTCACACGCACACACACACACACACACACACACACACACACACTTTTCAGTTGTTTTGAGCCGATAATAATTTTGTCCAGTCTCTCAGAACATCTCACTGTTATCGAGAACTCAAGAGCAATGAACTTACACTCACTTTCTCACAACTTATGGAAAAATGAATGGCACCAGTCCATCTAGACCATACAACATTTTTTAAGTTCCCATATTTCACAAAAGTTTTCACAGTGCAACTTTATTTTTTCAAGAAAATTTTAGATACTTACTGTGTATTCTCAGAGAATATTTGTTTCAGGTTTTGTGATACACATATCACATTGATATTAATTTATTCTATGCTGGTCTTTTTAAATGACACTGATATTAAGTTACAGCATAACATTCTTTAGGTTTTTTTACTAAATCACATATTAATATTTCCCCTACCTGAATCATTGTTTGCTCTTCCTGAATATTTTGTAAAACATTACCTCTATATCTGTTTAACGAAATTTCTGTAGTACATCAATATTCATTAAAACCACATTTTAGGAAGCCTTATATCTTCTCATTCAGCATTTTTATAAGTACCACACACAAGTTAACAAAAGCTGGTGATTTAAAACTGTTTGTCCCCTATACATTCCGATTAGAATATTACATTCCTGTACTAAAGGAAAATAAAGTGCTTAATCATTTTTATATGATATATTGCTGTTTACTTCAAAATATAAAAATTGTTTCTGGAAAATTTATAGCTCTTCTAATTTTTACGCTTTCCTAATAATTGTGTAAAATATTGCCGCATCTCTCTTATTTTAAGGCTATGTTAATTCTGAGATTTCTTGTGCTTCCAAAATAATTTGAAAACATCTAGATTTTTAGTTTTTTAATTCTTCATTTTCTTGCCTGCCTGCAGACCTCCTTCATAATTTTCTCCATTCAACTGGGTTGAAGTTTATCTACCTTTTTCTGTTATTCTAGGTCCTAACATTCTTGCTTATACTATACAGAGAATCATGTAAGTCTACACAGATTATTTAGCCATGCTAGATGTCTTGGACCAGGTTAAAGATCAAAAACTTGTCATAATTAAGCCCTGGTTGCGCAATTTGTACTAAAGAATGGAGGTTATTTTATACAAATGCATATTTAGCTATTTATTTGTCTAAATAAACACGATATAATATTCAGAGGTCATAAACACTTTCCACTGCATATTTTGATGGTGAAAAGAGCTTATGAAATGAGCAGATATAATTCTAAAGTGAGATCAAATGTATATTTGATGCATTTGCAGCTTGTGATGCATTTGATGCATGATAAATGAAGTTCATGTTTATTTAATTTTCTTCTTTCCCTTTTACCTTTCTATTACTTTTCTGTTTTAGTTCTTCGTTTTCTTTATCTTTATCAATACATCTGTTACCCTAAGCAACAAGAGGTGTAATATTTAGAATTCTTTTAGCCTTTTCTGTATATCTCTGAAATATTTCCTTTTTGTAGTGTAATTTAAAATAAACAGATTTTTCCTAAAAATTAAGGATTCTATAATTAAATACTAGCTGAAAGAGAAATCATAAAAGTGAGGAAACAAAAGGGTAAGTGAGATTGCAATGTATTCAGAGAGTTAATAGAGACTAAAAGGAGTCTGTGGAAAGAAATGTGATTTAATATATAAGGATTATCAATTTTTTTTCATGTTTTATTTTTTAGTTATAGTTTTTTTAATTATTTAAAAATTGAATAGACTCAAAAATTTTTCTTGAAGTTTTTCTGTAAAAATATACCTACATGCTTGTCTGAGTAATATCATTCAAGCCACTGAAACAAAAAAAAACCCACCTGAAAATTTACACTGATATGTATATAAATGCTAAACTCTGCACAACAACCTCATCTGTCTCAATGAGTCCTTTTCATTATCGTGCTTTCAAAAGATGGACTACATTACCTATTACCCAATCCATTTCCCACCTTTTCATCTACATGTTTCCATTCCCAATGCAATATATTACCTCAACATACAGTTTAATTAGCTACAGTATCCATCATGGTCCAAGTTCAAGGTTATTTGTGTAATGAAGCATTTATTTCTATTTCTATAACCAAAACATATTTTCTACATTTATTAAAGCTTTGTATATCTTTTTTTTTTTTTTTCCTTATTTCCTGATCTGTGTGATTTTAAGACATTTCCGTAACATTTAAAAGTGCCTGGCATATATTCAATCTGGTATAATTTGTTCCTGAAAAACATTTACCTGCAAAGATCAGGAAATAAGTAGCATTTTTCTGCAAGATGATGAATTAGATAAAATTAAACTGCAAATGGAAACTTTGAATATATCCTCTTTTTAAAATGTGGAAAAAAATGTTTTTTTCTTCTCAGTGCTACAAGATTTCCATCTGTGCACGAACATATAGTCAGCACCTGTTTCTATATGGCTTTGCTAAAACTCTAATTTAGTGAATGTACCGGGATTGGCTTGGATTAAGACACTTTCGTTCATAGCAGCCCATACATTGCTATGTTTTGTATTTGTGGATAAATTGGTGTTGATAGCAAGTTTTGTTTTGGATTTTGCTGAATTGTTCTTGCACAGCATCATGTCTTTAACTTTTTCTCCCTTCCCAGCCCAAAAGTAAGTAGGCAGGGGATGAAACTTTGGCAGGAACACAATCTGGACAGCTGGCTGTAACTGACCAAACAGATATTCCTTAACACAGGATATTGTGTTCTGCAATGAAAACTCAAAGGGAGGGAGAGCAGGAAGGATCAATGCTTGTGATTACTGCATTTGCCTTCCCAAGAAGCTGAAAAAATAGTATCTAGTGGTCTACTGGCTCTGCAAAATGTAGATATTCACTGACTAATAGAAAGAATTAGTAGGCGTAAAATATTTTGTTGCACTTTTGTAACAGTTTGCTCCTGTGAAGGACAGACTTATCAGAGCTATCATGAGTTTATCTTTTGCTTTGTTGCCATGTCAATGAAATCACTCATTTTCTTAGGCCAGTTCACCTATGGCTCCTCTAAAACTTCTCAGTAACACTCACTATAATGGAGTGAGTGGAGAAAAAGAGATAAACTGTGGTGAGATGCCAGAAATAGATTTGAAGCCTGTGCTGCAGCAGGGCAGCAGAGAACAAAGAGAATTGAAGATTTAAAGCTGAAGATGTTAAGTCTCACTTCAGTACATGGCCTCCACACTGAGAAATGAAAGGACCTACCCTGCCTGTCTATTTGGTTACGGTCTGTTAATTATCTGTGCTAATTAATTGTAAGTGACTAAGTATTTGGCATTAATAATCAAGGTTCTTAATTTCAGTTTTTTAATATACTGTATTTTCATGGGTTTAAATACCAAGTGTTTTCCAGTTCTGAGGAGAAGGATGCATTTAGTCGTGGGAGCTGGATGGCGAAATCTCTATGGCTTTACACTGCATCATGTAGAAACATAAATATCAGTTTACAGAAGCACATAAGGATGAAAACCTGTGTTGGTCTGAACTGGAAATGCATCAGAGTTCACTGCAAGGATGGTTGTTGGTAGCAACGCAATATTTGGCCTGAGTACTTTAAATAAACCCAGATTAGATCCCTTCTGCTCCCTCTACTTCGTTTATTCTGTGAAGGAAAACAAAATCATATGTTAATTGGAAACATTAAAAGGAGAAGTCAGTTGGAGAAACTCAGTCCAATTAGCTATCCTATTTTTAAGGCTATGCAACCTGTAGCTAGATTTTCTTGTGCCACAAAAAGCTACCGCACTGAACTGTGGATCACTTAAAAACCAGTCCTCAGACATATCCAAAATGGCATTGTACATCTTTAAATAAAACTTAAAAGAGTTGTTTACACCTCTAATCTTCAGCAGGAGATGAGCACATCTAGGCATTAAGGTGCTGATTAACACAAATAAGAGGCTCCAGGAGTGTGGGATCTTTGTCCACAATTTAGATCATTTTAATTAATACCACAATGAAATTCTGCCACATATAAGTATTTTGCATTCCAGATTATAATTAACACATTGCTGAAATCTCGGGAGAAAAAAAGCAAAAACCAAGAAAGTAAATTAAAAAAACCAACCAAACCAAACAACAATATGAAATAGAATATAAGTAGTTTAAAGAAGAAGCAAGTAATTCAGAACAGTTAGTAAAATTGACACAACTCTTAAAAATACATCTTGTAATCTGCATAATTTAAAGGAAATATACCTATTTTGTAGGCTCCTGCACAGATTAGTTTCTGTTTACTTTATTCACTTATGACATACCCTTTTGGTGACAATTTTTTAAGTCTAAACAAAAAAAACCTTGCAGAACCACTTCACAAGGTGAAGAAAGAGATGCCTGTTCCTCTTTATTTATTTAACCAAATGTACTAAACAAACATGATTGAAAAAACTTTATGTAATGAAGGTAGAGGATCTGTCAGTCACCTTAGGAACACCTAATGGATAATTCTATTTTCATCTGAATGGAGAGCCAGTCTCGTCCATCTCAGCTTTTATAGCGAAAGCAGCTTATAACCTCTAATGAAGTGAAAGGTCACTTTGGAACCAACTGTATTGTCATTCTGGATGGCTATGGACTAAAACATCCTTATGGTTTTCTTTGGTTTGATTTGGTTTTTTGTTTTGCTTTGCTTTGGGTTTGTTTGGTTTTTGTTTGTTTGTTTGTTTTTTGGTTTGGTTTGGTTTGGTTTTGATTTTTTAATTTAAAGCATTTATTTTTTCCATAGTCTCAGAGTAATTCTGATAGTTAGTGAATTTAGGGCAGAATTTTCGACATTTCCTTGGTGCAGAAAAAAAATCTTTCAAAGACCCAAATGGGCCAAGGCAGCAACTATGAAGTGATAATCTGATGCATAAAATAGACATAATGCTCATAATGCTATAGAACTGTTGAAATAAATAAAAAGCCCCAAACAAACAAATCAATTAAAAAAAAAAAGAAAATAAGTATACTTGTCTGAATATTTGTTATCTTTCTTTCCACCTGCATAAAATACTCAAAATTCCCACGCACTACTGATTAGGACTCCATTTGAAGTTGTCACAATATGATGAAAAAGTTTGAACCATGTATGATCATAACATGCAAGTTTCTTCAGCTTGGGAATGCTCTTATTTATTTTACTGGTGAATGTTATTTCATTGGATAATCATACTTCTCCAATGTAGTAAGTATTAGACAATAAAAACAGTAATACAGGTGACAGGGGGTTCTTATGTTTTTTATTTGTTTCATTTTTACTTGTTTAGTTGGTTTTCCTAGTGTTGGTGGAAAATACTGTGGATTCAGCAATGTAAATTCTTCATATTATGCATATTTGGTAAAACACCAAGAGCATTTCATCTCTAGGCCTATAACTTTACTGATTGTTAACTATTGTTGCTTTAGGAATAATAAATAATGAAGATAATATCCATTAAAATTTTTAAATGAGAAAGCTTCCTCAAGAAAATTAAAAAAAATTAAAGTGAAGATTATTTTTTTCCGACGATGTGCTGGATTAATTTATTTCTTGACTGATACATATCTTACTGCAAAAGTTGCCAGAGCTGTAGTATAAGTCACAGAAAACATTTGCTCAGATTTTTTTTTTTTTAATGGAAAAACTTCTGTCTTATCCAGAGTTCAAATTCTAGCCCTACAGGATTAAGCTTTAATTAATTAATTCAATTCTTATTGTTTGTGAACCGTCAAGATTTCTTGGATGGCTATGAATGAAGATAATGTTTCAATTAAACATGCATAATTTCTTTTTTATTCTTAAAAACATATGAATGGATCTTATTTTTTCCTTAGTCAGAAAGACTTCCATGTAGCAAAAGTGTGTTCTCCAGCATACATGGCTCAGTGAAGTCACCGAAATGTTTATCAGTTAGATGCCTTTCCAAGGCCACCCGTAGGAGGTGATTGTGAAAGACAGGTGTGAGATCGGAGCACTCTGCTCCAGATCCAGACACACCAAGGTGAGTTTATCACATCTAGGTGGGTACAGTGCTTAAACTGCACGGGGTTTAGGGCGACAGACACCTACATTTTTATATTGATGTGTCTGAATATGTTCTAAATGCTTACGCTGCCTTTATAGGCAGTGGATTTAAACCATGCATTTAAAGGAATCTAGGGACTGACAGCTAATGCAATTACTTGCCCACACATGAGAAGCTCGTCTCCCTAAGAAATCCAGGTCATATATAAAGGGATTACAAATATCAAAGGCAAGAGATATCTGAAACTTGTTCCAGTAGGAGATTGAGGCAAATATGGCAACACAAATAGCACTAAATACCTATTTTCACACATCTGAATTTCTCAGTAAAGGGATTCAGTGTCCTGAGCACTGGGTGCATCTAAGTTTGGCCTCTAGCTGTCAATCCACAAAGCAATGACCTCCTGTTTATACTTTGTCACACCAGCCAGTGGACAACTTTAGGGTAGTTCAAATGGCACTACACTCCCATGTACAATACTGGTACTTTCCAATAATTATCGAATTTAAGGACAGCAAAATTGTTTTTTAGGCTCCATCAATGTCACCTACTAAATCATTATTGAGTATAATAGAAGCTTAGACTCCCATCTACTTTTCAGACACTTATGTTATAGATAGCTAGTTTATCACCTGAATACACAGTTGAATCTTGCCAGAAGTCTCTTAGAAGGGATTATCATATAAATGATTGCAGAGGCTACTGGCAGCTCTGAGGACTACAGGATATGCAGAGAACCACAGAATCAGAATCACAGAATAGTTAGGGTTGGAAGGGACCTCTGCAGGTCATTTAGTCCAACCTCCAGTACAGATCCTAGTAAAATGAAAAGGCTCACAGGGTTCATCAATCTAAGGGCTTTTCTCAAACACGAAATATCTTAGAAACAGAATGATGCAACAATAGATTTACACATAATCTTGGTTTGTTTGAAAACTCTGTGTATGTCCATGTTAATAAATTGAATTCTGTTTTTACTGTTTAACAGTGCATACGCTTGTACACCGGTGAATGAGAACTCTCAAGATGATCTTACATATATAGCCACTGTGTCTCAGGTGATATATTCAATACGCCTCCTGCTTGGATCATTAAAATAAGTTTTTCTATACTAGATAGTGTGTTGGAGAGAGATTGAGATTGGACGTGTTGGGATTTCGAATGGATAAATCAGTGCTAGTATGATTGCCACTTGGAGTGTGCCATAAGTAAGCACAGTACTTCCTTCAGAAACCTTATGAAAAATAAACTATATATCCAGTAAAACATAGGATTGTCTTGCACATAGGAAAAAGGGAAAATAACAATTTTAATTAATTAATCTCTATAATCCATAGGGAAAAAACCCCATATATTTATGAGAGGATTTTGTGGCCTTTTTCTACTTCCCCAGTAAATTTCAAAATTATGTAGTCAGTGTATTTACAGAAAAGCAGCTACACAAGACAGTTCTATTCAAATACTTTAAAAATGACTGATTTACTAGTTTGTGTCAAGAACTTAACTATTGTTTTTCTAGTAGGTATTTGTCCTTTCAAGTAGCAGTGGTGTCAACGTAGTCTACATCATGCTATTGCTGGATTAAAAAAAAATCTGCCTCTTTCCGAGTTATAATAACTCAGTGTGTGACATAGTCTGATATAAGTCTTCTGTAATTGGAACATCGCAAAGTTCTTCTTATATGTAGAATCCATCAGTCTCAGTCCCAAGAGTATGAGCAAATTCATCCATGGCAGAATTTACATGAAATAAGTTGCATCTCACTGGCAGCAATTTAAGAAAAAGACATAATATGTGAAGTTAGATTGTGTGTTTCTAACACACAATTGTGTGTATTTAATACTGGGAAAGGCTTAAAGGACAATTTTTAAGTTGTATCGTAAAAAAATAATTTTTTAACTCTATAGATACTTTCAAGTAGCTTGCAGCACCTGAGGCATTGACATTACAGGTTATGCTAACGCAAAAAAATTGTCTCATTTCCAAATTTCAATGTTTCAATATCTGTATAGAAGTGTAATCCTTAATAGGATTTTTTAAAAGTGAAAATTTGTTGAAATATGTGTTATTCTGTAAAGTTTTTCATAGTTTACAAAGTGTCAAGGGTTGCTTTACAAGCAATGAAATCTCTTTCCTGGAGCTTAATTGGCTAAATGCAATACCTCTCAAATAGACCATCTGAAGATGTATTGTTCACCCATTTTCTTAAAAGCAGGAAGAAATACACTGTGTTTCTGAAATTCATGTACTTGAACAAATGCTTTTCATTAACTCTTTGCATCTAGAATTTCTTATCATTATATATTTCATTTTTTAACTATTTACAATGAACAGTTATAAATTTATTTTTAACAATAAAGATTTAAGTTATGTTTCTAAAGGATACGTTATGATTACTAAAGGCAATTTACACTAGAAATTACAGTCATTACTGCACAGATGAAAATAAAATGCATTAAGGACACTCTAGTTCATCCCTATTAAGATATTTTTAATATCCATGACACTCTTGTTAGTGCCTTTGACATTCAGACCCCGCAGGAGAGGAGTGGGGATAATGCATTTATTGCTGTAAATCAATCCTTTCCTCTACCAGAAATACTTCATAAAAGATTACACCATGCTGTTAGATTGCACAGGAACTGATCCATACAGTGAAGTGCCAGGAGCTCTCAAACACATAGGCTTGGTGTGCAGCTTGGAGTGCCAACAAAATGTCAGATCTCAAGTTGGTGTCAGGAAACTGTCTGAACAGAGCCCTAAAGAGAAGAATATTTTAGCTTTAAATGAGAAAAGCTTAGTCTATTGGCTCGCCAACAAATATGAGTGAAGAGACATTCCCTCAAAATAATCTGGAATGAATAGATTTCTCCCTCCCCTCTCCCATCTTGTAAAGCTGAATCTTAAGAGGAACAAAAGAGTTATGACACAGCATAATGAAATGAAAAAAACTGTTCTGGTGAGCCAATTAAAAATTCAAAGGTTTTTAAGAGAATGAAACTGAATGCAATTTAAGGTGTCAGAGAAAGCTTTATAGTGAATCCTAGAAATAAACTCTGCTTCATAACTTGAAAAGAGTTTGAGACAGAGCTCTGCAGTTGGCTACTTTAGGGTCTTCTAAAATAAGAGGAATCAGGAAATGTAATCCTATTCTCAAAAGAGGTGGTCAAATAATGTCTTGGTGAGCAGAAAAACAAAAAGAATATGAACTATATACATGCAACTCATGCACAAAGTTTTAACCTGCATATTTAATTTTGGAAGGGGAGGTTAGGATTTCATTTTGCTGAGTTTATTGCATGGATGCATATTTCTTTACTTGCTTTTTTCCTCTAGGAATCAAATGTCACCAATCTGGAAAAAACATTTACGTAGGGGTTCTTTCCACCTATCCAAATGTCTTCTTTGTGTGTACCACTGAAATTAGGTATACTGCAAGGATATTTAAGTAGCTAAATTGTAGGATGTTTTGAGTAGAAGGAATTTTCTAATCTGTGTGTGAATGGTTTATAAATTTTGAGAAAGTTGTACTGCTCTGATTAACTGAAGCCTCTCATTTGGAGTAGTTAAACACTGGCTATGATTTTAGTTTATGAAGTTCAGGAACCAAGTAGGTTCAGAAATCTAAAATCAGAAACTAAAGGGATAACTACAAAAGAAAAGAAGAGTTAAATTTTCCACAAATGTTTTTGGTATAAGCTGAAGTGAGACAACAGGACATGAAAACTGGTTGTCTTTTTACCTACTGTGAAACTAGTCTTTGTCACATAATGATATTAATAATCAATGATTATAGCTTAGTTTCAGCGTCAAAGGCTTTCATGAGCCTGGAATTGTCAAACTCTCCCAGTTCCTCTTGCTCATCACATTCAACTCCAGCTAACTTTACTCTCAGAGTCTTTTAATAGCACTTAAACCTCCCCTAAGAAGCAAGGATTTCTCACTGTAGTTCAACAATAAAGCTTTTTTTTTTTGGATTAAAAAATAGAGAATGGGACCTCAGATGGAGATCTGGAATCACAGATTTCCCATGTACACATCCATCTTTTTTCAGAAAGTAGAAAGGCTCCTAAGTCCTATAACATTTACTTTAGTCCTATTACATTAACTTTACTAACAGTAACTTTAGGAGCTTCATTCAGAAGCTGTTTGACTGACAGGGAGGTGTGAAAGTACATAAGTCACATCTTTGTTTTCAAAATGAATGTAAGTGTTAGGGTCACTGAAGTAGTCAAAGAAAGGACTAATATTTACATTTTAATGCTTACTTTACTTTTATTTCCAGGCCAGAGAAAGCATGGATTTATTTTGGTGATCTTATTTTAGTCCTCAGTGGAAGGCTCGCTAGTTCAAAACCCACCCCACAACTCAACACAAATCTGACAGCCTCGGCACAGGGAAAGTGTACACAACCCGTATGGGAGCAGCAGAGGTGCTGTAAGTCAGCCGTGGAGTGCCTTTTGCAGAGATGTATAGAGATGTTAATGCACAGAGCCTTCCAGCACTGTGCCTTGAACCAGCCTGTACTATAAACCTCTCATTTTCTTGAACAATAAAATACCCCAAGCTTACAAAGAAATATAAATGCAATAAAAAATATTGTCCCTGGTCTAAATACTGTTTATTCCTTATGCATATACATATGCTTTTTGTAGTATACATTTAAAGCAGGGACCTGCCGAGAGTTGAATAAAGGGTAACTAGAATATATACAAAATGGTCTTTTTGGAATTAAAAAAACAAAAACAAAAACAAAAACAAAAACAAACCAAACAACCAGACTTAAATATGAACATAAACCATTTTCTAAGGTTTCTGAAATACAGTGTACTGGTTCTGAAAATCTTTGTAGTCCCCTTGAGCATCTCCATTATAAAGTAATGGGTAAGTTTGCTTTACCACTCCCAAGGGCATGTTTTTTTAAGATTATCTGCTAATAAAAAACAATATCAAAATAGTACATAAAAGGGAAGAAAAATATCTTATTTTATATGAACATAAACTCAGTAAGATTTCAGAACTGGATAGATGAATGATCTGTATATTCACATAGTAATTTTTTTTTCTCTGAGATTTTTCACCAAAAGCATATTTTTTTTTTAAAAAAAAGTGCTACATATATTATTTTCATGTTTAGCAATTGACATTTTTTTCTTACACGTTTTGGCCCTTTATTTATTCATAAAATCGACTATTATTCTGAGCATTGTATAAATTAAAATATTTCTAAGATCACAAATAAGGATTATTTTGTTTTAAAACAATAACATTGAAAATGTTAAACCATCCATTATGCATTTTTTTAACACTAAGTCATTTTAACTTTCTGCTTGCTTATTTGCTCCTTATACTGTTTTATAATTCTGAATATATAAAAACAATTTATTCATATTTGGGGTCCTTTATGGTTCTAATACATTCTGTGCATAAGTTTAGGAAAATCAATAAGCAATATTGCAATTGGAATATGAAATATAAATATGGCACTGGTTTGCTATATGCTCTTATAAGACACATTAGTATTCTTCTTCTGCATATAACTTATAAAATCTTAAAATTCATATCATTATATTATTCATATCCAAACTCTTGAAATGGGCTTGATAGATAAAGCTTAGTAAGACAAAAGAGGAGATTTGTTTGTGCAAAGATTATGTTAAACGTGCTGGAAGCAGTAGTGAAATCTCAGGAGGAGAAATAAAAAGCCAGCAGGCGGTCTGTGCTCCTCTCATCTCCCTGCGATTCCTAGAGGTTACATATAAGAAGATTATGAAACAACACTCAGAAACAATTGAAAAGCTTCCTAATGAAAACAAATTTGCCATATTTGATGGCTTATATACATCATCATTTTTTGACAGCAAAATAATGTGGAAAGACAATTTAATGAAATAAGAAGATTTCACTTTCTAAGCAAATTGTTTGGGATAGTTCTCCTACAAAGAAAGAAGAATTGAAATGACATTGGAATAACCCAATTCCAATACTCCTAAGAGGCAGAAAGGCATTGATGGAAGTGGTGCTATTCTTTTGATGGTTATTTAATTTTCTAAGGGAAATTTCAGAAAACAAAGTAGTTTGAATGGATTGGTCAATATATGATATCTATGGGCACTGTCACAACACCCTTATTTAAGCAAAACTGATTAACACATACATCAGACCTTTGAGGCAGAAAGCTGGAGAAATCATATCAAATCCATCCCTATGCCAAAGATGCCTTGACTGACTTAAGTTGCAGAAAATTATTCATTCTGGGTTGGACGTCCTAATGTATAGCTTTGTAGCAGTACTACTTCTCAAAAATACATTACAGATCATCGCTTTTAAAACACTAATATATATTAGATACTTGTTTCTGCATTCTGTAATCTTATGCTTGACTATTCACATATTCTCTATCCCTTAAAGCAAATATTTTTCCCCAAGCTTGTAATCCCTTCCTTCCGTTTTACCAGTGATAACCTCATGGTTAAATTTTAATTCCTTGTGTTATTCTGAATACATTAGTAAACCAGATAAGAGTAAGTCACTTACTTAGTTTATTGCTCATTTATCTTGTGTGTGAAACCTCTTTCACACCCTTCTAGGCTAAAATTTGCACAACTTTCACCGAAGTCCGCTGAAGTTCCACGAAATTTCTACTGATATACTGCAGTCTCTCCAGGTACATACATACTCCAACAGAATCACTGAAAGAAGATATACTTCTTTTAGTTATGTTGTACTAGAATTGTTCTTTTGTACCTAAAGAAAGAGTAAAATCTAATAATTAGGAAAGCATGAGCAACACTCATATCTGACACACATGTCAATGTGGTTAACTATAAAGTTGTGGGATTATTATTTCTTTAATACAATTAGAAGCATTTGGGGCAGGGGGGCAGGGGGCGAATGAATGCAGGGCTTACTGGGGGAAAAAAACCATTCTGGAGTTATTTTGAAGCTAATTTAACTTAGACTGAATTAGCAAAAAATTTCTGCTGAATAAGAATAAAATATGTAATATTTGTGCATAAATAATCTGGGTTGAATCGCCACTTTTTGTCCCAATGTCCTGTTTTGGAGGAAGTTAGGGTGCACTGTTGACTGGACACAAGTAATCTCTTTTATTGGAGCTGCTCTTTTATGCATTAACCCAGAACTTTCAGCAGAATCTATGCTGATGATGAGAGACAGTTCAAAGTATACTTTTCTACTTTTCTACTTCATTGTAAAAAAAGGTGGAGATGACTGCCAAACAGCCTACTTTTAAGGAGCAAACTCAGTGCTTGGTCAGCTAGATGAGCAGCTGGAGGATCATGATGACTGTGATTAGCTTGTGGTCCACAATCTAGTGCTCATGACCATGACAGAGAGTTTTAAGAAATGTCATATCCCACTGCATAGCATGGGGTAGGACCTGCTTGAAACAAATGAGGTTCACTGCTCTCTGCTCTGACACCAAAGAAGGTAAAAGTGAAGTAGCAATGTCCTGCAAATGAAACAAATTCTTTGCCCTAGGTGCCGAATTTCAGCCATTACCGTTGGTAGGAAGAGCAGGGACTCAGGAACTTCGACTCCTGGCCAAAGTCTACCTCCTGTCACAAGACTGTTTCTCAGAGCCACTTTACGACTGATGAAGACTACAAAAGCTGATTTGATGAGAGACTTGAACCTTGAGAGTTGGGAGGTGGAGATCTTAACAGTAAGAGACTATGAGAGCAAATATGAAAAGGAGGGTGTCGGACTGAAATTAAGGAAAAATCTTTCATCATGAGGAGAGACTAACACAGTAACAGGTTTCCCAAAGAGGCTGTACAGTCTCTGTCCTTGTTGGTTAGCAAGGTTTGACTAGACACAGCTCTAATCAGCCTGGTTTGGTCTCAGAATTGACCCTAATTTGAATAGGGAGCTCAACTAGAAATATCCTGAGGTCCCTGCCTCTCTAAATTATCTTATGAAGACAGGTGTTTTTTATGTCCCAGTCTGTCTCCTTTTCTGCATTGACAGTTGAATTTTGACTAATTCTTCAAATTATTTAAAAAGAATATTAACATTAGAAATTATTTTATATAAAACAGTATCTTTTAAATTTGTGTCACTTTTTTTTTGCTTTATTTCCTTATTAATGTTAAAAATTGGCTTAAGCATTTACATTAGTTTAATTAATATGCTGCTTCTGTTTTCTTCCAGATAATGAATGAAGATGTTAAAAAACTGACTAAACACATTGCTTTGCTTATACTCAACAGAAGTCATGAATAATTACCTCTTTTGTAAGACTAACTCGGTGTGCTAGTTCCTTACAATAATTGGCACCAATGTTGCTATAACTCATTATTAGTTGAATATCAATTAGCTTGAATGTGACTGAGAAATTTATATTAATGTTAACCTAATGCTTAATTTACATTTCCAGCTGGTTTTAATTATTTGAAAAATCACCAAAAAAATTAAAACCTGCAATCAGTGAGGTTTCACCTTTACACAGGATTTTCTGGGAATTTAATAAACAAAGCAGACATAAATATGAGGAATTATTCCTCAGGCTTTACTTTTGTAATTACCTTCCAACTGCTTAAATTACAGAAGTTGGAGGTTGTATATATGTTCATAAGGCTCCAAGAAAAGACATAACCCCCACCCCAAAACCTCAGAAGACAAAAACAAAACAAAAAAAAAAACAACTGAAAACCAACCAAACCAAAAAATCCCTCTACAAAAAAGAGAAAAAAAAAAAAAAAAAAGCCCAAACTCAAAACCACTGTTTCTTCCTCTTTGACAAGTATTTTGCCTGACAGGAATTTCAGAAGACACAATAGAAATCTTCTCTACTCCACACTTCCCAAAGAACTCTATACCTTAGCCCTATTTCAACCAAACGTTCTAGAAGAGTAGTATGTTACAGGTCAAGTTAAACAATGTTCTGGGAATCTTGCATCTCTTTTTATGTCATCAGAACTTTTTGTTCCTTTTCCTCCTATGGAGATTTTATTTTCACTTTTTAGGACTGTCTCATTTCCAACCCTGATAACCAAAGGTTTGTAATACGCCTTAGAGTTAAAGGCCTCTTCAGTTTTTATCAGAAAAATTCCTCCTCTTTATGGAATGCTATTTCTCTTTGTATATTATTCTATTTTACATAATCTTTTTTTTTTTATAATATGTAAGAAAGATTAAAATATATAGAGAGAAACCTGCATAAATGACCTAACATTCTAAACAGCAAAATATGCAACAGTTTCTACCAAAGCACAGGACTATTTCTGAGTCATGCCTAAGAAAAAAATTCTAGAAAATCATACCTTGTGTAGCATGCTTGTATCCTACTCTGAGATTGCAAATACTATCTGAGACCCTGAAGAAGTTTCTCTAATTTTCTAGAGCACAGAAATTATTTTTTTCTTCTCTTAATGGCTGCAGTTAGTACCTCTTAATTTGAAAAGCCCCTAGAGACATAATATTGCTAGTAAACTTAGAGCTTCCTTGCTTGCATTAGACTAATTGACAGGGTAAACTGTTTATTGAATTGATAGACAACTGAGCTGTACCTGAATTTCATGTCTGGCCTGCTGTACTTTTAGAGTGAGATTTGTCTTTATTCTAGCAGTCTGGTGAGAGGACATAACAGTAGGACTATAGATTTGGAAGTTTAAAAAATAAAAATTTCTTTATATGTAAAGCTTGTTATGAGTAATAAATATTAATCTGAAAACTACTTGAATAATGCAACATTGAAAGAACAATCACTGTAATGTTGAGACTTCTGTATAAATCTAGATAAGAATTATTAAAATGCCCTTCTTTTGTTTATAACATATTTTTACAAAGAGCAAATCAATATTCTAATTTATTAGACAATTGCTGGAAGGTTTCCTTTTTTCTTTTTTCTTTTTTAATAAGAATGATAACCATTTCAAAAATCCTTAATGAGTTTCTAAATCAAAATCAACATCAAAAGTAGGATGTGTTGTCATTTAAATCCTCTCAGTTGACAGGTTTGAGTTTACTTTGTGGTGAAAATACTCTCTACATGGGGTGGTTACCTATGTAACTACAGCAGTTGTACTGGACAATGCCTTATTATATTTAGAGCTGAACACCATGCTGTGCACAATGACAGTCCTTTTGTTTTCTTCTTTCAACACCTTTCTGGAATGGGTAAATTAATATTTTTACAGAATGTCAGCAGAAAGCGAGGAAGTAATTATACAAGTTGCCATACTGTCCCTATAAAACCCATAAAACCCATTTCTTTACACCTATCATCTTCTGAAACTTCAATAACTACGAATGTAGTTTTCTAATTGCTTTGCTTTTCTCTAACTCCCTAAATCCAGCTAGAGCTAAAAAGACTTGCAAACATCCTGTCACACTGCAACCACTAAGAGGATGGACTATTTATATATTCCCTGTCTGGAGGATAAGAATAGTCCTTTCCCCCTAGCCAGTTTATCTGTATTAACAATATATATTAACAATATAGATTGTAATCACAGATGCCATTAAATAAATTGCACATTTAATACTGTGAATACAATGTTTTTGAGATACTTGACCAGTAATTAAATATGACACCAGTTAGCTCTGACTGAAAAGATGTTTGGAATTCTGTTTTGAGTCCTTTACTCTCTTTCACTGGTGGGATTTAAATACTCTATATTCTGCAACTAAATCTTAACCAGTCTTTACTGATTTAGTGCTCTGTTGTGGTTTTCTTTACATTTCTTCCCTTACACGTGAAGTAGCTCTTGTGAGAAACATGTCCCAGGTCATATCTTCCCATCTTTATACTTCTAACACTGAAAATTGATATGACTTTAATGCAGATGCCTTTTAACGTTTGAAATTTGTAGCCACTGTAACACTGTAAGATCAAATGTCAGTGTTTCTGTGCATTTCCTAAGATGTTGGATGATCATTTGAAATACTTTGAGAAGCCAGTTAAAACTCCTCCTTAAGAACAGATGTAGTCAATGTGGAAAGAAAAGTTGCTGCGATTGTATTGTGTTTAATATTTACTTGATATTTTCCTATGTATGATACAATATAATACAGATATATTAAAATTTGACATTGATAAAAAACCCTAAACCTTCTAAAAAACTGTATAACTTTTTGTAGCTAAGAGTTACGTGTGTCACATAGTAAAGAGGTAAAAATACTGCTGTATTAGGTTGAATAAAAGAACAGTTTGTATTTGCACAATTATTGTCTTCAGGAAATTTCAAGTTTGAGAAAAAATATAAAACAGATGTTTAAATCTGTACAATCAGTGAATTGGACCACAGACAAGCTCTCTTCTTCTTTGCACGAGTATAAATCTGGATAAGCCTCTCAGCTTCATTACTGCTATTTGTAATGTGAAACTGTGACATTGGAAGGAAGGTAGGATCTATAAATTTTCAATATTTGTATTGAGAACACATTAGTAAGAGTCACTTGGACTTAGGACATAAAGAAATTAGAAGTTGGAAGCAAAAAGTGCAGCAGCCTGGTATTCACACCTTGCCTAGAGTTGGTGGTTTGGAGTTTTTTTTCTCTCTTTTTTTTTCTTTTGGTTGGTTCATTTTTTTTCTCTCTCTTTTCTTTTTTCTTTTTTTTTCTTTTTTTTTTGGCAAAGAAAAATCAATAATACCTCCTAGGTCTCTGAAACACTTTAACCGTTGGAGACTGAGAGTTTCAAGAAAGGGAAAAAAAAAGCCTCAAAGAAAGAGAAGTCCTTGAAGTATAATTGAAGTTTTGCTCATTAAGGGCAAACCTGTGAAGACTTGACATTTTATCAAGTTTTCAGCCGAAGTTCCTAAGGAAATAGGCTCAAAAAAAATTGTACAGAGAACCGAGCTTTCTTTTTCAGTGTTACCTTTTGACACAAACCTTAGTCAGTCGCTCCATTTTCAAGAAGTCAATAGTGCAATTTAGAGCTCTTCAGCCAACCTGTTGACCAAGAAGTGCATAAGTTAAAGGAAGTTGCACTGTCATACTCATTATAAACAGATTCTAGACATTGTCATTGTTCTAAGTACTTTATTGATTTCCTTCTCTAGACAGGCTCTGACTCTTTGGTACAGGTTACTAAGGACTAAAAGGCTGAGGTAAACCACTCCGAAATAGACTGAGTCTCAAAGAAAGAGAACATTTGAGAGAAAATAATATAAAGGTCATTGAGAAACATTACTTTTTCTGTATTTATATACCTTGAATTTCAGTAAAGAGAGCAAATCATCTAATTTCAAATGTATCAAACCATAACTGACTGTAAAAATTTACACCAAATCATCAACCCAAGGGGATATAGATAAAGTTCTCCTTCCCACCCCATGGTAATGTCCCTGTCACAACAACATAATTGTTTATTCACTGGATTTTATCTGTATCCTTTCTGTGAACAGCAGCCCACGTCTGCAGCCTTTCTCCCTTTGTGGTTTTCTCATAGATTATTATCATTACTTCCCATTGTCTCCTCTTTCTTCTGCATATCCTCATTTCCAAATTTCAGTTATTACAGGATGGTGATCATGAGTCCTTGAATATTTGCCTACAGTTCTTATGAAATTACCAACATCTGCGCTATTAAGTTTGCTTGGATTTACTGCTGGTTAAAGATATTTATCTTACATAATGAGTAACTAAGAGCAAGTTTTTATACACTCATTGTTTCCAAGACTCGCGTCTTGCATATTTTTTTTTTTTTAATCCAAATTGTTTTATATGTAGTGAGTGTTAAGAAATCTTCCCTGCCCGCCCATCCAGGAGCCACTCTGACAGTCACTCTCATACCACCTGAGCTGGGACTGAAGCCTCTTCACAGCTACACAACCCACACTCACACAATCAGACCAGTTTTCCTCACCAGTTTAACCACAGCTTTCCCACAGCAAAGTCTCAGACGTCCACATCTTTAAAATAATTTAATCATGGCGCAATAATTAAATAAAAAACCAACAGCTCAAGATGGTGCCTGCAAGGACAGATGCAGAACAAAGGAAACCCTGCGCTTTTATGCCCTCATAGTCTAAGTGCAGGAGAGTCTGCGGGTCATCAGCTCCTGCCGTGTCTTCGTGTCCAGTCACCTGGCAGGACCACAGGTCCCTGTGTCCTTTCGTGTCCTTTGCCATGGCAGTTCCTGGCCTCTTGCCCGGGGCTCCCGGCCACCCAAAGCTCAACCTGCAGCTGGCACACGGAGCTACCTGCACTGAATGTATTCCTCAACTAGGAGTACAAAGAGCAGTCATGACAAACTGCTACCATGTCTCATATTCTAGTCATTGAAAACCCATCAAAATCGGTAAAAAAACCCAATCTTTATTGAGCTACAATACCCTCAGGTTGACGATTTACAAATAAAAGCTTCATCAACAGTAACAAAACTTTGCTGAGTCTCGATACAGCTTTAGCATTTTGAGAAGCAGGTTCACTTGCAGGAGAGGTGAATTCATTAAATTGAGATCTAAGCTTTTTCAGAATAAGAAAGGAATTCAACTATCCAGCCTGCTCTAAAATATCTCCAGTGATCAAGGGTCTTTATTTTTGCCATTAAAATGACAATTACCTTTTGGACCATTTCTGGAGTCTTTCATGCTATCAAGCACTGAAATAGCTATTTTAAAAATCTCAAGGGGAACAACAATGACAAGTCTGCTTATCCAAGGAGAGATAATTTTGTATAATAATTTTGAATTTGATGTGCGTGCAGTAGATTAAAGAAGAATCCAGACATTTAAACTGTAATCTGAATCCGTTGGTCCTGGAATATAATGTGAAGGAATTAGAGATGAGTTAATGTTTGCTATCGAAAAAGCTGTTTTGTTGAAAAAGACTTAGTGGAGTCTATAATCTCTGTCAGGAAGATACTCTGTTTGGAATATCCCAGTGCTAAAACAATGACTTGCAGTGTTTCTGTGCTCACTACCACCTTACTGTATAGATCAAAATAACTAGATCAAAAAGCTCTGCAAGGTATCTCATAAATTGTATGTTAGAGGTCTGACACGGTGAAACTATTGCATATCTTCAGGTGGTCTGCAAAAGCACATCAAATCTAGAGGTAGGCATTCCCTATGTGTTTAAAATATATTAGATATAGCATAAAGTCTCTGATGATATGCCTAACCTGCTGTGTGCTTGGACCCTCCAAAGCTTTCATGAAAGCCTTAGGACACTTTCTAAATCAATACTTTTCTCTGAAAGGGGAAGAACTAATTCAAACATTGTGTAACTTTTAGATATCTTTTTATCTAAGTTCAAGAGTACCAATTAGATATATTCCAGATAGTTCTTTTCACAGTCTAGCAAAACATCTGAGAATGCCACTTTCCTGCACTGGGCACTTTTACTCCATATGCACGGTATAATATTGAAAAATAAATCCAAACCACTGCAGTCATAAAGTAAGAAGGAAACAGATCGAAAACCACCAGTCATTTGGGCAGTCATATTAAGAATGTACTATTTTGATTTGGACCTGCCCTAAGTTTATATCTGTTCTTTGGCACTATAATATTATTTCTTTCTCTCTCATTTTATTTTTCTGCCTCAGTAATATTTTTTGTATTCCAAAGGCAGTTTTTCTAGCGACTTTTACAGATCATAATGAGTTTACATGGAAAAGTTTTGGTAGTGAGAGATCTACAGGCCTAACTTCTGTGGGAAAAGACCCTCTGGGCAACAGCAGTGGTAGTTGGAGAAGAGAGGAGTCAGAATACATGAAATAGCTCTGCAGACACCAAGGTCAGTGAAGAGGAGGCAGAGGAGGTGATGCAGGGGCTGGAGCAGAGACTGCCCTGCAGCCTGTGGTGAGATCAGTAATGCTCCTGCAGCCCATGGAGGTCCAGGGGGAGCAGAAATCCACCTCCAGCCTGTGGAGGACCCCACACCAGAACAAATAGATGCCCAAAGAGGACTGTGACACCGTGGGAATCCCATGCTGGAGCAGTCTTCTGGCAGGATCTGTTGACCCATGGGTCGCCTAATGCTCTTCTAAGACTAACCCTCCCATAATGTTACAGTTTGTCTAGAATGCTGGAAAGACTTTTAAAAATACTTTCTTACCAAAGCCAGAGAATATAAAACTTCTTGTTTATGTCTCTCCATATTGAATTATAGTATTATCTTCAAGAAATTTCACAGAATATTAGCAAACTTTTGGTGGAATTTGATAAAATATTTATCTGCTTTTATTTGACTATGTTCTGTTTTCTAGGATGCTAATACATTATACACCATTGCAAGTCTTATATCCAGGAGTTGTCTTTAAACAGAAACTCAAAAAATTTGAAGTATTTTCCTACAGACCTCTAGAATTCTGTGTAATCTGAGGGCCAGCTGAGTCATTCAATCAGCCATCCCAGCCCTGTACTAAGCGCCGTAATGATAGATTTGTGTCACTTAAAGTTTTTAATATCAGAACGTAAGTCCCTCAGTCCTGCAATGTTAAGTTCATGCTTAGACCCTTACAGCTGTGTAGAACCTAATAGACTTCTTCTAGTCACCAGATATAACTTTGTATTTTTCTGTAGAGATAAACCTGAGGAGCAGTAGGACCACCTACAGAACAAGATGGAAAAAGATGACAAAATAAACAATGTTGTCATTTAATATGTTTCAGAGTATCACTTGTCTCTGCCTACAAACTTAAGAAAAAGTGACATCAACAGTTTGACATTTGCAAAATGTTTAAAGGATATAAAATAAACAAATTGTCAGCAGAGGAAAATCTTTCCTTAGCACCCTTCACTTGCATTCATACGTTTTTTCATAATAATAGTAGATATGATGCAGATACTTTTTAGTGGGCTCTAAATGTCAGTTAGAAGTAAAATACTTAACTTTGTAGCATTCCTGAAGTAGAACATAAAATTTTTTTACAGCTTTTGGGGGTAATATATATATTTTTTTTTCCAGAGGAAATGTTGTATATACACAATTTTTTCATCAAAGCAAAAGGTGGCTTCATTAGTTTTCCAGTAACCATTGAATAAGCACATCTAACAGATCCAGACATAAATGAGATGAATATTTACATTACAAATGACTTTATTGTAAATCTGTCATGTATATATAAACCAAAATACCTTATACTAGCCCCTTAAATCTCAAGTATTAAATTTTAATCGACTTACAGTTGATCCAGAAAGAAGAAGAAATAGTTGCAAAAAGAAGAGTAAATATTGATTAGACATTGGAAGCGCCACTGAAAGATGAAGTTCTTTCAGCAAGTTGTAACTCATGAAAACATATCTGGCTCCATTTGTTTAATATATGCAGATCTACTGTATTGCTTATGTATGTGTGTTGGCACTCAGTTTGCTGAGACCTGGAGTAGAGGGGGCATCTGATATCACCTGTTTCTGTGTACGTGGGCAAGAGGGAGCTAAAGCTGCCTGTTAGAGAGGGAGCATCTGGCATCATCTGCAAAGAGGCGAGCTCAAGCTGTTGAAACCATCTGTGGAGAGGAGAGAGATACACACACACAGAGATGCAAGCTTCAGAGACCAGCATAAAGTACAAAAACCGAAAAGCTACGTTCTTAAATAGAAAACCTACTCCAAATAAGTTCTTAACTATAGATAATTTTTGGATGCTGACAGAAAGAGAGAGTGAAGTTTCCCTAGTGACAGAGCCATCCATTTCTGCAGGACATCAGATATCAGGACTCTACACAGATCCTCTGTATGGGGAACATCAGAAGTCCACAACGGGCCATGTGTTGCAACAGGAAAAAGCCTTCTGACTTTTATCTTTTAGGTGAAAATGCAGACATGCCAATCATCAACATCCGTTTCCAAGTCCCATTCAACCTCCCAACCTCTGCTATTGAAATTGGTGCTGCTGAGTTCTTTATGTATCCCTGTAAACAAGGACATTTCCCCTCTTCTTTCCAAGTGTTACTTAACCTTGTCTCTCTTAAGCAGATGTAAAATATTTCTAGGTGGATTTGTACAAAACATTGTGGTGTTCATTGCCTCAAAAAGCTAACACAAATCCTTATTGGAGCTCCCATTTTAAGCAACTTCTCGTCACTTTTAAAACCCCTAAGGATTATTCCCACCTCGTCTGCAGTTTTATGTGCACATTGAGGATGAAGATTTCCATGGCCGTACTGGTTGGAATTCTGGCTTCTGAGTGCCTGTTTGCTGCATTTTTCACACAAACAATGTAATTTTTTCCTGTTCCCACTTCTGCGTGGAAGAAACTTTAAAAAATCCTCACTTCTACTTTAAATCCTTCCTTCAAGCTTGTCTTTGTGGCAGTGATAGAAACCACTTGTCAGTGATTAGCCAGCTGGTGTGACCACTGCTTATTGCACTGGTTACAGCTGTCTTACTGCTATTTTTCTGTTTCCTCTCCATCTGTCTTATCCACCTGCTGTCTCTCATTTCAAACTTAAATTTAGGCTCCCTGGACAAAAACTCTCAATTTGTGATGCTTGTACAGTGCCTATCACAGTGTGTCCTTAGCTATAGTCTCCTTCCATAGAAACTAATATGCGATAAGCTGTCTGAGAAAGAGGGGCGGTGCAGATTCCGCATCTCAGTGTGGATTTACACCATCTGTTCACTGATATGGAAACCTGAGCAAGTTTAAACACTGCTGGTTGTCTTGGCAAATTACCTGGGAAGTAAGATGAAATAGCACATTTTGAGTTCCAGTCTGTCGTGACTGGACCCTAAAAAAGCCTGAATGTGGGTGTCTTTATACAGCAGTGGAAAAAGACAAAAACCTATACTATAGGTATTATGGCACACTTACTCATAGAAGTTGCATGTTATTGTGCACAATGTTGTATACAACACTGAGGTGCATACACCATGTTTTTACTGTAATGCCATTTGCTTTTCACCTGGCACAGAACAGGCTGAGTAATATCCACAGAATCTCGAAGTATAGAAAGTGGAAATGGTGAAGTTGTTTTAATTTCACCACTCCAAACTTCGGATATCTTGTGCCAGTGTCCAACTTTAGAGGTACTTTAGGAGTTTAATTAAATTACAGATTTTTTCAAAATATTATTATTATTATTACTATTATTATTATTATTATTCCTACTACACCTACTACTCCTACTACTTCTATTACTAGTACTAATGTTATAAGGATACCTCTCTTTCCAAGAAGATTTTCCTAATTATAACCAGGTCTAATTCAAATGTTATGCAACACCATATAACCATCTTAATTCAAATATAGTTCGATAATTTCTATTTATTGTGGAATCACATAAATCTATGTGTATGGTTGAGAAGGCACCTCTTTGACAAAATCCTGTGTGATATCGGGAAAAACTAGCTGTATAAGATTAAATTACTTATATTTATTGCCTAAAGGCAAATTTATGTGCCAAAGTTTAGAGAAATTCCGTTTACCTGTCCGTAAGTTTTCAGCTATGTAAGAATGAAGACATCATGTTTAAAGAATTAGTCGAGTGCTTGGTACTTGTTTTAGACATCTACAGCTTGCATATAAAAAAGTAGGCTGGAATAAAATAGGGCTGTTTATCTTAGGTACAAAACCTAAACTGCCACTATCTGCACAGATTGTCTTATCCTGTCTTGGTTGTCTGCCAAAAGGTTAAGTTTATTCATTTTATATTGAAAATTTCCCAGATCCTGTCCTTAGTGTGCCTTCTTAAACTCCAGATATGTGACAACAGTGACAGATCTAGCAGAGATATTATGAATGGAAACTCATGAATATTATTATTAAGATTTAAAATTACAATATTATTTTCTCTGCTTTTATTCCTGATTTCTGTGTTATCTTTTCCGAACTGATAACTTTATTTACATGGTGCTGGAAAGAAAGATAAAGTAAGAATCCAGTCCTGAAGTTTGCATAAGTATCAGTGAAAAAAAAATCAGATAAGACAACATGCAAAAACAATAGAACAGCTGAAAATTCAGCCAAAAAACCAAGCATCAAACTGCCTCTCCCTACTAAAGACCACCTAGGACAAAAGCTTCAGAAATTCTTGGATTATGGTTATGAATATTTCCTGGCATCTGTTCCCAGGGGCACTTTCCGAATATGAATGTATCCTAGCAGCATCCAGATTCCCTGCCTTGCTTCCCTCCTTCTCCTCCTCCTTCCCTTCCCCTTCTTCACTTGGCTTCCATGCAAAAAAGTCAGATACCATAGACTGAAGTGAAGGAGTGAAGTGGTGCAAGACATCCTCTGATATAGTTGATTAGGAAACTGCAACCCTCAGGCACTCCACAGTTTGCCCCAGCAGGTAACAGTAAATTGGTACGCTGGGGATTAAATCTTTTAGATATAAATGGAGAAAGGCGAAACAAGAACCACAGGCAGAAAACTGATTTGCAAATTCACAAGAGAATTGAGAAATATTTTAAGGCAGCTTTTTATTTTTTTTTATACAGAGGGATTTGCTGTTAAAAGAAACTCTGTGGTGAAACAATAAATTATGTTATTTCACCTAAGCTACTTTTACCATGCCTATATTTTGGTCATCTGGAAGACATTGTGATAAATGCAAGACTATTTTAATTAAATTACTTAGTATATTGTTGTGGTTTCACCTCGGCCAACAATTCAGCCTCACACAGCCTCCAGTGAGACAGAGGAGAGAATGGGGAGTAAAAAAGTGAGAAAACTCAAAGTGTGTTGAGGTAGGGACAGTTTAACAGGTAAAGAAAAGGCACACGTGGAAGTAAAGAAAAACAAAGAATTCATTCACCACTTCCCATGGGCAGGCAGACGTTCAGCCATCTCCCAAAAGGAAGGGCTCTATCTTTTGTAACAGTGACTTGGGATGACAAACATCATCACTCCGAGTGTTCCCTCCTCCTGTCTTTTTTCCCAGCTTTATATGCTGAGCATGACACCATGTGGCATGGGATATCTGTTGGGCTAGTTGGGCCCAGCTGTCCCAGCTGTGTCCCCTCCGAACTCCTTGTGCATCCCCAGCCCTGTTTTTGGTGGAATGGAATGACTCTGTGCGAGCACTGCTCAGTAAAAGTGAAAACATTCCTGTGTTACCAGCACTGTTACCAGCACAAGTCCAAAACACAGCCCCAAAACAGATACTGTGAAAGGTAGGAAGCAACTTTTTATCGGGGAGTGTAGTAATAGAAAAATGGGTAATGGCTTTAAACTAAAAGATTTAAATTAGATATTAGGAAGAAAATCTTTACTTTGAGTGTGGTGAAGCACTGGAACAGGTTGCTCAGACAAGTTGTGGGTGCTCCATCCCTTGAAGAGTCGAAGCCCTGTACAATCTGTCCTAGTGGAAGGTGTCCCTGCCCATAGCAGCAGGGTTGGAAGTAGATGATATCTGAGGTCCCTTCCAACCTAAGCCATTCTATGACTGTTTACACTCTATTTGAATTATTAAGTACTGAGTATTTAAGGCTATAAATTAATTAATACTATTGAGATTTAAAGGTTTAGACCATTCCCTGCCAAAGCAAGTTTTTTAGGGTTTGTGCTTTATCCTGTATTTGCTTGAAATTTAATAATATTGACGAATTTACTGGCAAAAAATTTGCTGGTCTCAGTTACTTTTCAGTTTAGATGCCATAACAAATCTGAACATGTTAGTCAAAATGAAGTTTCTCTCTGTCTGCTTCCCTTATGTCCTTTAAGAAAGTGTGTATCCCTTTCTGACATGTAAGGATACTGGCACAGAAAGTTAATTTCCCTTAAACTGGAAGGGAATTTGCACCAGGAGTACAATCACATAAATTAAAGTTGCATAAACCTCAAAAATAAAGCACACTATTTTCCCATCAACTTAAGCATATATTCTAAATACCTAAAATTTTCAGGTTCACAGTATTTTATCTGTGCCCTGTGGGTGAGGGCACTGATAATTGTCTCCAATAGCCAAGTTTGAATTTAATTAATTACAGCTGCTAACTTGTGTGATCATTACATTTACTCAGATAGTGGTCAAAACTCTGTGATAACAACCACTGTCACCCAGAATGCAGATACCAAGCAGTGACAGGAAATTTCAGTTACCTTAAATTCTGTAATTGTTCATATTTCTTCTTTTACACCAGTGCAGCCTCCTTTTTTTTAATGTCCTTAATAAGAAAGATGATTAAAAAGCCTGTAGTGTCACAGATTAATCTACGCTTCTTCATTACTTTCCACCACTGTTTGTTTTCTGTATGTTCTGCACCAACACACTTAATTTCTCTTTTAATTTTTTTAAGCAATTACCAAAAATACCCCTAATTTAGTAATGTCTCTGAGAGCTCTGTGTTTCTGATTTGAGGCTATTTCAAAGTCATTAATATTCTAAATTAATGTAGGTGGAAAGCACTAAATCTAGTGGTATTTTTTTTCAGTCTTCTTGTGATGGTAAAGCTATCGTGTGGCACATTAATTAGATATAGGCTACATTGATCCAGGAGATTTTAGTTCTCAGGAATCTAATGTTTGAAAGAAATAGTCTGGTGCTGGGCTTCCCATGAGCTATTTCTATACATGGACGCAGTCAATGGCTTCAGTAAACAGAGCAGATTTCAAGGGGTTTGCAAAACTCAGAAAGGTCCTTCTAGTTTTTCTTTAGTAACAAAACCAGGAACCAGAACACAATACTTCCATTCCTATGCATGTTTGCTCTGATAGTATCTTCATCCAGGATCTCTCACCAAACGCTATAGCAGAAGTCTATTTACAGTTTTGAGATGGAGATTAATAAACAGCTGAACCTGTGTTTTAGCATGCATTTCATCCTATGATTTGGTCATAGAGCGTTATAAAATATGACGATCAAAAAGGATGTTAATTACTCTCCAAGGACATTTCAACTGTGATATGAAGAATGATGGGTGAAACAGTCTGTTGTCCAGTTTCATCACTGTTTTCTTTCCAGGTATATAGTGTTTAGAAACATGATTCATGTTTCAGTAATTTGTAATGTTGAACTAATGACCTGAAAGCCTTTCATATTTTGTAGATATACAGAAATAAGAAATAAGTAACAGTTGTGGTTTGTTGGGTTTTGGTTTTTTTTTCTTAATATTTGTATTTATAACAGTTTTCAACCAGGTCTACCCTCCAGTCACAAGTGTACTGTCCCCTTCCTCAGGGGGAAAAAAATAGAAACATAGCAAAAAACCCCAAGAGAAGAGCACTGAAGAACATTAAGATTACTAAATGAAATTTCTTTCTGAAACTGAGCTACTTCAAATTGCATTTATATATTTACATCATTGCAACCCCTGCGTTTTTTAGTTTCTTAACTTTATATAATATACTTAGTACTTTGCTGTCTATCACAGACTTTTTTTTTTAACAAGAGCCTACCTTTTCAATCCTTTTTTATTTAGTTATTTTAGCTAAATATTAGGCTACTATTCCCTTGTGCCCATGTCCTTATTAGGTGAGAACCCCAACAATATAAAATCACTGGAATAATGTCTTTTCATCTTAGACTGAGATGTCTAATATGAGAAATAAATTTCTGACTAAAGAAGACAGTCCAATAAAATTCAATATATCACTTACTTCTCTGTCTGATTGCCAGAAGGACATCTAGATTTGTTTTTTATTGTTTTCCTAAAAATAAAATAGAAAGAAGAAAATAAAAAGAAGAAAAAAAAGACCAAAAAGAAAGACAAAAAAGAGAGGAGAAAAAAAAAAAAAAAAAGCCAAGAGAGAAAAGAAGAAATGTTAAGGGGGGAAAAAAAGAGGAAGAGGAAAAGGAAAGGAAAAAAAATCAGATTGATTTCATTCAGTAAATTCATAAGCGTGCCTCGCTCTGCAGTTAACTATAAAAGGACCTTGATCATGAAAGTTAGGAAAAGAAGGAAGTTAGTCATAATTTTTTTTCTCTTACCTTCACTACACACATGCAGTTTTAATTATATGAGTTTTGGCAAGAGGATTATAGGTTCTGGGAAGAGAAATGAGCCTTAAGTGTTTTTCCACGGAGTGAAAAATTCAGGAATGGATTCTATGGAGCAGTCATATTCCAAAGATATTCTTTGCAAGTAGATACCTTCTACCTCAAATATTACTCAAGGAAAGTTATGTGTTTGACTTGTATTCAGAAATACATAGATAGTAAGAAGTAAAATACTCATAAAATAAAGCACATAAGCCAAGAGCTTAGTTTTGGTTTTGCACAATATTTGAGATTCTTACATGTTAATGAGAATTTTATATCCATGTCATCACTAAAACTGTTATTTATGAGGTTTCTGTTAGTTTATATTATTAGTGTAGTAAGGTCAGCAAATAATTACTCCTGTTCATTTATTTATATACTCTCTAATTTTTGTTTTTCCTCAAACACCATCACATCTATAAAATTATGATGTAGTGATGGCTAGAACCAAGATTAATATTCAGATTTCCCCATCTCTTTAGTCACATTTATTTTCTCTGAGCAGTAGAACTATCTCATAGAAAATAAGACACTTGAGGTTTGAAAGCACCACTTAAAGACAATGTGAACTTTCGCATCTGTATTTGTTTAAAAAAGAGGAAAAATTATTAAGACCTGGATGGAATCAGATATCTTGTGGAACTATAAATTGTTTGCAGCTTGCTTTTACAAACAACATCCCTGGTAAGCTTGTGTGCTGTTTAAAAAAAGATGTATTTTACAAATTGAACATATCTTTTGGAGTACTGGAACACAGAGTGCACCTACAGAGGAACCTTCTGCCTGAATGAGAGGTTATTCTAGCCCTCTGATGTAAAGTAAAATTAAAATTACAGTCAGAAGGAGTCCCAGATGCAGAAGCAAAGACAGCCTGGAGCTATTATTTTTTCACATGCTGTTACTGCCTTTCAGAGGGTTTCAATACAGAATACCACTGAACGAGAAATGCTACATTTCTTATTCAAACCAATGTTTTAAGATCAGAGCAGCTACCCTGTTCCAGGGAATAACCTTATCTTGACACACCAGCTAGTAACCCAGCTACCGTAGCACACTGTGTACTTTGATAAACACAAGTTAGTCTCACCATCCTTTGATCTTAGCTCACTCTCTCCAGCATAGGGACATCTGTGTTACACTCAGTAATGAGACTGGCCAGTTATTGCAGCCTTTAGCAAATGTAGGATAAACTCTGGAGTGTTTTGTGACAGGGTTGCTCATATACAGAAGAGTAATGAAGTGTTCAAAGACGGAAGATACAGAAATACACCAAAAACACCTATATTCACTCCTAGAGATATATCCTAATTCATAGACAACGTCCTTATAAGGCAAACAGAAACTTGAAAATATTGATAGGTAGACCTTGTATGACTACATACAGCAGCAGAAAAATATTAATTCCTTAAATTAAGAAGCAGAAACCTTTGAGTGATGTTTAATGTAGTAATATCTGTCTGATAGAAGAGTGAAGTACATTCTTTGTCCCATTATGGATACAAGTTCATGGTTTCTCAGCTACCTGACATGTTCTGGATATTGATGTACAGTTTGAAGTTTTAGCTGAAAGAAGCAGGATAACGATCAAAATGAAAATAATGTAAAAAATACATTCTTGCAGATTTTATAGGAACAACTGCATATTTCTTAATTAACTTGGTCATTAAGCTTCTCAGGTGTCATGAGGTCAGCTTAGGTAAATTAGAGGGACAGTGAAGAAAAAGGAATTAATTGAAAGGTTTCTGAGACTCTATTACTTGATTAAAAGCATTTTTAGAAACTTGGGTCTAGAAATATATTGAAAATAATTAAATTATGATAAGATATTATTATACAATGATAGATATTATTATAATGACATGGAGCTATAGATCCTTTGAGGCTGAGATATATATTGATGTAGATCCAGATGTAGAGATAGATAGCTAGATAAATAGATAGACAGACAGATGATAAAGTAATAACTCTTGTAGCAAGACACCTTTAGAAGAGCTGAAATCAAGTATCAGCCATATAAAGTCCTACGTTAGAAGAAAAATTAAAGCCAAAGCAACACACAAAATGTGAGAGAGCTGCCTAAATCAGCATTCCAGAATCCCTCACCCATATCACCTCTTCACTGACAGTGGTCTTCCTTACAAGTACATTCTCACTGCTGATTCCAAGTGGAGAGGGTGAAAGAGATAAGAAATGCTTTAGCTGGTGACCATTATGCCCCATCCAAAAGATTCAGCTTCAAGACAGAGAAGGCTGAGTTTCCATTTTGTAGGGAACAAAAAAGTGGCAGAACACTAGTAAAGCAGAAAATGTTAAATGTCTGTGAAATTCTGAAACTGTGTCATGACCAGATTAAATTCTACAGACTGCAAATTGCTCTGGGCTGAAAATGAGAACATTTTATTCAAATGCATAATAGAAAGTGTTTCTTATCTTTGTACTGCTGGGTCTTTGGTCTTCTCTTGCTGCATGTAGGTACCAAAGGAAAACAAACACAGAGAGAATTCACAGGTCATCCATTGTCACCAATCGGACTAATCTGAAATAAATCAAGTGCTGCTCCTTTTAAATGTTTGTGTGAATAACCATAGTTAACGAAGAAGAAAGAAAAGTAAGTGAAAGGAAAGGTTTTTTACTTTCTATTGTCATCCTCAATGGCATCCACAGATCAGAAACATTCTTTTGTTTTTAACGGGGGTGGCGCTACGTTCAATTTTATCGTCATGAACATCTTCCAAAATGTACTGTTCTGACATCTATGTAGTGGCAGAAAAATAACCCAACCAAAAGAAGAATAAGGAGTAAGTAATAAAAAAAAAAAAAGGGGCAGTGGAGGAATATGATTAACTTAAAGGATTAATTTTATTTTTTCCCAGTAACTAATCAAATCTAAAAATTTTATATAGACCATTCTTTAAGAAGCGCATGAAAAACTTGTTTGTTTGGTTTTTTGTTTGCTTGTTTGTTTCCCATTTCAACAGGAATCCAGTGATTATTTTACTTCTAAATTTAAGCTGCTAGAATGAGTGCTATATCTCTGCACCTT
The DNA here is from genome assembly GCA_013397845.1 of Melanocharis versteri. Taxonomy (NCBI): domain Eukaryota; kingdom Metazoa; phylum Chordata; class Aves; order Passeriformes; family Melanocharitidae; genus Melanocharis; species Melanocharis versteri. The sequence continues at coordinate 909,502 of VZTG01010359.1, forward strand.
TACACCCTGGCTGTCTTATATCAAAATTCCTAAAAAAAGTGAACATTAATGTCCATTTGTTGGAAAAATGTCACTATGTTATAAAGAAAAGACCGCACAGCCAACTAAATAAAAAGGACTCCCACAACAAACACTGGCCAATTTTTCTTTATCGTAGGTAAGAGAAACTAAAAGTCTTTTCTACCCCTTTATCTTTAAACTGTCTTCACGCTGTGATATTAGGGCCTCCATTTTTCCTGTAGGGAATGCTTTCTCTTTTCTATTTTACAGCTAAGGTTCACTTTCTCCAATTCAGATTAGGCAAAAGAAAAGACGGAGACAGAAAAGTATAATTGACTTAATTTAGTTTAATTAAGTGCAAGAGAATGGAGACAATTAGTTAATGCATTGTAATGAAATGAATTATGAAATTAATTTCTCCCACTGGGAGAAAATGATCCCTATAATGTAATGGGAAAAGTAGATACAGAAAAAAAAATAAAACCAGCAGATTGCTTTTTCTCCATGTTCGGTTGACCAATCCAAAGCAACCAGAATACTAGAGATGTACTCTGTGGTGCATTCAATGTCTCACAGGTGGAACCTGCTTGGTGTGTTCTAGGGGAAGGCACTGCCCTAAAATTACTGAATGGGGAAAAATTCCTTATTTCTGGAAGTTAAAGTCAGCCTTAATTCAGCTTTTAAGGTATAGAAGTCAGTAATTGAAGACCTGTGGCTCTAAGTGGAATAGTGAAATATCTCTAAGTGAAAGAGAGAAAGAAATATATATTTTAAAAAAACCAAAAAACCTCATGAAACTCCTTTGAGAGCAACCTAACACTCTGAAAAAAAAATCCAAGCCAATTTGTATATCACAATAATAGAATATCAATTGAATTAATACTGTTTGACCATGTTATTGAAAATTGAGATCTCCATCAATGTGAGTTACCATAATAACTCAAAAATAACTTAATTTAGATTTTCTACTTTTTTCCAAGAGAAGCAAGTTGAAATGTTTTAAGCATTATTAAATACTTTAAAACATACTTTAAATAACTGAAAAATTCCTACATTTTTGGGTAAATAAATAATTTTACTTGGAAAAATCTGTTAAATTTTGGAACTGCTTAATATTTTAAGTTTTGTCCTTTTTCAGAATTGTACTTTTCTATGTAATCCTGGTGACAAGAAGAAAAATATCTGGTTACGTAAGTATAGTATCATCTATTTATTTTTTTCTACTATTTAATGAATTTTAATCATTTAATGCAACAGGAAAAACAGATAAGTTCACAACATTCCTTTCATAATGCAGTGCCAACTGGATTACTGGAAAATTACAAATCCTACATCAACTCATAGTAAATATCAAATCTAATAATTACTGCTAGATAATAGCATTCATTTTACCACAATTGTCTTTCTCTTACTTCTTAACCTACTTTTCAAGTGCTCCAGTTGCATATTGCTTGATGGTAGAGGAGCACAAAATGGAAGCATGATTTGGAGACTGAAACAGTTTGTTTCAGCAAATACAGTATTTTTTTTTACCTTGGGAGCAGAAAACTGTTGCAAGTCTCTGATGCAGAGAGTCTAACTAGAATTTTTTAGGAAATTCAAGGCAGTGTAAAGATATTTGAGTGAGCTGAAAGGAAGAGAACAGGAAATGAAGTTATGCCTGAAGAAAACATACCTGGCTGATCTACTCACTGCTCAAAAAGAGGAAAACACTTCTAATACAACGTCATATACGATGAGTAGAAACAAAATATGCAAAACTAATCATAAAATGTTTCCAGCTTTTTAAGTTTCCCTGACTTTCATTGAAAAAATTATCATAGTGCATAACTATCAGAATGAAACTGAGAATCCATTTCATATTAAAGGGACTATCACATTGATATCAACTGCAGAGAACTGGCAGCCTGCACAGCCAGTGCTCCAAGGACTACATTGCAGCACCCACCACAGAATACCTATAGCACAGAACAAAACCTGTTTGATACCCTTACTAATGCCCTTCCAGGCTGCTTTCTGCTTTCTATTAATTTATCACATATAAAATGAGCCTAGAGCCACATCAGAGAAAGTTTTCTGCCTTTACGCATGAGATTAATTTCATATGGAGAGCTAAAAATTGACGTGTGAGGCTTATAAAAAGGGACTCAAAACATTTCCAAAAGAAATTACGAAACTTTGTTGAAATATGTTACATTGGGAGTTAGCTAGATGGTGCTAAAAGCTGCTTACATATTGCTTAAGCTAATGTGGCCAAAGGCAACAGTATTTTAGGTCAGAGGTGAGGATAAATGGGATTATTTAATTTGACTGGCATTTTGATGGTTGATGTTGGTGGGAGGAGTAGGATATCTCAAGTAAAACAAAATAGCTTCAGTGTTTGAGACAGTGGAAAAATACAGCGCTAAAAGAATCAGTTATTTGCATAGATATTGTCAGCTGAGCAGTGAAAGACCTGAATATCTCTTGAGATTTCAGAGAAGATGTCTAAAATGATAGCTAGGAGGAGATAACTACTTTCACTATGTCAATTGCATAAATCTAATTTTGGTACTTAGGCATATAATTTCATGTTCAATTTTCTATCAAAAAGGATGTATAGAGAATAATCAAATTATTTTAAAAAATCAGCCTGACAGTCAAAGCCAGGGTGTTTTTCATGGGATTGACATAGTAGATACAAAATAGGGAAAAATTGTTCAAAATATTTGGTAGTATAAAGTTTCTTCAGGTCAAATAGAAGTACATAGATGCTAAAAATCAAAGAAAAATTTAATATAAATTAGCTATTATATTAAAAAAAACCCAAACATAAAAAGAGGATTCTGGCTAGGATTCTGCCTACCTTTTAGTAGTCATATTATAGCCCCATATTTATATGCACAAGCCTATTGATGAAAAACCATGTTTAGAATAAGTACTAAACCTGTTGTGATAAAATCTTATCCCAGTCAGTACCTTCTCCTTTGAAGAAGAGCATGCGTCAGCTACATGTTCTTTTGCAGAGCTCTGTTTCTATCCAGGACTAACCTCCACTATTACTGGTGTCAGCAGCAGCCTGTATATGTCGTGCTTGCATTATCACTTAGATATTCTGCTCAAGATTCTTTAGTCTTAAGCTAGTCAGACTTCTCAAGCAGAACGGAGTAAAAATCAATCAGTAGTACACTAAGTAGTGTACTGCAGATGGAAGTGGTTGGAAATTTCCTGCCCTAGTGTCTTTCAGCAGAATAAAATATAATTATGATAGGGAAAATTGTGCATGAAATCTACACGATAGAAGAAAATGGGAGTATGAACTTATATGCCTAGGAACAATTGAAACAGCTTCAGCAGATATAATTCATTTGCAGCTTCTTCTCTCCCTCAGAAGAGAGAGGTGATTTGGTTGAAGCCAAAATGTTTACTTGGCATGGTTCTGATTATAGGAGAAGTTTGGATTAGATCTACTCTAAACTCTTTATTCTCAGGAGCTGCAACAGTCTCTCACATGCCCTTACAGAGAGTCAAGCTGTTTCTTCTGGGAGAATAACAAGACAGTGGATCAGGCCACGCCTTGTTGACAACTGCATTATTTCTTGGTAATGGATTGTGGAAACAAGACTTAAGAGAATGAATTTTGTCCGTTTGGACAGTATTTCTTGTTCAAGATTTGACACCCAGTTTTCAGCAGGGGAAAGATGATTGTCTTGGTATGTGTAATTCAGTGTGCACAGTTTTCTGATCACAAATTATATGTTGGTTTAGGCATAATTTCAATTAACATTTTTTCCTCAATATACTTTTTACTTATGCCAGAAAATGTTATATAAATAAATGTTTTGCAATAAAAGTCAGCATATCAAATTTTATGATTAAATTTAGTCCATTTTTTTTCCTAAAGGGAATGCCGAAATCCAAACCAGCTCTCCTGTTGAGATTTACTCTATACAGCCCTTTTCAATTCCAAGCTCATCTCTCTCACACACACTCTCTCCTTTGATTGTTCTTTTTTTTTCCTAGCTTTTTTACTTTTCCTCTAGAAACAAAAGAGATGAAAGCTACACTATCCCGTGAAACTGAAAGTAACATACATTCCATTCATTGCATTTATGGGCACGTTTCATACATATGCAAACGCATAGTCCAAAAGAAAAAGCTTTTTATTTAGTAAAACTAATATTTGCAATAGGTTTATTAGATAATTAGGTGTTATGTTACCAAACTTCAAACATCAATTGATACCAGTAGCATCATTTAATACCAGTATCTTTGATGTAGATATAATGTAGTTTGGAAATACAGTCTGAGTATACTGAGAGCATACATAATGATCTCACAGTGAGAACAGGTCTAATATTCATTTGAAGATCAGTAATTTCTGATTTAATCTTCTGAAAACATCCTCTGGGTTTTCAGTAACATTGAGCAGGAAATTGTTGGAAGAGATTTCAGCAAGATGGTTTCCAGTTTATTTACAAGGAAATTCCAGTCATGATAAGAAGCTTCACCACTGAATGGGGTTATAACAATACAAGGTTTATTTAAAGCCTAAGCTCATTCCTAGTGCTGTATTCATTCAAAGAACAGGTATTGCTCATTTCTGGAACTTCAGCAGAGACCTCCCACTACTGCAGGTAAACCAGGAATACATGAAAAGATTTAGAGTATCATCACTTACACTATAGAAGCTTTTTTCCTACTTTTTCACTTCTTTTTCACAACATAGTCAAAGTTGAGAGAACACATCATCATGACAATTCCTAGACTGTCACTTTTGTAATTCAAGTTATGCAAATGAAACTTCCTTTGTAGTTATATTTTCCTTTACTAATCAAAAGATGGATAGAAGAGTTCCTTACTTTTTAACATTTAATGCTTCTGAGAAAGCAAAAGCATTCTCCCCATTCACCACTAAATGAGAATACACAATGCCTTGAAGCAAGAGTGTTAGACTGCAGTGTTATACTTTGCAAGAGCTAAAAATGTATTGTTAACCAGTAAGATATGGATCCTCAGCCACACAATCCATACTTCATTACACTGATCAATCAGAGTGGTACTGGACCTCCAACTCCAACCTCTTTCTAAAAACCCCACTGTCTCAGGTAATTTCTAAGCTTCCTCAGTAGAAGTTTAAACTACAGTAATTCACATGCAGTTTAGATAACCTAATCAAAATTCATGGCATGACAACCCCCAACCCATGAGCAATTAATTTTATTTTTCTGATCTGGAACACTGACAGTGATATCAGCTCCTCTCCATTTCCAGCTGAACGAGTGGTATTTAGCTGCTTAGTTCAGTTAGTAGGTTTAGTCTAGTGATGGTAACATGTATTTCAGCAGAGGCATTTGTATTTCTCTAGTGGGTTGTGCAACTTGCTCTGCTCATGAAATTAGACTGCTGTCTATGCCTGAGAGAATTCATTTAAAGTCGGTTTGATTATGTCTAGACTGAACCACAGCCAGTGAAGCATAAAATGATTTCAGAAAAAGTTTTGACTTAATAGCTTTCTGGTGAAAATGTTTTCACAGTCAAGTTACTTGGCCGTGAAGTAATTGCTGTACTAAGAGGGGGTCCCTATCCTAGACACATCAGGATTGTGAAGCCTATCAATTAATCTGAAACCTGCATATCCATCTGACTGTGTATCAATAGAATTAAGTAGGAGAAAGCACTTTCTGTGGTGGCTATTAAAAAAAAAAAAAAAAAGTGAGGTTTCTGGGTTTTACCTGGTTAAAAAGAGATTTTGATGCATGAGAATTGGGAGACTAAAATATGTGGCAAAGGATAGATTGTGTCTGGTGTCCACACTCCAGTTCCTGAAGTCAGCTGATGCAGGTGTGAGAACTCCTATTAGATTTATCTTTGGATTTTCTAGACAGAAAACAAACAAACAAACAAACAAGCAAACAAACAAACAAACACAACCTTCCAGAGAACATTAGTCTTACTTGACCTGAACCATCAAGACAATTTGCACATTTGCTTCAAAAATAGCCAGCACTTTGGAGTGTATGACAATTTGTTATTACTATGTGGTAGACAGACAACGATGCCAGATGTCTGGGTAACAAAGCACGAGGCTCATGAATGTTTTAAGTGGTGAGAACAGAATGAGGCCATTAAAATTTAGCTATACACACACACTGTGTGTGGCCAAGGAGCTAGACAGAAACTTCTCCTCTTACAATGGGTGTTGCACCAGACACCGCTGCTGCTTGTAGGGTGCTAGAACTAAGTTTAGAAATTCCTGTATTGGAACTGTTTCCAAGAAAAGATTCCTGAGAGAATGGGTTCACTCAGTAGCTGAGGTGTTATATAAAGAAAAAATCACTTTTATCTCGGCAGGGGGATGAAAATGCATCAGCAATTTGGTAGTTTCAATGGATGGACAAATTTTCTATAATACAGGGCACTCCTTTAGGTAACTTTTTCGGTTTTGAGAAACATCTATTTCTTTCTACAAGAATTAGGCCTCATGGTTTCATGTATCTCTATGAAAAAACAAACAAACAAACAAAACCAAACCAAAACCAAACCAAGCCAAAAATCCAAAACCAATCAACCAACCAAAAAAAACCCCAAAAACAAAACCACACCCCCTCCCCTCCAAAAAGCCCCCCCATAACCCCCAAACAAAAAGAACCGCAAACATGCTGTAGTATGTCTGAAAATCAGACAGGTTTCAAAATTTCAATTACAATGCGTTAGTGGTTTTAAAACCACCTGAGAAAGCAAAGGATTATAATGACCAGGGTTTTTTTACCCCAAAAACACTTTGCAGTGGAGGCTGATGAAAATATCTCACTCAGCATGTCAAGAATATGTAGAGCAATGTTTTATCCATTCCAAATTTTTGCAGATGCTGAAGAAAAGCTAAATAAAAATCTCTGATATTTTGCACTAAATTCCAGGAGGTAGCTCAATTGTCTTATCTTGGAAGAAAGATTTTGCTGTTAATTTTAAGCAGTGGATTATACCTTCTGGAGAGACACCTATTTATTATTCTCTCAATGTCAAAGATATAAATCTCAAGAAACTTTTTAATGAAAATAAACCAAAAAAGTTGCATTTATTTCCAGTTTCTGCTGTTGATCTATTTATTCAGATCATCTCACCTGTCCTTGTCCCCATTTTGTCAGAACAAAACATTGTGACACAAAGAGAATATCTTTGAGATATACCTGATGTTATAGAATTAGTTAAAGAAAGGTTAGTGGGTTTATACTTGCTCTATTCTTAGGGTGGGGGGATAAGCATGTACTCAAAATTTGCTTTCCAGGTGATTCTGAGGTTATTCTTTTCTGAAGAAATATTTCTACCATCAGGCTATTAAAACACACAACAAAGGAGTTTGACAGGAATGTACTGGACAGATGAGGAAGATCAGTTCCTATTTGTAAGTATGATTGTGCGCATTAAATTCCTCTATTGAGGTAGAAATTTCTGAGAAAGAAACATTATGCAAATACCCCAAGGCATTTCTAAATAAATTAATTAACTCATTGTATCATTCTTTTGATAAAGAAGAAGAGTAACCGAGGTGGTGTTAGGGCCCTGAATATCTTGGTAGGTTGTAATGGTCGTGACCACCTTTTCCTGGGACCCCTTCCCTCTCTCTGCACATGCTACTAAATTTAGCTCCTCCAGTGCTGGTCTCTCATTGTACCTGTGCTCAGCTGTCTTTCCTGGTCATGCTGAGATGGTTGGAATGCAATGAACCTGACTCCTTACCTTGCCTAGGCTCATGGTTTCTGTACTGTTTTTGATACCCTCTTGCTCTCACCAGCTTGGTTCCACTCGCTCTGCTTGTGCTGCAGCACTACACCATGGTCCGGGCCATCACTGGCTGTACTGTCCCCCTGGATCCTAAGCTGCCTTCCCTCTTGAAACAACCCTCTTTCTGCTGCTCCCTGACAGAGATCTAGCTGTCAAGAAATCTGCAGTTCGAGATTGCTGTGTATTTATTTCTCATGCATCAAACTGACACAAATAATATTATCATAATTTAAAACTTGTTCACTTTAGGGATTCCATATGAGATTATTGCTAAACTGACGGTGTTTCATTCTCCAGGTTTTCTTCTTAATGTTTTTAGAAATAGAATAGAATAGAATAGAATAGAATAGAATAGAATAGAATAGAATAGAATAGAATAGAATAGACAGAATGGAATAATTCCATTGGAAAGGCCCTACAATGATCATCTCATCCAACTGCCTGACTAGTTCAGGATTGACCAAAAGATAAATGTGTTTTCAAGGGCATTATCCAAATACCTCTTAAATATGGACAGTTTTGGGGCATTAACCCTCTCTCTAGGAAGTCTGTTCCAGTATTGGACCACTTTTGTGGTAAAGAAATGCTTCCTAATGTGCAGTCTGAACTTCCTATGATGCAGCTATGAACCACTTCCATGTGTCCTATAACTGGATGCCAAGAAGAAGAGCTCAGCACTTCCCTCTCTGCTTCTCCTCCTCAGGAAGCTGTAGAGGGCAATGAGGTTGCCCCCCAGTCTCCTTGTCTCTGAACCAGACAAATCCAAAATCCCTAGCCACTCTCCACAGAACATTCCTTCCATCCTTTTCACCAGCTTCCTTTTCCCCATCCAGATGCATTCAAGTACTTTAAATACTAAGTAAGAAAAAAAAATATGACAGCTTTATAGCAAAAACACCTCTTTGCATTCCTTCTGATCATGCTTTCCATGTATTTTCCCTTCAAGTTAATCTATCAAATAAAAAGAAAATAAACTTCTTCATGTTGCTCCAAAATTTCTAAAAAGCTGTTGAATATCTTTCTCCATATATTTCAATGTCATCCTTTGATGTAATGAGGGTTTTAATCTGGTTATATGGCTCTGTACAGCTTTCCCTATTTGCCTTCTCAACTAGGTGCTACATCCAAACCTTTCTGTCTGACAGCAAACTCACTATTTTTATTTCTTAAAAAAAAAATTCTGGATATTCAGCTATTAAAAAGAATCTTTATAATTCTACTCAGAGGAAATGGATAATGATCATTTCCTTCAGCTGAAACTGAAAAACTGTGATTAAATATATGTTTGCTTTCAATAGCTAGGAATTTTATTTTAAAATGACTGCCAGCCTGATTGCTTCAGCATCTTACCAAAGGTAGATGCAGTGTAATAGTTAATTGAACTTGTTCAGATACTTTTCTGAGATCTTGTGCCAATGTTGTGAGTTTTTAATCAGGTTCCTTTTTTTTCTTTCTTTTTATTCTTTTCCCCCTCTGTGCTTATAGGTTTTTATAATTAGCACTTCTGCACTTCTCTCCCTTTTCTCTTTAATAATTTGCCAGGACTAGTGGCCTACATGTCAACAACTGGACTTGTTTATTTCCCAGGGAGAAATGGAAGAAACTAATAGGTGTTGGAAAGAGTCTCCTCTTCTTTTCTTTGCCTGAGGCAGATGGATTGTAGTGTACAAAAAACTTGATAGTGGCAAATTCACAAAAAGTATTTAAAATTAAAAAGCTCCTCCATATTCACAACAGGGGTATGCACAATTTTTGTAACATACAGGTATTTATATTTACAAGCAAAGATGCTCTCTGGGATGTTTTCATTCAGTGTATTCTTAAAATTCCTAAAGAGTAACCAAGAAAAGAGTTAAAGATGGGAATAAATAGCTCCAGATTTTTATTTAGGAAAAACATAGGTAGATTACAGTCCTACTATTTTCTTATAGATGAGTTTTGTCCAAATCCTAGAGGTAGTGAAAATAATATGCATAATCCAAAAAATGTAAGTAAACTAGGAAAAAAGGCTGTCAGTTGCTCAGAGACCTATACCACAGAAACTACTTTCAGCTTCTGATATAGTCTTGAGGTCTTCTGAAAAGTTACAGAGGATGTATTGCTGCTGAACTAATTCAATTATCACTGTCTTAAAGACCTGTTACGATTCCACATGCTGTGCTGTAAAACGTACTATACTATCTTTGTTCCAAGGACATATAGTGACTACAATATGATTTTACTCCCAATTCTATAGGAAACTTTGAATTTTGACTCATATACCTTATTGTGTCATGTGTAGACGATGGAAGATGTCTATTGAAACAGAAACTGTTTCTATAACATAAATATGCACATGTAAAAGTATTATAAAAATTGAGTTCTCAAATTACCTGGGTTCCAGCTACAATAATTTTATAGACTGAAATTAGAAGAGAAAGAGCTCCTGAAAGACCAACTAATAGAGGTACACACAAGGTATTTACTTAATAATTTCTGCTCATAGATAGTTCTACAATAATTTTCTCCTATCCAGGGAAATTATCCGTGACACACTGTTTGGAACTTTCCTGGAACAACTTTCCTTTTCCAAGTAAAGACATTTTATTTTAAATATGAACCAATATGGGTCACAAATAATCAAAATGCTCAGTGATTACTGTAGAGCTAATAATTCATATTCAAGAGAGTTCCACCACTATTAGTGACATGTTTTTAGAGATATTACCTTTCTCTTTGAAAACAGAGGAAGCAGTTGAACACTAATACTTTCAATACTTTTGTTACTCTACCAAAAAAGAGCTTCCTAAAGGGCCCCACCTGCCTCTCTAATAGATTTTGTAGACAAGCACTCCTCTCTTTGGCCAAAACCTCACTTTAAATGTCCTTATGTTGCATCTATGCAGAACAGCACCTCAAGAATAAAGTGTTGGTTTTTTTCAATTTAGTCCCTACTCTGAGTAATATACTGGAGTCTCTGTCTTTGTCATTGAAAAAAAAATTCTTTTTTAATGTTTTTAGGAGTCAGTCTTGACCTTATTCTGTGATTTAGCAGTTGCCACTAGCTCTGTAGCTCTGTAGCTCTGTACCATTTCTCTCTGACAGGTTATGGGAAATCATTCCTCCCCTAACATTATGTGGAATCTTGTTAATGACTACGAACTCATTAAAACAATTTTGTTTTTAGCAAGTCAATTTGCAATCCTCATCAGAGAACCTTGCATTTTATAAACCCCCAAATAACTACCATAATCTCAATCCATTTGTATACTTGTGAAGGATTCACCAGCTCATTAATGCCAATGACTAAAAATAGACAATCTATTTTGGACAAAAATGATCTTGGAATGAACCCTGTCCTTCTGTTTTTATAGGATTTTTTTGAGGTTTTCTCTCCCAAACTCTAATCGTTCAGGTAATTCAGGCAACAGAATTTGAACTACATGAAAATAAAACTGGAATATTTTTCACAAAGAAGAATTAATTTTTAAAAATTGCTTTTAATATCTTCTGTGTCACATGTATTGAATAAAAGTGCCTGCCTGCATTATGGTGCTAGTGAAAATATTTTGATATAGCAATCAATATCTGAATGTGAAACATTGGCACTGGGGAGACTAAAAGATAGTAGGAAATTTCAGTATTTTTTATTCTACTATTCTACTATTCTACTATTAATTTATTTAATAGCAATTATTCTATTTCTTAATAATTTCAGCCTTAAATTTACTTCCTTTTTCTCCTCTGACTCTTTTATTCTTCTTGACACACCATAGTAAAGTAAATATGCTAAGTGATGTCCCATGACCAATATATTTGGAACTTAAAGGAAGAGCAAGTGTTCTCCAAAAGCCTCTAAAGCAAATAGAAGGGGAATCTACTGCAAAGCATTTTAATCTTGTAGTGACAAGTATTCTCATTTGGTAATTCATTTTGTAAAATCTGTATTGAGTGGACTCATCAAAACACTGTGAAAGACATCTTAAGATTCTAAAACACAAATAAAATCATAACCACTTGGTTTCTTTTCATTCTTTCTGATACTTAGGAAAACAGTTGAGACTCCTAATTGGTTTTGTTTGGGGTTTTTTTTGTTTGTTTTGGGGCTTGTTTTGTTTTGTTTTGTTTTGTTGTTTTTTTGTTGGTTTTTTTTGGGGTTTTTTGTTTTGTTTTTTGTGTTTTTTTTTTTTTTTTTTTAACAGGTCATAGGTATTTCTATTGGCTAAATACTGTCATCCATATAAATTTTGAACAATTCCCTACTGAATGAGAGGCCACACAAACTGTATTTTAGTGTAAAGTTCAATTTGCTAACACAAGAAATGTCAGAATGCAAAATAGAAATTATAAGATGCAAAAAGTAAGATGTGACACTACAAGAAAACATACTAGATACTGACTGAGAAAAATTGTTCAGTTCTAGCTTGCATTCTAAAATGCATTCTAAAAAAAATGGTTAATTTTTAGAATCTTTTATGACTCTAAACAATTTCAAATTAATGATTAATGATAGGTCTGAGGTCCCCTCAATCTAGTCTCAATAACCTGCCCCATTATGAAGCTGCCTGTAATATCTCAAGGAATCTTGCTTGTTTGTGGCACAATACAGTAATTTTGGCAGAAGAGAACCATGTGGCTGGTCATCAGGAGCAGCAGAATTTCTTCATAAGGTTGAATCTGGAGTATGGATCCTTCAAATGTTCCCTATTGATATAATTTCCATCAAGCATGAACAGAAGAGCATTAAGAAATAGCAGAAAAATGTTTAGGTATCCATAGCATCCAAACCTTAAGGTTTATAGGAAAGGGAGATCCACTGGGAGGTAATAACACCACACAATACTTTCTTAAAGCAAAATCTGACACTGTTTACTTATTATTCTCATTTTTAAGCCAAAGTCTATAATCAAAATGTTACATGTGAAGTTAGATATTTTAGATATTTTGATACCAAGAAGACTTCCTTTCTCTTTTTCGATTTTTAACTCAAATTTTGAAATGGTGCCAGCAGTTTACTTAGTACTGTCTCCTTTACTGAAAGCATATGCACATGTACACATGAGCACATAATCCACAAAGCATCTATCATAATGGTGAATTCAGAGTGCTGATGGACTGGCGCAGAGCTCAGTGATCACACCCTTCATGGGCTCTAAAGACAATGACCTATGAAGATTATGGCTTGAGTCATGGCTAGTTTAGAGACTGTAGCTTGACAGATTCATACTTCCAGTGGCACATGATTATTATGAATAAGATCAAGTTCTATTCTTAACTTTTTCCTGTATATAGTTTGGTATTTAGTCATTACATATTTTCATTACAATTTAAATCTTATGCACTATTTTCTGCACAATAAATATGTTATGGATGTCATCACAGTCTTAACTACTTATAGAATAAAAAAGAATTGTAAATCCACTCAATCAGGGTAAATGAGTGATCTTTATTTCTACCTTAAAATATATTTTATTTTTAAAGATTAATTTTTAGTAAAGGATTTCTCATGTCATTTATTTAGCTTCTGGAAAGCTTCAATTTATTGATTTCAGTTTTCTATTTAATTAAATGACTCTTGATGATTATTTCAACATCCATCAACAGACTTCATCAAAACTATTTGGGTTTTCAGTGCTGTCTTATTTTGAGCTAATTCTTGCGTTTTTAAATAAGGAAACTAATCAGGTTTCCATGAGAAAAAAAAAACCTGTTAGTTGATTCAATAATTACAGCTTTCAAAACAGAATAAATATGATCCTGAAATGATGTTGGTAAGTTTTGCTGATGATATCCCTAGAGAAACAGCTGAGAGGTGCCAGTCAGATTTGCAAAACATTTTTGTTTACCTGCTCAGCACTCTATCTCTTGGGAATTCACAGCATTAACTTGGACACATCAAATATCAAATCTTGCTCTGTGTTGCAACAAATGACTTTTTTTTAAAGCTCATCAAAAAATGTTGTTTCAAGCAATTATTTTTTTTTCAGTGAGTTGTCATAATGCAAAAGTATCTTTGCTATCATGTGATCTGGAGCAACGTGCTCTGGGGGCTTTGCTTGAGCAGGGAAGCTGGAGTAGATGACTTCAAGTGGTTCATTCCAACCTTACAGATTTTGTGATTCTGTGAAATTAAATGAGAATTATAAAAAAGAAAGCACAGATAGCTAAGGAGAAAAGAAACAAATAACAAAACCTGATGGGAGGCATTGAAATAAGTTTATAAATATACTTGTATTATTTAGAAAGCACTAAAGTAACATTTCAATCATAAATCAGTCAAAAGGATGAACATTTAAGACATAAGAGTAAAACAGATTAATATGATTAAGAATTACAGGCCTAATACTCTAATTTTTTTTTTCCAGCTTCACTTTAAAAAGCAAACTACACATATTCACATCCTTTCTTCATGAGGTCTGAGAGAAAAACCCACAAGTGGTAGTTCCCTTCTTTGTCATTATTTCTTCTGTCTCTTTTCCTCAACTATGGCCTTCTTCTTGTTTTGTACTTGTTTCATTTTTTTTTCTGTGTGCAGAATGCAACTTTTTCTGTAAAAAACACCATGTAAAAATCACTGAACTATTATATGAACAAGAATATTTTTCAAAGACCCATACTTTTAACATTTTTCAGACAGAAGCTAAAGCGCCTAATAGCCCTTGCAATTCTTCTCCAAAAGTATAATACTGGTAACTGTACTTGTTAACTCTAAAATATACTGTGTGGTAAGGCAGTTTTAAACCTTTCAGTGTTAGTGACTATGAATATTGATCAAAAGACAATTACTTTTTATGCCTAGTAGCTTGTAGGCATTTTTGTATTACATTTGATTTTTTTTTTATTTTTTTTATTTTTTTTTATGGAGAACCAGATTGTTCCTTGAGATTCAAGATAGACTGAGTCAAATTTTAGGAATTAATAGTAGGAGGTAAGGTTTGATTTCCAACATAATATGGCAATAACTTTGAATGCAATAGAGTTGTTAGAGATTCTCTCTCAAAACAGAATATAATAGAAGATGTAAAAATGATAGGCCAAGTCAGGTGTTAGGCAATTACTACGAATGATAGATCAATAAGAATAAAGTTCTGCTCAGTGTCTGCCTTGTGCAGCAAAATGAGGAAGACTCCTCCAAGCTGGAGAGAAATACAAAGATTTTCAAGCCAAAAAAAAAAAAACAACATTGCTTTAGCTGTGCCATAAGCTCTTGTGAGCTATTTGTCCACCCTGCAGAGAAGTTCGAGAACGCTCAAACACCTTGTGATCATCAAAGCAAAATAGGATTGTTGAGTTTTATCCTCCTGCATCCTAAAACCATGTTATACCAGTAATTGAAAGGACATGCATTTTACCACCTCAGAAATAATTACTTTCCCTTTTGTCTAAGCACCAACAGCATGTTAAAGTATTCCAAATATATTTGCCTAGATTTTCTCATACATCTAACTTAGATCATAGATTTAATAAAGAAATCCTATTAGCAAAGTGAAATGCATTAACCTCTTTTGCCTTTTACTGTGACAGATGAAAATACATCTATCAAGAAGCACTGTCCTCTAAACTTTCATACTTGATGCTCTTATTTGCAATACACACTCCTTCATTAAACTTTACATCTTTCAGCCATACAGCTCTATCTTGAACTTCAGCAAATCCTTGGCATAAATCATCGAAAGGATGACACTGTCTGCATTGCATCAGTCTTTAAAGAAACTCCTTAACAAGAGGACTTTGACTCTGTTTTCAAGCTTTATTGTAGGTTAATATATGAAAATGCATAAAGGCTTTCACCATGAGACAAGTGAAATGCATAAAATGCCATAATGACCATTAGTACCAGAACAGATGTGTCTTGACATTTTGTAAAATAATATACCATTTAAAAAGTTAATATTCTATACAAGCCCTAGAGAAATGTCTGAACAAATAGCAGTATTATATATTGTTCCACAGAAAATCAGCATTGGGTATTATTCAATGTATTCAGTACGTTATTTAAAAAAATGAGAATAAATGTTTTAATCAGAGCTGTCTCTAAAGCTATTATAAAGTCATGTCAACTACAAATACAACAGTGGTATGGCAACCAACCAAAGATTATCACATGATTTTTGCAAGTGTAGTCTTTCATTTGGTCATGAGAGATTTAAATAACTTAGGGGAATTTTAGAGATAATTAATTTAGGACCAGAAAAACATTTGTGGGATATGGTATTTGGATGTTTTTCCCCTTGTAAGCCTTGACTTTCTTGGTGCTGGATGTAGAGATAGTCAGTGTATCATATTTTGGCATTCAAAGACAATGCAACTGAAATATTTATGTAAGGAGTTTATTTTGAATGTAACAAAGTATAATTACAAATGTCAAGAGTTTCTAGTTTTGAAAAAAATCAACACAAAAACATATGGGTTGAATAAAGAACAAAGTGTTTAACTTCATAACAATCAATAAACTTTTTAGAAGTGTCTTTCTAAAATTTTCCCCTAAAGCGTATTTCCCTACATTAAAATGTTTGACTAAACAAAACAATTAACATTTATTTTTTTAGAAAGTGTCAGCATTAGTCT
This sequence comes from Melanocharis versteri, assembly GCA_013397845.1. Lineage (NCBI taxonomy): Eukaryota > Metazoa > Chordata > Aves > Passeriformes > Melanocharitidae > Melanocharis > Melanocharis versteri. Next base: position 925,813 of record VZTG01010359.1, read on the forward strand.
CTTATATCCTTATTCAGGCACCTAAGGAAATAATATCATTTTCATTCATGCTGTTCATTAAATAGGCATAGTCAGAATTCAGTAGTGGCTCAGCATGTTGGAAAACATTAAACGACTGGTTAGGAATGTTTAGAGACATTTAAGTTACTTTTCCCATTCAGCTTTACCTAAGGAAAAAAAAAATCACTTGGGATACTAGACTAAGCAGAGAATGAGTGATCTTGCTCATGAGTTCTATGTTCAACACTTATGACTAGGGAAATATTTTTGTCATTGATACAGTGATTGTAAAATGGATCCAGAATCAGTGTTTGTGTTCCGTTATCAACACAATAGCTATGTAATATTCACACTCTTAGGCCTGAAAATTTCTAAAGGCATGTTATTTTATCAAATAAATGACCTGAATGAGTTATACAACTCAAAGAGGACAGAGGCAGAGTTTTGCAGCTGTGTTACAGTCAAAACTAGTTGGTTTGAAAATTCGGAAAAAGATAACAATCCATCCCGCACCAACTGAGTCTATAAAGTCAAGTAAGCATGTCCATATCTTAACTGTGGAAATACATATCCTTGCTACGGGATGAAAAAGATGACAATTTTTCAAAAACAATATTGAGTCTCAGGAACAAAAAAGAGCCTTTTGAATTTATAATAACTCAGACTTAGTCTTATATCCACTTTTTTTTATTGTCTTTCTTTACAGGAATCTGTGGCACTGTATTTCCAAGTCTTATCCCTGGTTTTATCACATTTATCACAACTGAAATCATGCTGTTCAGAAAACCATGTTATTCTGCAGAGAATAAGTGATATGTGGTGTGTAGCACAGAAATAATTTCTCCTGAATCCTGGAATTATTAAGTAACCAGGGTAGTTCACGAATATAGAGAGATATTCAATACAGAATTTTTCTGTTAGAAAATAGTAAAAATTCAGAATGTATCTATCTCGATGACAGGAGAAAACCAAAGCAATTTGTTTCATCAGCCTACTTGTCCTTGCCCATTTGATGCAATTCTTGCCTCTTGTTTCAGAGTTAAACTACTGTTAAAGTTATCCTATATTATACAAGGAATCAGTATCTCTAAAGGCTAAAAGGAGGGATGTATTGAAACTAGGATAATCATCTGGGATACAGATGATTATCTGTACAGATGATTGTAGCTTTATAACATAATTATATTAATTATTTTTGCTGCTGAAACTATATATAAATTCTCATATTACCTCAGAACCATGTCTTGGATGATTAAATTAAAAACAAAACAAAACAAAACAACCAAAAACAAACCCAAAACAACCAAAATATGCAGACACCTCTAAACATCCCAAATTTCTTCTTTACTGTTAGCACCATTTTCACGTAACCATGAAACACAGTTTCAGAAAATGTTAAGAATTTCAACAGACAGGTTCAAAAGTTGCTGGGCCACAGATAAAAGGGTCACAGATAAAGGGGAAAAGGAGTTGCTCTCAAGAATAAAGTGATCAATTCTTGGAACAAGATATCATTTCAGAAGAAATATCTGTGTTTGATATTTCCTCTCCATCAATGAACTCTTTGCTGATGTTAGGAATTTACATTTCGTAGACTTCCTTCTCTGTTGCTTAGGCAACACCTGTGAAGGCTGTTACAGGCCCAGGCTTCCTCCAGTCCAGCTGCTGAAATCCCAGGAGTCTGAGGGTCTCTGTCTGTTAGAAATAATAGACCTAGATTTGATTAGATTTGGTACATTATTGGAAGAATGGAGAGGATAATGGTTGTGCTGTGGAAAGTGATTGGATGGTAATTGGAAGTAAGAATATTAGGAATACCAAAGCTATGAAATGGAGTGGAATTGGGCAAATTAAATATAAAATAGCTTTATATTTGGGTATTTACTATGTAATTTTTTATCATTTTCTTCTTCTTCACCTTTTCAGTAAAACATTAAACATTTGGCTTCCACTGTACTTATACAGGCACACTTTGCATTTGTCTAGCTAAAGCCGTGCTGTGAAAGTGTAACATAATGTAAACATGCCATTTAAAAAGTACAAATAATGGAAGAGTATGAAAAATGAAGAGATTTTTTATATAGACACTTTGTTTTTTCTGTAATTCTTATCAAATGGTAAATGATGAATGGCTATTTAGAAGATATATTTTCCATTTCAAAATCTTATATTTCTATTTTGGTACCTACTGTAGATACGTATTTGACATGCACAAATAAGCCTAGAATTGCAGTAATTGTAGCATGGTCTGAACTGTAGTAATTTGTCAATGAGGTTTGTGTTTATTTTTTACTTGTAGGGATTCAACAATCTGACACTGGGAGAAAAATTAAATAAAAACTCCTTTCAAGGAATCTAAATGTTGTTTATTCCCAGTGGATGAAACTGGTGAAAAACTTCCCTTTTCTTTACTCTGGGATTTTCCATTATTTTAGAGTCTAGATATTGCTACTAATTTTAATATTAGGTAGAAAATTGAATCAGTATTACATATTGATTATTCCAAAAGCTTTATTTTTTCATCAATAAACAGAAGATTCTCTTAATGCTGTGGTTTGACCAGTGTCATGATACATTTAATTCAGGGATGACTATGTATGTGATCTGCTCTGCCTTCAGTAAATTTGCCTGCAATGAATATTGCACTGCTGCAATTTCAGTAGGGGAGCCCAAAATACACCATTTAACTCTGTCTCTGAGAACCATGCATCATCGCTGTTACCTGTCACTGAAGAGTCACAATTGCCCCCTTTTTTTACTGTTGGCAAAATTTCAAATATAAAGAATACAAAGATGCCTTGACGTGTTGTCTTTATAAAAAATTGGTTTCCCTGTGATTTTCTGCTGTAATAGACAGCTGTAGTAAATTATTCAAACCTTCAAAACAATACAGATCTCAATCTAATGAGGTTTGCTCACAGGAGACTTGACTAAAATATATCTGTAAACAAAGTGGTAGAAAGAATTTCCAGATAGCCTGTTTGGAATTTCTGTCACATATTACCATAACTTTTTCATATTTTACTGCAGTTTCTTTTAATATGGGTAGTATGGACTTTAATCCGCTGCCTCAGAAAGGTAAATAGGAAAAACTCAGGCTCAAGATTGATATGTATATTAAGTAAAAGTACGTACAATGATATGTATACACATTTATCACATGGCAGATATGCTAAAATGTAGGACTTCATGAATTACCCTGAAATATACAATCATAATGTTTGTTGTGATTTGTTTGCGATCAATCACATTTTGATTGATAAGCTACTAACAAATTTCATTTGAAAACAGATGGTAAGTTTGGAAAGACAACACAAAGCTTAGTATTTGACAAAGTTTTGATTACAATTTAATTTTGATTGAAATGGATGTATACATAGCAACTGACATTAATTAGGTAAACTTTAATTTCAGTTTGATCTCATGATCAGGAAGAGAACTCAAGATACAAGAAAAAGGTCTAAGAAAAGAGGGAGATGTAGAAAAATGAAAAAAAGTAGTAAAGACTTTAAATTCGAGGGAAAGGTTTGACTGTCTTGTCATTGATGTGAGTATATACCATGGTAACTATGAAAAGTCAGCAAAGCGTGCTTACAAAACCTACAAGGATCAGAGCAGAAGCAGAACCAAGTGTTTTTATTAATATCAATTCCTAAATTGCCTCTGAGAGCTTTTTCAGTTTGTAGACTAGATTGAAATTTTGACTCTACTTACACTCTTTAAAACTTATTTATTCCAGCAGCCTTCACTATTGTATTCAATATATAAGAAGTCTTACTAGTGTAACACTTTTTACTGGGAGAAGTGTTACTGGTACACATTCTCACTACACTAATTTTGCAAAATTACATTTATTTACAATATCTCCTTTCACAACTTACTGATCCAATGCATCACCAGGATATTTTTTTTTTTTTTTTAATCTAACTCTTAAGCAAAAGCTTAGCATATATTTTTTCTAGGTAGATAGATGCAGGAATATATTGCCATATTGAGTAAGATAGGATAGGATGGGATAGAATAGAGTAGAATAGAATAGAATCGAAGTATTTCTGTTGAAAGGGATCTACAACAATCATCCAATTGCCTCACCAGTACAAGGTTGACCAAGTTAGCCCATGTTGTAAGGGCACTTTTCAAATGTTTCTGAAAATATTGAAAGTCTTGGGGCACAAACCACCTCTCTAGGAAGACTCTTTCAGGATGTTTGAACACACTCTTGGTAAAGAAATGACTTCTAATGTGCAGTCTAAACCTCCCCTGACACAGCTTTGAACTGTTCCCATGTGTCTCATCACTGAATTGCAGGGAGAAATGTTCGGCACATCCCTCTCTGCTTCCCCTCCTCAGGAACCTGTAGAACAACGAGATCACCTCCTCTTCCTCCCCCAGTGTCCTTTTCTCCAAACTAGATAAACCCAAATTCCTTAGGCACAACCCACAGGACACGCCTTCCAGCCTTCCACCAGCTTTGCTGCCCTCCTCTGGTTGCATTCAAGGACTTGAAAAATCTTAAATTCTGAGGTCCGGAACAGCACACTGAAGATGAGGCTGCACCAGCACTGAAGGCAGATGAAAGCATAGCTGCTTATGAATGAAAGATAGATTTACACTAACTTTAGCTTGCAATTTTTTTCATGTAGAATCTTCAGCTATCTCAGGAAAAATGAAAATGCTTAAGAGACTGCATTCTGCGTTGTAAAACTGAAAAGTCTCAATCCCTCTTCAATGTTTCAGGATTGTCTGTAATTGTTTATTTCTAACTGTAAATACAGAAACATATGGAGTTAAGGTGTACTTCATCTTTCCAACATCTTAATCTTTTATTGGTATTTTACTTGTTTCTTTTTTTTTCAAATATGTATGTCTTAGAATTATGTTTTTAAATGGTTAAATATGAAATGTTCCCCTCAAAATTTGCTTTAGGTGTTGACACTTGGAACTAACTGTGGGTATTACTGTATTTCTACTTAGCAACTAAGATGTACACTGAAATTGAAGAGTGGTGTTACGCATTGTCACTGGAGGAATGCCTAAGAAGAAAAAACAGAAGAACGACAAGTATCTGCACTAACATGTAGATCTCAAACACACCAAACCTGAGATGGTCTTCCGGTGGCCTCCACTGACTAGTAGAGGTAGAGATGTGTTCCTAGTTGTGCCATTCTCCAGCAGTACCAACTTAGGCAGAGAGATATCAAAGTAAATTGTATCTTCTGGAAACAGCAGGTAAAAATGTTAGCCTGGTGGGAATGAGGAGAGTGACTTCTTTTTCTCTGTAGTGAAAGCTCTACAGTGTCAGCTAATGGACTTTCAAGTATGCAAACCTGACTGTCCATGATGTTGCAACCTATGGCTCAGTTTTATAATGCTCATCTGTCTTTGACCCAAGTCTCAGTTTTATGAAGAACAATTGCCTGATTGGAGAGAAGCAATTAAGGTTAACACTTCTTTACCTGATGATGGACAACCACTGGATAGCACAGACTATCATGCAAGTGAGTATATCCATTTGTAGACTGTTAGTCTGGCAGATCCCAACCATTTACCACATCTGCTAGGCAATAGATATTTGAGTCATCATGAATTGCATGCAGAGTGAGCATTGCAGGGGTTTTCATCATCCATCAAAAGCTGATTGTCTTTACTATTTACTGAAAAATTGGTTTGTATTACATACTTCTATGTCAGGTCCATTGAAACAGGTGTCAATTCCTATACTCTCACATGCAGTGTTCACACATACCTTGTACGTCCCACAAATCCCCCAGAACTGTGTATGGGAGATAAGGGTTCATCCCAGCCATAAAAGTCAGTGTTCTAAGCTAATGATAGGGAGAAAAAAAGACTATCTCTAAAGACAATTCAACACATTATAAAGCACACTTCTGAAGAGGGTTTGTATGATTTAATATCTGCAGTAGCCTTCTCCATCAATTGACAAAGGACACTAGAAGAAAAGATTAGAAGAAGAGGATTAGAAGTCTAAATGACAACCATCTAACGTGATGCAAGATGAATAATGCCTTGGGAGCACTAGACACGCTGATGAATCACAGAATCAGGAAGTTTGTCACGAGCCGTGAATTCTAACACAAGCTACTCCAACAACATAAATGCTGTCTTTTTCCTTCAATGGCAGTGGGAGAGCACAAGAGCATTTGAATATTGGTAATAATTCTGTTAGACCATAAGAGTCTTCAGCTACAGGTTCCTCAAAACTATTTTAATTATGTTCTAATAAATGATCCTATAATAAATAAAATCACAGATAAATAGATGTGTGCATATAAAATCCCTCTTTCAAAAATTCATGCATGCATGCAGCTGAATGTCGTTAAAACAAAAGTTCTCACTTTGTGTTAGTTTTAGCAAAGTTAAACAATAGCACATCAGGAGTTTCTAATTATAGAAAATATAACATGATGTGTGTTTAGAAAAAACTATATATCATACATGTAGTCCATATTTCTATGATAGCTAACAAAACTTAATCTAATAGCTTTTCTAAATGAAGACAAAAATTGTAAATTCCAATGAGGTTGACTGATTTTTATTTTCTAACCAGACAGAATCACAAGCCGTTAAAAAAAATCTACCATAAGGAGAAAGTAATTATCAAAATTATTATGGGAAAATTCAGCAGTATAACAGACTGTTCAAAGGGATGCTACTGAATTATTTCACTTCAGCTGCTCCTTGAAAAAATATCACAGACATACTACTACGATATGTCAAATCTTGAAAGAAAAAGGGATTTTTAAAATTAAAAAAAAACAAGCTTGAAAAGCACAGAAGAAATATATGGTGATTTTTAACAGAGGGAGACAGAACAGTTAACATCCAGAGTGACTAAAAATCCCTTCTGAAGTCAAGCAGAGCAGGGCTGTGTGTGTGCCCACGTCTGTGTTTGCACATTTGTATGTGTAACCTACTTGGCCTTTGTGGGAGGTCTGCATGGAACTCGTTATTTGTTGGCCTGTTGATATTGATCTGTAGTGTACTGATTACTGACAGTTAATTATGTGTCTTTGACAAATTAATAAACCACTTTAATCTATTTCAATCCATTTTGAATTAAAATAATTCTTAGCTAATTCTGGTAGGACTAGAACACTGAACTAATCAAGTTTGTCTGCTGTATTCATTACTGACAAAAAGTCAATGACACAAAATATGCATAACCTACATTCCATGAAGTGATAAGCTACTTAAAGGGATCAAGTTCAGACAGAAGTTACTTAGCTGTTCTTATTTTATAGAAGGTGCTATAATCTGGGGTTTTGGTTTCCTCTCTGGTGTGCTGAAGAATCTGCTCAATGCTATAGTGAAGTGCTAAGTGAGATTCCATCACCTGAAACGCAATTTCATAGAGTGAAATATTTTTTGAAGTAGTTCTGAATACAAGTTATATTATATCCTAGTACTTTTTTTGGCTTTATGATGAATTTGAATTAATAAGTAAAAATACATATATTCTCAGGTATTTGATCACCTCACATTATCAGATGTTCTTTGAGTTAAATCAACAGCACTCAGCTTTTTTCTAGAAAAAAATTTACAGACGCATATGTGTCACACCTGCCACTTGTGTATAAAAACAACTTTGGAATATTCTTGGATTCAATTTGTTGAAAGGTTGATCATAACAAGCTGCTTGGTGTTCATATGTATGTAGCTTAGGATACCTATTTTGCTTCAGGAACAGTACAGTCTTTATCTGGATGTCAGCTATAAATACTTGAGCATTTACAATCCATTAACATGCTTCTGCAGTATGATTGTCTCTGACTTTAGAAGCTATAAATTTCTATGTGCTCGATCACATTTTCTGTAGGTTAGAATAAAGAAAAAAGCTATACTAAATTTATCATACATACTTAAAATTAATAAGAATTTAGAAATTGGTCACATTTATTATTTGGTGTACATCTGGAAATTTATCAACACTTTAATTTTTAATAATGTGATTTGGTTTGAGTGTTTTTGGTGGTGTGGGTTTTTTTTGTTTGTTTTGTTTTTCTTTTTAAGCACACCTTACATCTCTATCCCATATTTCTCAATGATCTGATACACTCCTGCAAGGAGTAACACAAACAGACCATTAAATACAGAGAAATAACTCCTCATATGACATGAAATAAAAATTGATCATGCTAGAATCTATCAAACTTGAAACATATGCCTTGTTCTGATTCAAATCAATCTGTATTTTTCTATTAGTCCAGAGAAGAAATTATATGAACTCAGGATTTACAGATGGCTAGAATCAGTTTATTCCCCATGATGGTTATCAGCATGTATAACATTGGTGATACTTGCTACTTCATGCACCATTTTGATACCACTTATTTGAGAAAATAAAATAATAAAGATCATAACGACTACACATTAAGCAATATAAGACTAATCTGTCCTACTTTGCTTCTACTATTTTATTTTAAAATTTTCTGTCTCAAGTGTCTGAGCATTTGTATAAAGGTGACATGGACCATTTGTCTACAGCACAGAAAAAGGGCAAACTCGATGCAGAGGCATCAAAGAACATGAGGGGAGAGAGGATCTCTCAAAGAGCAGTACCTTGCTCTTTCACTGTCTCACCTCCTGTTCCATTGCCCTGCTCACAGGAAAGCTCTGGACACATCTAAGTTATTAATACTTCCAGGGCTAGCTCTCTAGCCCTGAACATAGCTGCCCAGACTGACTATATTCTGTGGGCTACATTTAAAAGTGCTTTAGCATCCACGGCAGTTTTCACACGAAAACCATTGGTATGGAAGGATATCTGCCCCATGCCTTGTTCCCACACTGTGATTGGAAGAATACTATTTGTTCTGCCCCAAAGATATGCTGAGGATTGTTCTAATATTCAGAGTATGCACAATCTTTAATTTCAGTATTTTTACCCATGACTTGATAATATTTTACTAACATACAGGATTTTTTACAGTCGAAATCCCTGAGATTATGCTGTTGTTTTCCAGCTCCATAGAAACTCAGGATATTAAAATAAAAAGTTACGCATTATTTGATTACTCCTATCTGTGCTCCTCTGAAGTCTCAAACCAGGGGCTGCTCTTCCTCCTTTCCCTGCTGGCAGAATTCCTCCCTCATGCTGTGGATTTTCCCATTGCACAGCTTGAAAAGAGAAGAGGAATTCTGTTCCTCACCTGGACTCTTGGAATGCATTATATCTTCTCTATTTTTTGCACTTTTCACAACTTTATTGCACATGTAAATCTCTCTTAAGGGACAGTCCTCATCCAGAAATGTCTGTATAGTTACAAGACTAAAAAATATGAACTTAGTGATGTGACAATTTTAGAATTTGCCAGCATAAAGTGATTAGTAGTGAAATTATGGGAAGTCACAAGTTAAGCTTAGGTGACCTTCCTTTTTGATCAAAGTTTGTGTTTTAAAATACCAGCTATCTCTGCTGATGTCCCCTTCTCTTTTCCATTACATTATCCTTTTAGTATACATTCTATTCAATTGTTTAGATTGTTTTGTTGTTCTTTAGGAGAGAGACAGACTTATATATTAAAAAAAATTGTGCCTAATATGATTATAATGAGAGGAAAAATTATATTCTGAGCTAAAATTTCCAAAAGTCAGTTCAATACCAAAACATAACAGGGTAAACATCTGTACACAAACCAATACTGTTTTCTCTGCATCATTAGGGGAATACATGAATGGAGTTCTCTGAATTCCCATTTCAAGTGTCTTATTAACTTCAGAATTTTAAAATCAGGGTTAAAAATAAAACTGTTTTGTATGGCTATGGCAGTCGATTATGATTTCAAGAGCCTTTTGCTTCTGAAAACTGGCTTATTGCTTGTTACATTGGTGTACTTTTATATCAGAGGATTGTCTGAGCATGTTTTTATTGGACAATGGGGGACAGAAAAAATTCTCCACTGCTTTCCTAGTTTAGATGTTGTTAATGACACCTGAAGATGATGCAGTTGCCTCACAACTTACAAAGACATGAGGTCTTAAGGGCAGGTCTTAACAAACGGAATGAGATACATAAGGAAAAGCAAAAAGACTTATGAAATGGATAATTTCATTTGTTTTAGTGCCTTCTGCTTTAGTTTTGGACTCTGGAAGTGCAAGTCTCTATTAAAAAGATGGTTAGTTAATAAGGCACTGAACATCATTATTGAAAATATATTTGAAATACAATGCATTTTAAGACAGTGTATATTTTATTAGGCCACTGCGGGCACATCTTTCCATAACTTTATCTGTGTTCTATTCCCTTTCAGTTCTAAAGTGCTACCAAGATATAACAAACAGCAAGACAAAAGGGGAAAAAAAGCTTTATAAAAAAAAAAATTAGATGTGACTATCTAGTGAACAATCCAGTTTTCGTATTTCTTTCTTGCAGAGTTTTAACTGATATACCTACCAAGCTGATCTTCAGCAGAAAAGAATAAACATCTATTTCTCAGCACCAGCAGTGAATCCTAGATTAAATTATGATCAATAATAACACCAATATTCAAATTACTTCAGCTGATGATTAGTGAATCCTGTGAGCAGTTATGTTAGCATTTGTGTATCACTAGAGCTGTAGAATACAGATTTTCCATTTAAATACAATATTTAAGAAGGCATGTCTCAAAACAACATAATCGTCGTCAATATTTTGAACAATAAGACTTATCATAAGAAGCGTAAACATAAATCCCATAGCAATCAGAAATTTTTCCTGTAGCATAGGTTTTTAACCACTCTCCAAAATTCTGGTGAAGGAGTTTGAGCAAGAATTTCTTTACAAAATCCTTTCTTTTGCAATTTGAATTTGGGTGTTTTCCCAAAATAAGGTGAATACAGAAGGACATTCTGTTAACACTTATGTTATGACCTTAAAAACTCATTGGGAAATTAATTTTTACTAATTACTTTTGGTTTTGGTTTACTTTGGCTTGGTTGGGTTTTGTTTGCTTGTTTTTGTTTTGTTTTTGTTTTGTTTGTTTTGTTTGTTTTGGTTTTGGTTTTATTTTGTTTGAATTTCTGTAAAAACAAGATATCTCGGTATAAAAGACTAATATCTTCTCGAGTTTGTCTTTCTGAATTATTGAGGTCTGCATCTCCCTAGAATTTTGGGTAAGTTGGAAATATCCTGTTCTTTGAAATGTACTTTGGGTTTTGACCAGGTAGTACTTTGCTTTATGATCTCTAATTTTCAGGGTACTTATCACTGTTGTCTATGTACATTGCCTAAAACACAGAATAAAATAGACAAATGCAAGAGAAGGCTATATACATGTGCTGGTTTTAAGGATATTTTGTGATTACATCTATGATTTTGGTTTTGAAGCTTGTCCCTGAGTGGAAAACGTGGAATAGTCAGGATTTACTTGGGATAAGTACTCAACTAATACTCCCATTTACCAAAAATATGAACAAATATCCTATTTGTTAAATATTTGTTAAATATCACAAATTTTAAAGAGTTCAAAAGTGCCTCTTAAAATTTGCATTGCTAACAACAATATTGTGCTAACATAATATTAAAATGTTTTTAACGGTAAAATTTTAGTGTGCATGGCACTGCATTGTGTTTAAATGCGAAAACAATTCTTAGGGAGTTAACATGGAAATATCTAACATTAAGGTAACTGTACAGTTGATCTTCTATGGTCATGGACATGATGAACCTCCAAGTTCACTTTCTCTTCTTAGTGGTCAAAATATTCCACAGGGCAACTTCTTGCTGCTGTTTATATGTATATGCTGAATGAGAGTCTAGCACTCATATTTGTCCTTGAAAAAAGATGACACTGCTACCACTCCATGAAGTCCTCTTGAACTTCCTTCCTAAATTGTAAGAGAACTTTTTCACGTCTGTTAAGACCTGAGCTGTGTATGAAAACTCAAGTTTGCGAGTTAAAAGCCTAAGAAGGAGTGGAAACATTACAGGTAGTAAAACTTCTAGTGCTGACCATTAAAACTTCAGAAATGCCTATTAAACTAGATATACAGTTTAAAATATTCTGTAATCTCATCATTTTCTGAATGCTGCACAGATAATTACAAGTTATCTTCTGGCATATGGGATTACTATGGCAGTCCATATGTTTTGCAACAGTTGGTATTCAAATGAAATATGCGAAGTCAAATAAGAAGGTGGCCGAGGCAACAAAGCCTGATTACTAGCAGTTACAACAAGCTGCTGGTTCCAACTCAAAATATTTTCCTTTCAGTTTGTTGGTTTAAACTGAATTGTATTAACCTGTTTTACAACTCCAAAAATGTAGTGACAACATGGACTTGTATTTATGCAATAAACTTAAGTCCCAGTAAGCTCAACTTGAAACACTGCAGATGATTTGAAGGAGGATATTTATTCTGTTTTGTTTATCTGAGCCATACCCTTATAAAGTATCTGTAGTACAGACTTGTCAGTATGCCTTCATAGGATCAAAAATATTACTGTTCTGGAGAAGCACTGGCTCAATTCTGAACTCAAAATGTTCTGATGTTTCATGCTACAGCATGCTTCAAGTACAAAAGGTCTGTTTCACTTCTATCTCAAGTTGCTTTTTCACTTTCAGCTTCTTTTTCTAATACTTTGTTTGCTCTGTGTTTCTAAAAAGCTACCCCGGAATCCTTCTGTTTTGCTTATTTAAGGCTACATACCTTACTCTCTAAACTCAAATCACTGTTAATCGTTTGAAGGGGATATCTTGATTATCCCTACTTCCTGCACTTAGGTTTGCATCATAAACTCTTGTCTGGATACACTAAAAATTTGGTGTGCTATATATTGTGGATATTGGGGTTTTTTTTCATCTCCCATTGTTTTGTGGAGAGGGAGATTTCTTTTTTTAGGGAAGTCCTTGTTTTTTTAAATTGGAAATTGCCTTGCATTTTTGTGCCTTACAGTGTGTCTAGAGTGCATCTCTGATATGTTCAAAGCAGTTTTCTTCCTGGTGGAAGTAAAATTAAAATTAGTTCTCTCTGTGCATGTGCCTAAGACAGGTAACTGCTGTGAACTTGATTTCAACAGACACAATGTGAAGCACAGTCCTAGAATGGTAATAAATCACATTTATCATGATTCAACTTCTGTCTATTTGCACTGTAGCAGCCAGTAATGTAGAAGTTCAGTTTGAACATGCAAACTGGATTCCCTTCAGCACAAAGTAACATGGAAGATGGTCTCCAGAAGTACTCCAACAGCTATTGGATGTCTGAGTAGGGGATCAGGCAATACTTCAAAATAAAATTTTCTTGGCGAATATTCAACTGTTTCACTCCACAGATCTGCTCCTATTGTATCCTTCTGTTTGCTAAGACAAATAGAATTCTACTCTCACAGGTTTTCACCTAAGCCATTGACACTCTAGGGCCCAAATAAACCTCTATTATCTTAGTCAGTTAATGGCATTTGCTGATTCAAAACTTACTCTCAATTTCCTTTACAACTGGTAAACAGAGGATGACCCAGGTTCCTGCCTCTACTGAAAGCAAAAGTTGTTTTAATTAGATATATTCTCAAATAATCCACTTTGGTTAGATGGCTAAAGTAAGCTGGAATGAACCCAAGCTTGTTAAGGCTTATTTGGCGACAATACAGTAGACAAATAAATACAGTTTAAGAGAAGGATTTTCCTTTAGCTGAAGAAACACTCAAATAATTGAAGGCAGTCTTAAGAGGAGGTTTTAAAGTTTTGCAAAGTTGTCATAGTCCCTTTTCAGAGTCTCTTTTATGTTCTACCATTACACTTATCTCTAATGTTTTCTGTACATGAATTTCTAACTTTGTGTAAAGCCCTCTACCGTGTACGTTGTCTGAGGTTCTCTGGCTCTAAAGTGAATAACAAAATAACCAACAAAAACCACAAAGGAAACAAGCAAAGAAACAAAAACTTTCAAGTGGTTGAATGCATAATCAGATGAAAATACAGGTAGATAATCCAGAATGCAACACTGAAAACTTCTAATCAAGAGTACTTCCATGAGGTGTCAGGCACTTTCTTAGATACAGAAACTACTAGTAATGCATCATCAAAATTGCCCTCAGGTGAGCATTCAGGATAAATATGTGCTCAGGAAGTCAAAACCTAAGAAGCGTGTATTATTGCCACACTTCTCTTCATCAATAAATGAATCTATTACTGTTTCAAATAAACTTTTCTTTCCTTGCTACCAAAAATGAACATTTTGACCAGCAGTTTTGCTAGAATTGGAATGAGGTCATTAATCCCTAAAAAAAACCCTAGTCCTGCAGCTAGAAGAAAAATAATTACTATAACTGGAAACTGATGTGTATTTGTTGCATAAGCATGCAGTAATATATTTGGGTTTAGCTACAAATCTAGCATTTTTTATTAGGAATCTTCCAGGAGTCTTCCAAGGATTATCTGAGTTTTGTTTCCTAACATATGGGATTAGGATCCTGGTAAAGTCTTTGGACAAAAGAACCACAATAGCATAGACATAAATTATATCGGCTCCTATCAGAGTAATTGCTTCAGAGAAGCAATTAACAAAGTTTATTGAAGAGACTGTGAGTTGAGTTTACAATATTAAACTCACCTTTGTCTTCACAGGGTGCTACAAGTTGCATCTTTCTCCCAGTCTGTGTTCTCATTGTTTCAAACAAATTCACCATTAGAATTTCAGTGTAGTTGAACAAAACTTCAGTACCTTTTATCAAATATAAGAAGTTCATCCACAACACACCAGCAGTTGTCCTTTTATGGATTATCTATTGCCTACTCTATTTCCTAAGAAATTTTCTGCTTTTGCCAATGCTTCCCTGTCACTCCTCTTCCATGGTGACCAACTACATAAGACTGCCTTATCAGAAGATTTTTTCCCCACTCTGCCCTTCCCAGTAATTGGGTTGAGGGTATGCAAGAAGCTTGAAGAAGACATAAGCAGGACAAGAGATTATTCCATACTATTTGATGTCACAATTAGAAATTAATCCAGGGAGAGGATGGGAAGGGGAAAAGTTCATGGTTATGGTATTTGTTTTTCCAAGTAATTAACATGAATGATGAACCCCTGCTGCCCTGGAAATGGCTAAACATCTGTTTGCAGATCAAAAAGAGTAAATGAACTCCATATTTTGCTTTGCTTGTGCATGTTGCTTTGGTTCTCTTATTAAGGTTTCTTGGTTTTGGCCTTCCCATTTTTTCCCTCATCATGTTGAATGTAGGCAAGAAAGCAGACGTGTTGGAGCTTAGCTACTGGCCGGGGTCAACCCACCATGGCACTAAAAATAACCTTAGATACCAGATAATTGATAACCCCTGGCACTCCAGTTTAAAATTTCTGATACCCCCGCATTTAATGAAAGAGATTAATAGACTGTTTACAGCAGTTACGAAGTACAACACGCAATGGTTGCACGCATGCTATTCATCATGTCAACCAGCCTACCTTAATGTATAAAGTATTAAAGGATAAAGTAATTTTCTGCATTTAAACGTTAGTGACTGTGAAAAGCATTCTTTTCCTTATCAATTTTGCTTGGTATATATATGCTGATCACATATGCTTCTTTCAAAAACTACTGAGCAAAATAATGAATATCAGTATCCTATTTATTGATGTGCTTAAATTAAGCATTAACAGAAAAGAGGAGACTCCAAAATTCCATATATAACTGTAGTTTATCATAATCAATTAAAAGTCACATGCCATAAACAAATTAGTTTACACGCACATGAAGAGGTCACATTTTGTAAGCACATTAGTGTGATTAACCCTCTATCAACCGTAGTGGTCTGATTACAAACATCTGAGAATGCTCTTCCCTTATTGAGAGTAAATCGTTTTCCTTCAAGCAGATCCTCTATATTTTCTATTGTATGTTAGATATTTAAAAGTCATCAGGACGTTATTTTATAAATCTTGGTTAAGATCTTCATAATGAAATTAGCTTCATCTGAAAAATCCTAACACTTTGGGCTCTAAGATAATATAAAAAATAAATTATGTTTTAAATATGTATTACTGCATCATAAATTGAACTTAAAAGTTTAATGAGAGCAGAACCTGAACAGAAAACCTTTTATTCAATTTGAATAAGGGTATTTTGCACAGCTTTTCTATCTTTACGAATTATCAGCATCTTATGAGGCACTTCCTGAACTGACCACATCTGAACCTGCTTCGCATGTATCAAAACCATATTGACTAGGATCAATAGCACGAGAAAAGAATTTTTGAAAAGAAACTTGAATACCTGAGAGGTTTTTATTCTGCATTTAAAAGAGAAAAAAAACCAGAAATCTAAACCTTGTGAAGCTTTAAAATTGTTATGTTTCTACAATCTGCAGTCATTTTTGAGACGTTAAATGGCAGAGATTAATTTCTCCTGCCACATTACTACCCCCAGGTGGTGGGGGAGATGAGAGAGGGAAAACCAGAAAAAGTCAAGACTAGTAGGAGAGATTATACACTAACCAAACTGATGGAAATCATAAGAAAGATTTTTTTGAATACTGGATAGGGTTCAGGAAGAAACAGAGAGATATGTTTTGATCTTGCAGGCTGCAATATTTCCAGGATGTGCACTGAAATTTTAGCAGCTGAAGTGGCAGTAATCTGTGAACGTGTGGCAAGGTAAACAAGAGCTGAAAATGGAAACCCTGAAATCCAAACAACCCATTTTGACACATTTGCCAGCTGGAGCATCAAGCTGACAATTAAAAAACACTGACTTAACATAGTCAGACACAATAGAAACACAAATATTGGCAGAAAACAATATGAGAAAGAATAGGCCACACATCAAGGTGCATTAAAAACTGCTAATGAGAAAATAGAATTCAGGAATCAACTGGGAAAAAAATTCCAAACATGAAACGTAATAAAATAAATTAGCAGGAAGTGTTTCATAAGATTGGGAGCCAACAAGTACTTCTGGTCACCCAGGGAGTCAATTGATTCAAAGGTTTCTAATACCTCTAGTTTATATTAACCTTACTTCTTCAAAACAACATTCATTACATATCAAAGGTGTACATAATGTATCATTTTCTTCAAAGATTACTCTTTGAAATAATTACTCTTTTTGGTGCCATCATTTTGGGAAAGCTCTCTTCTCCTTTCACTAGTCAATTATCTGCAGGATTCACTCCACAAGCATACCTGCCTAAAATTGTGAACTGAATGAACACAAATACTCCAGGCTATAGCTCAGCATCAGTATTCAATTATTTACTGTTACAAGGACCATGTCAGCTTTAAGCTTTCTTTTAGCACATGACTATCCTATTTCAGACTTGAAAGAGAAGAAAAATTACAAAATATTGTAGGCTAAGTTCTCCAATAAAGTCTAGTACTCTATGACAGACTGGAACATATGCACCAAATACTTTCCATCCAAAAAAGTGATCACCCCAGAAAGTAAGACACTGCAGTTCTAAAGGAGCTTAAAGATAAAACATTTTCAATAGAGCGTCTTTTACTGTTCATGAAAGTGTCATCAAATGACAATAACATGACAGACAGACAAAAAATAAAACAAACCTTAAATCTAGTCATCGTAAATAACTGATCTCTCCAGCACAGTTGGAGGGAACAGTTAGAAAGGATGAGAATACTTTACAGTTTTCAATGAAAACGAAGGATCAGCTCTCATTTCAGCAGAAGTCTGTTCTGGATAAGCCTCTAGCTGACCAACTGGATGCTGAAAACATTAAACTGCTTCAAGTAGCTACCCTTCCCCATTACTATTAGTATTTCTTTTTTCATGTGGAAACACAAGAGGTTCAGTGTTCCTTTTACAATCAATATCTGCACTCCAGCATGCTAAAAGTTGTATTCAGACAGATATACAAGAACACCTAATAGATTAAACTATGGTCCTTAGAAATCACACAATTAACACAGAACAAATATTTTCATAAAGTTTAAATTACCTCCAAAAGAGGAATTTCACATGCAGTATTGTCTTCTTTAAATAAAAACCAAAAGTTCAACAATTTGAGTTCAGGGGAAAAAAAAGAAAAAGAAAAAGAAAAAGAAAAAGAAAAAGAAAAAGAGACAAGCCAGTGCAGTGAATGTACCACCAAACTCTTTAGCCTTGCTGCAGGGGTTTGGCTGCCTGCACTCACTCAAGGTCAGCTCAGACGTAGAGCAATGGTGTAACCTTGAATCCAGGTGCTGTGAAGAGAGCTAGCTGTTAGAAAAAGCTGTGAGAAACCTCATCAGGGCATCCTTAGTTTGGCTTAGAAGCTCCAGAGAAGATCAGGTGTTTTTCCTTGGTCCTTGCCTGAGCAACAGCACAGGTATGCTGACACCTGGCCTTGCACTTTGATGATCCTGGCCTTGCCTTGTTGACTTGACATCCTGGCTTGACCTTCAGACTTCCTTATCACCACAGACTTGTCTGGCAAACACCACTGACCCTTGTTGCCATCACCAGAACTGCTCTGGTTATCTTGTTCATTCACTGTGGGACTGTGCCTTTGTTGGTGATGCTCCTGTTCTGTCAACCCTGCCATCACCCTGTGCGCTTTTTTTCCTTTGCAGGAAAACACTTATCATTGCCTCTTGAAAGTGATTGACCTTGTCTTTTATAAGTGACAGAAAGCCAGGATGAGCTAATTTTCACTGATGATGAGCACATAAATATTTCCAGCAATCCACCTCCTGTTTTCTTAGAAAGACAAAAAATACAAACATCTAAGCTGCAAATTGAACATGTACACTTACATGGTACCTGCTGTTTCCCTCCAGCCTGAATCTTTTTGGTCTTGAGACTAAGTAACAATGCAAAATAAAGCTCCCCTTTCTAAAACACATCCTTGTGTGTTTTCCATTTGCAGTTTAAAATACATAATTTATAGGCAGAATTGAATGTGCAAACAGGAAATAGTCCTATTGAGTTCTGAGAATGTAAGCTAGACCAAACCTCAAAACCAATCCATTACTGTCATTTTCTACATCCAAATCCCACAAGACTTTCACTAGGGTGAGGTTTCATGCCTAAATTACTCCATATTTTAAGGGGGCTAATGAAAAAACTGGACCTAAAATATTGGTATCATATAGATAAATCTGAGCTTGGTTTTATTTAAGGAACTTGGATTTAAGCTTGGATTTATGTAAGTGAGAAGACAGTCCTGCTTATACTCCACACATCGCTGCAGTCAAAAACTGCAGCAGAAGCTGGACAATCATGAATCCAAACCATGCAAACATTTGGCTCATAAGAACTTCAATACTTGAACTTCAAGACCTTGTTTCCTTTCTAGCGCTTCAACATTGTGGAGAGAGATGCTTTCAATGAATATGATCCTCTCATCTGTCCAAGCATCCATCATGGTTAACATCACCCCCTACACACTTACTACAACTGTAATTAGCCTCAGGATTGCATCCTCTTTCATATTATGTGCCCATTCTTGCCTATAATTCTCTCCTACATTTAATTACTATTACACTAAGAGATATTATAAATTAATATAAAATATCAAGGATTAGAGCCATTGAGAGAGCTATCCTACTTCTGCACCTACTCCAGAAATTTGCATGAAAATTTGAAGAACTTTTCTCTATTGTATTTATCATACCCACATTATTTTTTCTCCAACTTTCTAACAGAAAGGGACTTACTTAAACCCCTATGCAAGAGGTGCCAGAATCCATTCCAAAGTTATGATCAGATAAATGTTGAGCTATTAGAGAACACCCAAAGGAGGCTGATGAGGGAGATTAACAGTCTGGAGGGGAAGCCCTATTAGGAGTGGCTGAGGTCACTTGGTCTGTTCAGCCTGGAGAAGAGAAGACTGAGGGGAGACCTCATTGCAGTCTGCAACTTCCTTGTAAGGTGAAAAAGAGGGGCAGAAAATTCTCTTCACTCTGGTGACCAGTGACAGGATGTGAGGAAACATCATGAGGCTGGGTCAGGGGAGGTTTGGGTTGAATATCAGGAAAAAGTTTTTCCCCCAGGGAGTGGCTGGTCACTGGAACAGGCTGCCCAGGGAAGTGGTCACAGCACCAAGCCTGTCTGAGTTCAGGAAGCATTTGGACAATGCTCTCAGGCACATGGTGTGACACTTGAGGTGTCCTCTGCTGGGAAAAAATTGTTCTGTTTTTCTAAGAGTGTAAAATATTTGTCCACTATTTGTATATATGTATTTAAACTAGAAGCACTTGCAGCTGAGATGGGGAAATAGAAGCTTTTAAAATTCTTTCTATTTTTTTCCAAACTTTGGGCCAGATCATCTTCAACCAGAGTCTAAATACCCAGCAGACGCTTCTTCTTGTGTGTGTCAATCATGAAACTGACAGGAACAATAAGCGTGAATATTAACTTCATTGATATCACAGAAAAGCAACTACAGACTGTCAGTTTTTGGCTGTAGACTTCTGGGTTTTTTGCCAAATATGTAATCCCAGAAAACAGAATAATTGGCAAAAAAAAGTACACATGCTGATTGTATTACCATATGAAAAGTACATTCTTTGTTTACTTATTTATTGCTTCATAAAGCTAAGTTATAAGCTTAGTTACTACAAGATCTGTAGTAGCTCTGATAAGGCAAATAAATCATTTGTGTACTCTGTATAATCTGATGAATTTGATTTAGGCACATGATGCTGAAAAAATTGTTGAAAGTTCTAACAATCTCCCCACCTCCCTGTTTGCCTTTTTTTCCCCCCTTGAGTATGTCTTGCTTTGTCAGTTCTCATACTCTAAACTTCACAAAAAATAATATTAGTGGCGACATAAGGATTTGTGTTTGGGATATTTTTCATCTTGGAAAGTACACTAGACAGTATAGATGTATATTCTAGGTGAATGAAAAACAGTACAGGATCTATATCTTCAGTTTTGAACCAAGGAGTGGGAGAAGGTGTTGATTGCATATAAATTGCATATTTCAATATATTACATATAAATATACAATCATATAAACCATTGGTAAGACATACATCATTGAAATAATTTAGGTTGTTTTATTGAGTCAAAGCTTTCACATTTTTCTAAAATGTGATCGATTATGTCTGTCTAATAAAAAGGTTATTTTTTACCTGAGTATGTAACCCAAAGTGTGCTTATATGTATATGGTAATTCGTTTTCCTCTAAACACTGGTGCAAAGTCACTCCAGTCAGGTTGCCTCCACAGTTTGATGCTGTTAACAGTTGTCTTTTGACTTACAAATAAAAAGGGATTCAACTTCAGCAGAGAAAGTGATACTTACGGCATTTGTAAAAATTTTTTATACATAATGTACCAGATTCTGATTTTCTGGTGTTCAGATAGAAAGGGTTAGTAAGATGAAGAAAGATTAGATAGAAAAAAACTAAATCTTTGATGAAGCAATTTTTTTTAAATGGAGGATTACACTTCTATTTGTTTACTTATTACAAGTTATCTATTTAATTCTTATTTTCAATGTCACATTAAGTGAATTTCAATATAGATCCTAGTGCTCAAGACTAAATAACAGTAGAAAGCCATTTAAATAAAATTCCTATGTAGAGCAGTTACTTTTTCATCACCGAATGGCAGTATTTAAATTACCATAATTGAATAGTAACCACTTAAACAGACTGGCATCTGTTATCTGATCTGCTGGTGACAAATGTCTTTCCATATGATTCAGTCCTTTCCGCTATTCATTCTCAGCTGAAAAACAGCAGGAGTACAGTCCTAAGTGAACTTTTGATCTCTGCTAGCTCACCACCAGCTGGAAAAATACCTGTTCCAGAGGACAAAACCCACTCTTTCCAAGTTTATAAGAAGTCAATAACATTTTGAATTTAAAATATGTACTTAACGCCCCATAATCAAGCTCTTCTATTCATATTATTAAACGATTTAAAAGATCAGTGCCTCATTCCAAGGTTTTATCATGATACTTATTTTGAGTGCTAGAAGAAATGCAGACACATAGAGCTTGATCTGTTTCCTTGGAGGCATACTGCACTAAAGCAGGGCTAGTTACATGAAGAGTTGTCCATTTGAGGAACCCCTTCTTACCACAAAGTTGCTAGCTCTGTTCTAGCCTAAATTTCTCCACCCCCGGTTTCTGTGTGAGCAGGGGAGGGCAAGACTGAAGGTAATTATCCTTTAGCAAAAAATGCCTTCCTTGTATGTAAGAGAAACAACAGAATTCTGACTGACATCAGTCTTTTAGTCCATTCCCAGAGGTCTGACAATGCTGGTATTAAGTGAGACTTGGTGGAATGTGTCCCACTACTGAAGTGCTGAGATAGAGAGCTATAAACTGTTCAGAAGGAGTAGGCTGGGCAGGTGAGGTAGAAGAGGTGTCCTGTAGATAAGGGATACTTTACAGACCCTACAGTTAGGGATGATGTGATTGAGAACCTCTGGGTGAGGCTTAAGGGAATGAAAAACAAAGCAGATATTGAGGTGTGTGTCAACTACTGATCACCCAGATAGGGTGACAGCATTGATTCTACAGGCAATTAGAAGAAATCATGCAATTAGAAGAAATATTTGTAGCCCTTGTCCTTATGGAAGATTTAAATTTCCCAAACATGTATTGAGAATACCAGACTGCCGTGATAAACTAGTCTGGGAAATTCCTGAAATCAGTTGAAGAAAATTTCTCACCATAGGTCCTCAGTGAGACAACTAGGAAAGGAGTGCTCTAAGACTTGTTAGAAGGACTCATGGAAGATGTGACAGTAAGTGGCTGTCTTGGCTACTATGATCAAAAAATAGCTTTAAAATTTTTGGTGCAATAAGAAAAAAGATCATCAGGGTTTCTACCCTGGATTTCAAGAGAGCATGCTGTAAGCTACTCAGGAAGCTAGTTAGTGGTGTCTCCTGGGAATCTACGTTTGAGTGCTTACAGTTCCATCAAAGTCAGCTAAATGAATTCTATGATCTCTGGAAGCAAGGTCAGGCTGCACAGAAAGATTACAAGAGCTGATGTTTGCATCTGTGCAGAGAAACCACCAAAGACCAAAGCTCAGCTGGAGCTGTGTCAGACAACAAACCAGGTTTTTTAAAATATGTCAATACAACAGTAGGTCTAAGTTACATGGCAGGACGTGTGGCAAATGTACAAATCCGCTTCAAGGAAGCTGATATTAGGATATTAGGAAACATTTACTTACAGAAAGGGCTGCCAAGGATTTGAATAGGCTTTCTGAACGGTGGTCAGTGCCCTATGCCTGTCAGTGTTGAAAGAGGCTACAGAAGAAACATGTTGAACAATATATCACTAGAAGAAAAAACATATTAATGTACCTCAAAAATATGCTTTAATTTTCTTCAGCCCTGGAGTGGTCAGGCAATTGGACTAGATAATTGTAGGTTTCTTCCAAATGGAAATATTTTAGTCTAGTCTCATGCTTTCTACATGGAAAATCTAAAACATATATATCAACACAAAAAGTACAGCATAAAGCCACCTTTCACCTTCATGTCCCAAGCTGTACTGATTACTGGAAAAAATTACAGAATTTAAATAAAACTTGTTTTCATATTATGACAGAAGAACTTGCTCTAGTGATCAACGATTCTTTTAACTGTTAATTTATTATTTTCCACTGGAAAGATGATATGATCTGAAACTTTACAGGCGGTACAATCATAGCTACTCAATAACTAGTCCTAAACTCAGGACCAGAAATGAGATAATATACTAAGATAAAAAACCAGCAATGTCTATCAAATAAATACATGCAATGCAAAAATATAATACAAAGCATTCAAGACAGTCAGTGTGCAATATACACGGTTCTAGTTATGTGTAGGGAATCAGTACCAAGACACGTATCAAGAGAATCAGTAAAGACAGCAAAGAGCTATCAATATGAAAAGTCCTCAGTCCTCACATGCTTTCCAGTCATAAATATTTGTTCACTGAGCTCCTTAGCTCTGCTCTGCTACTGCTATGAGTGCCTCGGTAAATAACTAAAACTAGTTTGGTTATCTCAATACTTCAGTATAGACATACTATATATCTTCTAGGTAATGTATATGTTCTAGACATGAGATGATATGATGGTTATATCTTTTTTAAAATTACCATTCACAGCTATAGATTAGCAACCTACTTCAAAACTATTTCATATGTATGGGAATCAAGTTTTCACGCTGGAATAGGCCACAAGTTTTTTCTTCTTCTTCTCCTCCTTCCTGTTACTAAGATGGTAAAAAATTGTTATTTTTAACTGTTGAAAATTTTGTGTCCTATTAAAGTGAATGAAATTTTCAAGCATTAAGCTTCCATATGGAATCATTTTCTAATTAGCACTAACACTGGAAAACATTCTTTGATTTTTGTTTTTATCATATTGCAAGACATTTGTGCTATTCAGCTCCATGGCTGTGTAAGTTAGTTACACACAAAAGTATTTCCATTATCCTTGATAACTTTGATTTCAGCTCTGGATGGAGCCTGCCTTCTAACTTTCAAATATGAGAATTATAAACATACACACACACAAAAGCACACCCACACAAAAACACACCCACACAAAAACACACCCACACACACACCCACACACACACCCACACATACACATGGTAATAATCTATTGTTATGAAACATACCTAAGTTCCAGGTATTAATGTACTATGTGACTTTCCCAGAATCACTTGACTTGACCATGTAGTGGTCTATTATCTCTACAAATTACTTTAATCTGCTTGGTATTTTACTTCCAAAATGCCATTTTAAGATGACTGTTTCCCTCTCAGAGGAAGCATCACTCAGACATAAACAGACAGGCAACACAGCTCTGATCTAGGTTTAGGCCAAGTAGTATACCAGGTTTCAGTCCAGTTCCTCTGAAGAAATCCCCAAATTGTAAATAGCATTGCATCTTTATAGTTGTTTAAGCACTCAGAAAAGAAGTGCCAGGTGTAGTGTGAACCCCGGTGTGAAAATTCTGTGTCTCTGTTTCATTTGTGACCATGGTTTTCCTGGATGAGCAGTGACTCCAGAAACAAAATGAGGCAAAGGGATGATCCTATCAAAAGGGAGAAGGTCCTGCTGCCTTTATTTCACTTACATGGAAGTCTTCACTTCCTGGTCCAAGCTGTGCACTTCTACATCAGTACCAGCATAGCCATTGTGAAGACGATTTGTTGGGGAAAGCACTGGCCAAGGGCCTTGCTCTCTATCTTCCTCTATGAGCATTTGTTCATTGCACACAGATGTTGTCACCTGTTTCATTAGGGCATTCTAAAGTGGTCCAGCCTATAATATTTTGCTATGCTTCCTGTGGATAATCTGTTTACAAGAGATTCTGAACTTCCTTTGAAGTACTCACACACGCAGTTGTGCACTTCGTATCCACTCACTGTGCTCGTTCTGGTCAGTATCTTTTCTGACAAAAGAGTGTTAGACATTTTGCAGGTCTGTTGGTATTCCTTTTTTTTTTTCCTGTATTAAGCATTAAATATACATAAGTCCTCATCTCTGTCATCCTTCCTTCTTATAGGTAGAAGATTATAACTATGATTACATTTCAATGACAAGATCAGCATCAGAAAACATTATTTACAGATTTCCACTTTAAATAAATATTTATGTTCCTGAACTGTGCCAGTGTCTTCAAAAGAAGGTGTTTTTTCCTGAACATATTGATAAAAATTGTACATTGCAGTGCTCTATTGATTGAGGGTCTCTCATGTGAGATAAAGAATGTTAGTTATGTATTAGGCAGCATTAACTTCCCAGCATTGTGAAAATGGGGTAACACAACACCTCAGACACACCGAAATATTCAGTAATATTTGGTAAACATCTGCTACAGAAGTGCAGCCGTGTCTTGTGTCTGCTATTCATTTCATGTCTCTATCAGTTAGTTATATTATAAAGTGCTCCAGAGTGGTCACATTACAGTTACCATAAGAAATAAACCAATTGTCTGATTGATTCAGTTTATCATTACCAGGGAATTCAAGATGTGCTAATGGTGCTGCTGCTGCCAGGCTAAAAATCCTGCCTGGCTGTTGTGGGGTCTATTCATTTCACATACCTAACTCACTTGGTAAGTCAAACTGTTGTTGTATTCTTCGATAGTCACATTTGCAAGCAATTAGCAGTGGTGGTTAAAAAAAAATAGATGGGAGAAATTTATGTTTTATGATAAAATCAAGGGAGGATTTTTGGCACAGAGAACCTCTCATCAAACTATAATCTTGTAAGCTTTCCAGGGTCCAGACAAAGCAATAAGAGCAATAGAGAGATTTAAAATTAAGTATTTTTTTCAAACTACACAAAATAGATAAGTATATACAAGATAGCTGACCTCAATAAGAGTTTTATTTTTCTGTCCTGAGTATTTACATGCACTTGCAATGTTATTAATGGGACTGCCTAAAAATGGTCATTCTACAAGACGGAATGGTATCTCAGTTGCTCATTTGTATTGCATTATTCATCACAGTTTCTGAAAGGGAAAAAAATGAACACAAATATTTCAGGAAGTTAATAAATTACTTTCAGGAAACTTGCTTGCTCAGCATCTTTAAGAAAGGGTCCTCTGTTGCTAATGCTACCTAATATACTTTAAATTTGTAGTCAGACCAAACAGTGAACAAGAATAAACTCAAGAAATAATAGAATATGTGATAAAAATAAAAAGGAACATAAATTGAATGTTAAATCAGGAAAATAATTCTGGTACCCCAAAAATTTTGTTGTTTCAAACTCATTCTTGAAACCAATGAACACTAGACACCATGTTTCTTAACTGGTTTGGGCTGGGAAATAGTTTCAGGTTTTTTTTCATAGAGGTTTTGATGGTGTTCTTTTCGGATTTGTGACTAAAGTGGTTGTTGGAAACACACCAATCTTTTAGTTATATCTGAACAGTGCTTGCATGGAATCAAGGTCTTTAACTATTTATCCAACTGCTCTGCCAGTGACTAGGCTGGGGTTCAGAAGGAGTTGTGAGGGGACACAGCCAAGATAGCTGACCTCAACTGACCAAAAGGATATCCTACAACATATCATAGAATCATAGGATAGTTTGGGACCTTAAGGATCATCTGGTTCCATAGGCAGTGAAACCTTCCACTTGACCAGGTTGCTCAAAATCCCATCCAACTTGGCCTTGAACACTTACAAGGATGGGACATCCAGAGCTTCTTTGGGCAACCTGTTCCAGTGTCTCACCACCCTCTGGGTAAAGAATATCCTTCTTACATCCAACCTAAATAACAGAATTACAAAATATGCTGAGCTGGGAGGGATGCACAAGGATAGTGAAGTATTTTGTTTTGTTGTTCTAAAGGAAAAAAAAAATTAACTATAAGTAGATACCTAAAAATCTGCACTGGAATTCTGTACCAGGTCTCATTATAACATGTCATAATTTGGAATGTTGGAAAAAGAAATTCTTAAGAAAGTCTTTAGAATTTCCGCAACCTTTCCATTGTTATGTATCCCTTGTAACACAACTTACCTCAAAAAAAACACAGCTGTATTCTCAAATTGGATAAATCATTACTTGCAAAAAGACAAATGTATCAGGAAGTAAACCACAGCCACATTAGTGTATCCAGTGCACCTAATTCTGTGCAAAAACTCGTATTATAGGAGATGGCAGAGATAACATACTAAACAAAAATCCCAAAATAAAAATAAAATAAAATAAAATAAAATAAAATAAAATAAAATAAAATAAATCACACACACAAAAAACCCCAACTCCAAACCAAGAAACAGGGTGTGTTCATGCCCTAAGGCTGTGATGGTGGGAGACAGTTTAGCTACAGAGCAGTAAGATATTCTTTTCAGGCTATTCTAATATATTGTGACTAGCTCTAATATGTTTTATGTAGGTCACTGACAGAAGACAATGCTCTAATTCCTGTATAATTTATAAACCTTTCTAACAAAGCTCTCACATAAAAACATACATATAAATCAAAACCCTAAATAAATTCTGAGGTTTGTGGGGAGTGGATAGCATGATATCAGACTGTTTTTATCAGGAATCTAACAGGCCTGTAATACTTCCCCTTCCATTAACACTAATAAGGCTATTGAGTATACTTTTTCACTTGGCTCCAGCTGCTTGTAATTTTTACAGCTCAGCTGTGGACCAGCTCCCTGTAGCTCAGGTGGAAGTAGTGACCTGTGAATATAAAAAATTCCTCCCTACTGCAGTGATGAGCCCTCATCACCAGTAGTGATCTCTCTCTACTGAGGGATCAAAGAAACTTCAACTTATTCCCTATTGTTAAATTTCATTTGTACTGAGCATAGACATGTAGATTTTTCCATCAAATTTGCCAAATTCCTTCCCATTTTCTCTTTTTATATTGCATTCTAGTGAGCCTTGAAGGACATTCCCTAAACAACTAACATTATTTTCCCTTTCAAAATGCTTAGCACGTTTGATATATTAAAGTGAAAATACCCCTCAAAAGAGATTACTCTTAAACCATTAATTTCCTGCTTTTTATTTCTCAGAAGCACATCACTTCCAAGTACCAACATTCTACACCCTTCTGTATCAGGTATCCTAAATATACTCAAAATTTAATCGTTTTAGTTATGACTTCTTGGGGGGAAATATGGGTGCATGTATAATACACTTCATTACAATATTGATTTGCAACAACTTCACAAAGAGAGAGAGAGAGTAATCTGATCTGCTTTAATCTGTTTACTGCCTCAGGCTGCATGCATAGAAGAGCTAAATTCCCAGACCACTTTGGTGATATCCTTAAAGGCAGAAAAAGCTTAAAGATGATACTTTGCTTTCTCCAAAGAATTTCAATTGAACAGGAAACCTTTTCTTAAAATAGATATTCTATCTAATGGCAATTCTGTAAGGATGTATGCCAACACTTTACAGCAATTTAGTAAGGAACATGTACAATTTGGATTTATGCAATATACTTAGGACTTTTCCAGAATATTGGTGAAGACTGAGATACAAGTGTTACCTTTCAATGGCATTAAACTTTTCAAGATCAGAGACTTCTTATCTCAGTGCATAGGTATCATTTCTACAAGCAGAAAACATCTCTGGTTTCCACCATGATGTTGCTTCAGTGCAATTCCAGTTCTGACAAAAAATGGGATAACTTCACAACTAATGCTTTGAGGTACTTGGGTGTTTGCCACACTAATGTTTTGGTGAATATGCCTTTTTTCCTCTGATCACAGTGTAACACTATACATATACAACTGAGAAAAAGAAATTCATATTGGCCTGTACTCTCCCAGGCTTCCATAAATGAATAACTGATAATGTGAAAAAAGCTTTACTGTGACAATCTAAGCTGCTTTTCTCTTTAATGCAAGTCATAACATTCCATGAAATAGATCCAATTAAGAAAAAAAAGACAGAAAGAAAGTAAAACCTAATATTGATTAAAAATTGGCATTGAAAAAAATTTAGCATTACTAGAGACATTAATTTGGGTTTCATTTCATATTGCCAAAAGAGAGGCCTGTGATATAAATTAAAAATATATTGATAAGGATATAATTAGTATTCGCTAGCCTTGAGCCTAAATATGAATGATGTAGCAAAAAAAATACAGAAGAATTTTGTAAACTTTTCATGGTATAGCCAGAGAGAAGTTACTGTGCTAGTTTTGGGTCCCCTCAGTACAAGAAAGACATTGAGACACTGGAGTGTGTCCGAGGAAGGACAACAAAGCTAATGTCTAGAAAGCAAAACTTGTGAGGGAGCTGGGGTTATTTAGCCTGGAGAAAAAGAGACTCAGGGTTGTAGCAAGGTGGGTGCCAGTCCCTTACTTCTAAGTAACTAGTGATGGAACAAAACGAAATCACCTCAAGTTGCTCTAGGGAAGGTTCAAAATGGATATCAAGAAAAATTTCTTTGCTGAAAGAGCTATCAAGAATTAGAACAGGCTGCCCAGGTGAAGTCAGCATCTCTGGAGGTGTTTTGTAGCTATGTAGATGTGATACTTAGGGACATGGTTTAGTGGTGGACTTAGGAGAGTTAGGTTTAAAGTTGGACTCAATCTGAAAATCTTCTTCCAACCTGTGATTCTATAATTCTAAGTTCTAAGCAATTTATGTGAGTTTATAAGCTATATGAACTCCAAAGGGGAAAAGGCATGTAGTTGTATTTAGGAGACCTTCAGGGAAAAAAATTCCAGACAAACCATAATTGAAAAGCATGACAAGTAAGAAGGGCATTGTGCAAAATACATGAAATGGGTGATGGCAAAACCAAACCCATTATGCTGCAGAGCATAACCTTAGGAGGGAGGGAGACTGCAGCATAAACACATCAGTCATAAAAGAGGAAAAATTGAAAAGGAAGAGAACAAATTGATCTCTCTTGAAGTTTCAGGTGTTAAACAGCTCTCAAGTCTGATCACCTCTGTGGCTGAAAGCCATAGCCATCACAGCTGACTACATGTGTTGGTAGCATCAGTGCAAAGATATCAGCTCTGGGGTATGGTATACTGATAGCTGATTTAGAGTATAAGTGAAAATAAGAGCAAGTTTTTCATATGAAGCAATGATTAATAATAGGTAAGAGCCAAAAATAGTTAAGCTAGAAAAGTTTTCTTTTACATTTCAAAAACTGGACTAATTTTTCAGTCTTCTGAGCCTTCTCATCCTGATGATCTCCATATGCATATGTTCCACTGAGGAATTTAGATTATGCCTACGTGCAGTTGTCTACTTGTTAGGGTCCACATCTGCACTAGGTGTCTAAATGCCTATCATAACATTTAGTCAGTGAATTCTTACCAATAGATTCATACTTAAAGGACTCTCCTTCCTTCATTGACTGTATTGATTAAGTGTCTGTTGATCGCAATGACTCTTCTCTTGGACTCTTGGTGACCCTGTGGTTATTTGTACGCCACCATCGGACCGGACTGTGTTACAGTCTTTGGATTTAGTTGCCCAACTGGCACTATTCTAAAGAGACAAGAAGATGCAAGATATATGGAGCAGGCAAGTAAGACTCAAAGTTTTAAGATAGTCGTACCTTTAAAGCTGAAGCCAAAGGTGAAGGGCAATACCTTAAGCTATTTCAAATAATACTACAGGCCTGTTTAGGCTATCATATTGGTGCAATCTTTCTTTGTTTGCTATGAAGTCTGATTTTATCTGACTTATGTTTCAGTCTTACCTTCCTGAAATGTACATATCTTTCAGTAAATCCTATAATATACTTAGGCCTCTAAAAACAGATGTGATCCAGAGATAAAGATATTCCAGCTAAAAAACAAAAGAAGATATGGTTGGGAAGTGTTTTTCTGTAGCAGGTCAGATGGATCCAACACTAAATATTTCTAGAATTTATCTGAAATCATCCTTATTTAAACATTTTTCCCTTTCCCTGTGTCTTAGACTTTTTACTAAAGATAATATGTTCTTATACTTTACTACACCATGCAGTCATGTGGAGATTTTCTTAGTGTCATTGTCTTTTTTTTTTTTTACATGGAACATATTCAGTAGAAAAAAAGTAGCAAAGATGTTTCTTGTCGATGAAATGAATGTATATCTTTACTTGAGAGTAGTTTATGCAACTTGCATTTTTTCCAACTATATGCTTGTATTTGAAACAAACTCTTTTCTTTTTAATGGAGGAGTTTTTATTGATGTGATCTTTTAAAATTTATTTGCTTTATAAAACCTCTGAGACTAGAGATTGAAATATCTACTATTCTTCTGGAATGGTGAACATGGCAAAGCCACTTTTACTCTTGAAAAAATGATAATGCTTCACTCCCCGTAACATGAATTATACATTACAGGATGCAAGTTACATTAGATCATGTCAAAGCAGATAGTTTGACATACATAGAAATCTGTACCAGCTTGACGTTTAGATTAAAATCAAAACCCTTATTCTAACTGTAGATAAAGTCCAATAGATGGAAAGAATTACATTCATCATGTTAGAGTACCTCTCTCATGTGAGATTTTCATTCAGAATAAGCTGAAAGCACTCTACCATTTTCTTTGACACTTCATATAAACCATGCTTTCCCAGAAACTTCTGCTTTGTTAGATTTTCTGCAAAACTCTTCTATTGAATATATTCCTTTACCCCTCTTTTAAAAAAAATACATCAGATGAGAACACAGGAAATGGAAAAAATAAAAAACAAACCAAAATCTAGACAACACTAGAAACAGATATCTTACGTATTTCACAGCAATAGTGAAGTAGGAAATATGAAAAGTGGAAACCAAAGCTTTCTGCTGGCTGCAGAAATGTTCCTTTGTGCAAATAATTGGTATCTTTCTTCACAGTTTTTTTTTTTTTTTTTTTTTTTTTTCCTCTAATTCCAGGAAATTACTGCCTTTCACTTCATTTAACAGAAGAAAAAACACAATGAAATTATGCAGCTCAAAAATCTGATATTAGAATATAATAATCTGGGCCATAGTATATATTTAACACATGCGGAGTACATTTAGTAATGTATGTGTGTTGGAAATACCTGACAAGCTCTCCTCAGCTGCCCACATTTCTGGACAATCCAGTCAGTCCACACTGCCATCTTGTAATAAGAGAGCTAAAGCTTTCTGTAAAGTGACATAGACAGCATTGTTAGTATATGGACTAAACTCTCCATTCTCAAGTACAGAGCTTGTTCCAGTTGGGTTGTATGGCTACTTCCATGAGTGGCAATGGTGGAATAGAGGATGTTTAAGGTGACTTTTAACAGCACTATTTAAAAAAAAAAGCAAACTAGTTTTTTAAAATCTAGTTTTGCTGGCTGTATGCAGGAAAATCTGTGCTGAAAAGCAATAGACAGCATTCTTGGTGGCCTGTGGAAAAAACTTTGTGTACGGAAATAATTGTGGTTAGCTTTTTCTATGGGCACACACTGAAGACACTTTGGAAAAAAAAAATAAATTCTCAGACCTCCTTAGAGAAAGCTAGCTTGGAGATTAACCTGTTTTTTTTTTTTCTTGATTATATTAAAACTGCCATCAGAAAAAAAGAATTAAGTATCAATAAAGAGACTTTGGACAGGAAAATGCTGCTGTCCTGGGGTTGAATTTTTCTGTCAAATGACATTCATTTTCTGGTCTCATTTTACCTTTTTCTGTCCCAAGAGTTTCCCTCATCTGTTCATGGTATCTTTCTAAACTCCACATTAATTTTGGAAAACTCTGGACATAGTCCTAAACTAATTCTGTAACGTTTCTTCTCTGTAAGGGAAAGGTCCAAAAAAACCCCTCAATGATTCTCCTCCTCTTTCTAAAGCATGTAGAGAAACTCAGCAGATATAGGATCTGGACATTAGATATTTTTCATATGATTCTCTTTTGAATAGAGTTTTCAAATTTATTTACAACTCAGACATTTCTCTTGAGTCTCCCCACTCTCTCACAAGTTTGGCATTCAAAGCATTTAAATGATCAAATAAAATCCATTAAGTAAATCTGTTAGCATGACACTCTCTAGACTGAACAGCTTATGTTCATATAATGAGCCTTGAGTAACTAATGGAATGAAAACAGCTAAGAAAAGTTGCCACCCATATATTTCACAGATTCTGTACGCATTCCTTTCCTTATCATTAGAGTTTTGGCTTTCAGGATATGCTATAAAGTCAAATGAATAAAAACGCACTCGTTCCTCAGAGGAAACATTTCCTCACCAGAAAAAATAAAAAGAAAAAATTAGTTCCTCTGGCTTATAGGACTTCCGTGACTTCATTTGCAAGAGCCTGTGGACACATACTGTTTTATGTGCCTATTACAATTGCGTAACACTAATATACGTATTAGAGTGTAGATTGCCAGAATTGTTTACCTTCCACAAGGAATTAGTTGTTTGCCTACCAGTGCCTGCAGCTGGGGGAATGTGAAAAATGGCAGCCTTCCTGTTAAATGATGTATGAATGAATAAATAGGATGACAGTCACTAATGCTGAATGGGTTTCTTGCTGCACAGAGAAATGGGAAATAGAGAGGTGGGTTGAAAGTAGAATAACCAAAATATTCACTCCTCTCTGACAAATTAGCATTGTCAGACTATCTCAAAGTGCTCAGTTGTATGGGTATTTCAAACAACTCACCTTTCTAAAAATATTTTCTTCTACAGCCTGTCTGAAAACAATTGTGATCTGTGGACACTGCAGAAAGGTATTCTTTTTTTTTTTTTCAGTAAGTCTTTGCTGAGTCTGGCCATCCCCTTAAAACAACAGTACTTTTATATCTCTATACTGGCTTGTCACCCATGTATCAGATTAATGAGGCATATAATGCTAGGAAAGAAGTCTATCACTTTGTAATCAGCATATGAAAAAGTAAAAAGGAGGAGAGAACAATAGCAACATATTTGGAGAATTTATGATGCAGGGCAACAAATTAGAAAAGAAAAAAAGAAAGTACACCTAACCAATGATGAGGTGTAGCCCACCTGAGTGGAATTCACTAGTTCTATGCATAAATAGAAAGCCATTGTAACGTGTTAGAGGCATCTAGTGATTATTTTTCCTCAATTCATTTTTACAGTATGTACTCTAATAGGAGAAATAGGATTTTTTTCATGTGTTAACAACCTGAAAATATACAACCAATTTCTCTATACTTTATTTTCTTGCTTGTGGTAAAATGCAAGAGGAAAAAAAAAAGGAAAAGATAAGCAGTGCTTCCCTAAACAACTGTTAACCTGTTTGCTTTGTGCATAGCACAACAATTCAGATCAGCTTAATAGATTAAATGTGTCATAAGATTAAAAAAAATGAAAGACAGAAAATCAAACTCATATGAAATCAAATTGTATCTTGACAAATCCAAGGAACCATGTTACCACTGCATCTGGCAGACAAGAGGAACAAGAAGCAAAGAAATAGAATGTAATTGATGCAGCAATAAATAATTCTAGAACTTAATGAGACAAATATGGGCATTTTTTTTTCATTTTAAATCTTTTAATAATTATAGAAGGAAAATGCATGGGCAGAAAGGGTGAGACTAAATTGGTCAATGCGCCCTTCCTCAGGTGGACCAAGCTATCACAGTACTTCGCTCTTCAAGGTGACAAACATACCTTATTGCCTTAACTCTCTGGGCCTTCTTATTCTTCAGTATCAATGGAAGGGCAAATAAAAGTCCCACGCAGCCATTTCAGCTGCTATTTCAGTAAGTGACATGTCTTAATGATGCTGCAAAAAGTGCCATTCATTTAGTGACAGGGTTCTCTAAAGAGTTGTCTCAGAATCTCCTGTGATTGTGTCTCACATATGAGTGAAGAGGTTCATTAGACTATGCATATGTTTAGCGTGAGGAATGAAAGGATGGAGACAAAGGAAACTATTCCTGACACTATCACATTCTTCTCATTTTGGTTCTTAAGTATTCACAGATAAGTCTCTCAGTACTGCATTTACAGTGACAGCCTTGTTTATTACCTTCTGTTTAAGATTTATGCATTTGTACCTTTAATGTATAAAAGAGAGCTATACACCATTGGTTATTGTTGATAGCACAAAGGCCTTGCTTACAAATTAGTTCAGTTAATTAGATGGATGCAGTAACTTTTACAAGATGAAATGTCTCAATACAACAGAGTTTGACTAGTTCCAAAAAAACAGGGTATATGTCTCTAAATTAACACTTGAAACAAATGTTTATAAATTATATTAAATAAACTTGCAGGACACAGGAAATGAAGCAGTTTGGGAAGTCTAAGTTAAGTTGTTTTCACACTTGCATATTATTCCCATGGAAGATGATTTCTAAACCCCTCATTGGCCTAGCTCATAGGCTGTTAAATTTAACAAATCACAACTCATTACAATTTATTTTCTTATTTGAACATCCCGCAGATACATGGACAACTTGAGAATACTAGAGAGTACTACTCTAATTGAAAGAGCTCCATTAAAGCATGGTGGCCTACTCTTCCTGAAAGTTAATCCAGTGTTGACTAGCTTTGAGAATTTTAGCTGAATTACTTATAAGACTGTACTTTAGATTTATATATTTGGCAATTTGTTTACTTCAAAATACTGATGCTTGGGGTAATGCCAGGGGTGGCTGAACTGTTAAAATTTAATATATTTTTAGTATAAGCTCTTTATTTCTCTTCACAATGTTCAAACTCTGCCTCCTTCACAGTATTAGGACACCGTGCATGAAGTTTCTAGTCTGCCTATGTGTCATGTCCCAAGAATTCCCCCAGCTCTCTGATAACTCCACTTGCAAAGCCAAACACTTGCTATTCCCAACAGCAGTGTTCTTTCTGATTTAATCTCTTTGGTTATTAATAATTATTTCCAGAGCAGAATGGATCAGAATATTTCTATTAGAACTGCTCAAACACAAACTAATGGCTATCCGAAGGAGTAGTAGGTTCCTATCCACTACCTATATATAAATACCTACCCATACATAAAATAAATACCTACCTATATATAAAGGTATATGATCATAATTTATAGTAAAATATATTGAAAGAAAATTGTAGAAGAAAAAAGCTCTGCTAAAAGACAACTATGTGTTGCTACTTTGCAAGAAGGACTACTTGGAACTTTTTATGAAGTTAATTTTTGGTTTGGTTTGGTTTGGTTTAAAGGAAATTTTTTCTCTTAAATGGGTTCATTATTTTAACAAAATATCCTGTGGTTTGAGTTGATCTTTAAAAACAATAGGCTAGGAAAGATCTCAAAGTAGTATTAAAACCAAGAAACTAACAAAGATATTAATGACTAGATCTAATTTCTGGTTTTTATTTTAGAGTGGTTGTCATAGCATTGCTTTAACTTTGATGAAATACCTCAAAACATTTTGACATGCACTTGCAGATAACCCACATGCTTCAATGGGAATAAATAAACATAACAGATTGTGTTATTCCTGAGTAATGGGGTCCAAAGCCTATAGAAGTACAGGAAAAACTGCTACTGGCAATGGACCAGATTCTTGGTATGATTACTTGTAAAGAATTCACTGCACAAAAGATCGAGAGACACGTTTTCACTATAAAATTTCAATATTATTACACTTGAAGTTTTACAGTGGAATATGGAGTCAGGCTTTTGTTATTCTATTTACAAGAAAATGTGTTTACAGTGGATGAATCAAAAGAAAGAGACTCTATAATCCTCAAAATGGAAGAAATCTGCCTGATATTCTTAAGAATCTTGCCATTGTATGGAATACTGACCATATTCTTTCTTTGTACATTTTCCTTATGGATGACAATCTAAATCAGTGCATAATACTGAAAGAATATCAATGCATGATTTTACATTTTTATTCATGGACTCATATTATCTTGAATTATTATAACTTGAAACATTAAAAAGTGAAAGGATAATTCACCTTGAAAGTCAAACCATGTGTCTATCTTGATTCAAAAAAAAATCTGAAATTGGAATATGTCCTTGTCCAGCGAATCTTAATAGCACTCAGTTAATGTCTAAGTGCAAGAATTTCCACTTTTTCTTGAAAACCTTTCTCTTTATATAATATATCTTAATATTTGTATTTTCGGCTCCAAAATTACTATGAACAATATTTTCAGAAGCTCGCGAAACACAGGATCTTGGAAATATTTGTACTGCAACCAGATTAGGTTCTGAAATACCTTTGATGGCTCAGATCAAAGTCCAACTAACTTTTATTGACACTCAATGCTCAAAGACCCATAGAAGATAACTTTATTTACACTCAAACATGCAAACCCAATACATTTCTCATTGCCTTACTCTGATTTGATTGGTGATAAATTAAACTAATTTTTCAGATTTGAGTCTGTTTTATGTGTGACGGTAATTACTGAGAGATCTCTCCCTGTCCTTCTCTTGATCCATGAACCTTTTGTTATATTCTCTTTCCCAAGTCCCATTTAGGAGGGGAGAGCTGGAGTGGTTTGATGGATATTTGGCATCCAGTTAGGATCAGTCCACTATAGCCATACAAACACAACTGAAGGAACCATGTCAGAGGGAGATTAATTATTTTTATTCTTTCTTATTTCTGTAAGGTATAGGGTATTTCTTTTCTTTTCTTTTTTTCTGAACAGAGATTTGAGATTAAGCAACTTAACTAAATTCACAAAAAAAAATTTATGAGAGATATGGTAGTTGAACAGAGGACCAACTTCCTAACCAGTGCCTGACTTGCATGAAGCGTTTTAAAATGTTATCTTAAAATAAATATTTTTGTCTGAAAATGTTTCAAATTTTTCATCTTTTTCTAGATTTAAATAAAAAAATATTTTGAGTAATTGCTTTCTGCCTTACTTCATCACTGTAGCTTCTCTCTTTCACAGATTATAATAAAAAAATGATAGAAATGTAAAAGTTTCTTCTAAAATGTGTATCTTTCATGCATATTTCAAAGGAATAGATTTTCTTACTTCTACTTTCATAGATTACTCTATTTCTTAATAATTTACTAATTTCAGTGGACCAAATACATGCAGTTTTAAAAATTATTATAATAAAATAGTATTAAAAATTAGTAGCAGAATAGAGCAATTAAGTCTTTTGTTCCTATATAGAAATTTTTGTGTATGTCATATGCTTAGTCTTATTAAATGGAGAATAGCAAAATATTTTTACCATGAAAATTACAATATTACAATAATATTTTGTTCTGTTTTCTGGACTGGTCTGTTACTCTACAATGAAACAGAACCTGAAGAAATAATAGGTTGCTGAAATAAATGAGTTTGACATTCAAACTGGTCTCAAGAATATATTCTTCTTTAACACCTGGTAAAGCTTTTTAATGTGAATCGCTCATAAGAGATTCTAATATTAATGCTTTTATTTAGTTTTAGAGTTTCCTCCATTGACATTAATAAATTGTCCCCAACTCAAAAAACCTTGATGATTTAGTAACAGAACACAGTGGTGGACAAATGGAGCTTCTGTTACTCTTTGAATTTTTATCCCTAAGTACTTTGTGCCAGAATTCAAACAAAAGTCTCACAAACTCGTCCTGTTTCTGTTGATTTAAAGGTACATATATTCTATGAAATTCAAATGTGCTCTTTTAACTTAAAAAAAAAATACTTAATATTGTGTCTGATGCACTGAATAAAAATATTTAAATATCTCCCAGTCACCTATCTAATAACATAGT
Organism: Melanocharis versteri; assembly: GCA_013397845.1. NCBI lineage: Eukaryota > Metazoa > Chordata > Aves > Passeriformes > Melanocharitidae > Melanocharis > Melanocharis versteri. The sequence continues at coordinate 964,804 of VZTG01010359.1, forward strand.
ATGCAGCTTAAACATAAATCATAAGAAACATAATCATTCATTTGCATTCATTTCCACTTCAAATCCTCATGTTATACTTGTCTTTAATGTAAATAATCTATATTGGTACATTTTTTGGTTTTGCTAGAGTGGTGTTTGAATAGGACTATTTGGGGAGAATAAGCAGGTGAGTATTTTTGAATAAACACCTTACTGAGAAGTAAAATAAAAATTATAAATCTGTATTAACCTTGACAGAGATTTAGCTATATCAGTAAGATGTTTATCATATGTTTAATTTTGCATGTTAGTGTTTGGGAAAGGGTCTTCATTTGAGGTAAACTCTGAACCTAAATGCTTAAGAGATAACAGACAAGCCAAAAAGTACACGAGTGGGTTTACATATTTCTTTCCCGTTTTGATGAAAACGAAAGGTGACCAGAAATAAAAGATCCTTAGTGAAACCTTTCAGTGTCCTTTTGAAGTGAAAACATAATATTTTGGTTTGATAAATAAAATCTCTTCTTTGAATGCTGCTGTACCCATCAATGATCTGAGTTCATCGCCTTTTCGCCCAGGGCTGTTATTTTACAAGTAAATAAAGCAGACTAAAATCTGCTATCTGAGCCTGAGTTACAGCAACTTACACCAGTTTGTCCAACTTTCTTCCCCTCATAAATATGTTCATCTGTACTGTCTATGAGGGTAAGTTCTTGACTCACAGCATCTCTGCCCATACTTGGCCATTGCCTGAGACTGCTACTTAGCATTGGGCAAAAGCATGTCCAGGAGCAGACATACACTGAAACATGCTATAGGACTGTACAACAGAATTTCACTTGGGCACCAATCCTACTTAAGTCCTTATTCCAGGCTTATGGATCAGGCTGCCTGACCAGACAAGTATCCTGTAATATCTGCTAAAGGATGGGAAGAGAACGTGCAGTGACATGTGGGGAGAGACCTAACCTTCTCAGACAGTCTGACATGAGAAGAAATATGGAAAAAAAAAATGAAGCTTGACAATTCAGTATTCATTGAGCTTATCTAGGAACTTATGACATCCTTCATCACACATTAAAACTTATAGGAGTTTTCTATCTCCTATACTCATTATTATAAAAATCATTTAACACAAATGATGGGTTTCTATTATTTTAAGACTGCCAGTTCTCTGGCATTCAGTTTAGGAGGACAAATGGATGTGGTATTGAAAGGATAATTTAATAACATAATTTTTTAAAAAATTCAACTTTGATGATGAAAGAGCAGTCTGACATATCGAAAGGACTTTGTTAGTAACATCATTTTTTGTCTTACTCTTTCTCTAAAACTTGAGAAGGCTCTGAAGAATATTCACCACCTATGGATGTGACATTGGATAAAATGTACTAAATTATCAAATTAGTGGCCGGGCATAATTTTTCTAGACCATAGATTACTTTAGTGTTACATGGTTAAACAACAAGCCAAGATCTGTTACTCAAAAGGAAAGTTGCAAGTAGCCTCTGCAAGCCATTCTAATACCTTAGAAATAGAGGTATCAGGCAATTTTTCTATCCCTATCGTATTCTGCTCTTTCTGTTTATTTCTAATATGTTTAGATTGTTTATGGTATAAACAATATCCATTGAATATTTGAAATAAACTTGATGACAAAAATTTTTAGATTTCACTTTTAAGCCTACTTTTTATCTCAAGTCCAGAGTAGATTAAAAAAGTTGCACATAATGAGAAGTTTCATAAAAAGATTTAAGCATCTAATCAGCTGAAGCAATGTGCAAGGTTCGACCAAATGTATAGGCTTTCTAAGAGAGCTTGAAGAAAATTAATATCGACTCAATTCAGATTAAAGTCATAGAATCATCATAGAATCATAGAACGGCTTGTGTTGGAAGGGCCCTTAAAGATCATCTAGTTTCAACCCCAGTGCCATGGTGAGGGAGCTTTCCACTATACCAGGTTACTCAGAGCTCCATCCTTGAACCTGGCCTTGAACGCTTCCAGGGATGAGGCATTCACAACTTCTCTGGGCAACCTGTTCCAGTGCCTCAGCACCCCCACGGTAAAGAATTTCTTCCTAATATCTAATCTAAACCTACTCTCTTCCACTTTAGAGCCATTCCACCTTGTTTTATCACTATTTATACGTCCTTGTAAAAACTCTCTGTCTTTATTTTAGGCTCCCTTCAAGTACTGGAAGGACATATTTAAGTCACCCTGAAGCCTTCTCTTTTCAGGCTGAAGAATCCCAACTCTCTCAGCCTTTCCTCATATGAAATGTGCTCTATATCCCTCTAATTATCTTGATGGCCCTCTTCTGGACCCACTCCAACAGGTCTATGTCCTTCCTGTGCTGGGGACACCAGAGCTGGATGCAGCACTCTGGGTGGGGCCTTATGAGAGTGGAGAGACCTTGTTATTAATTTGCTTCAATATTAGGTGCTTAATCGTTCATTGTCTAAGGCAAAGACAGTAATTCTAAGCATTCTTTATAGTTAATGGAGAGCAATAGCCACCCTCAAATGACTCATGATATCCTAAAACGGATCTCTAAAGCAAAGACGAAGCATTCTCTAAAGGTTGTTGTTTCCTTCTACTGAGTATACAGGAAAGCCAAAATTGTTTGATTTGGATAACTAACATTTAGATGTGTAATATTAGGTCATAGATATGCCAAAGAATTATAGAATCCACTGAATTAATATATGTTTTACACACACGACAGCTCTGAAAAGCAGGTAGTTTACTAATAACTATGCTTTAACTTGGGGTCAGAATGAATATTGAATCTGGATCTGAGTATCATTAAAATTCTTTCTCAATCAGATTACTCTAACCATTACCCTTCTTAAATAATAATAATAATAAAAGCACAGAACTCCATATCTTTAAAAGAAATGAACAGTTTGTACCCATCCTAAAGGTGTGCTTTTGGAACCCTTGTAGAAATGTAGCCTTTTCCTCTTGGTTTAATTCATGTATGAATTGCAGGAAAATATTTATCAAGCTTAAAAATATTAAGGCATTTGATAGATCATCTGTGAAGGACTAATGCATAAATAAATTCATTAGAGGCAGAACACCCACCATTGATTACTCGCCTTGCCTGTAAGCAAAAAGTGAAGTATAAGCTCTCCAACCATCCAAGTACCATGTCAATACTGCTTTCACTTAAATGAACACTGTTGTAGCTGTGCATTCTTGCTTTTCAGTTGTACTAGGGCTTATTCCTATCCTCCTGCCTTAAATATTTTAGCATTCCTTTTATCAGGAGAACTTAAAAAATTCAATGGCTGCTTTAGGCAAGCCAAATAAAATCAACACCACAACTAAATTACAATTGCAGCTGTCATAATAGACATCTTCTTTAACTGAAAACTAACTAAACAAGCCCAGTGCATAAACATCAATGGCACCGTCTCCTGTTAAGGCATTGTGTGGGCTGGGAGCTCTCTGAGAGCTGGGAACACGGGCAGAGGGGCCAGCCAGAGCCTGTCCCAGTGCCCATCAGGAGCAGGGCAGCCAAGGGGACACGGAGGGGAGCACTGAGAGCCTCCCTGGGGCTGTGGGTGGAACTCATGGATGGACAGGGCAGGGCTGTGGGGAGCTGGACACCAGGATCTCTGGGTCAGAGACAAGTGGCACCAGGGGGCTGGAATGGCATCATGGGCTGTGGGTGGCTTGGGGGGGAGCCCCAGGAAAGGGTGGTCAGGGGATGAAATGCCTCTATTGCCCTAAGGCCCCTAACATCCCATACTTCATGGATAACTTCAAGACAATTAAGAAATCACTGTTTCTTGCAATGCCAGTCAAATAGCATTCAGCTGGACAAACAGTATAGAGGTGAAAATGCTAACCTTTTATTTTAAAAGGGAAAAAAACAGGCAGGAAAAGACTTTTTTTTAAACAATGGTATACCTCAGAGCTTCATCTTCAGTCTCAAAATTGACTTTGTGAAAACAGTGTGTTTTTTGGACCTGCTATTTGTGTACAGTTGAACTCGTGAACAGGGAGGTATTATAAGCAGAAATTAATTTTAAGCTGACAGAAACAATGAGGATCTTGGAAAATGGAGAGTGCACTGCATAATTTCATGGTCTGAACTTAATCAATATGTTTGTTAACTAAAAGTTCCAGTTGCAGAACTTTTCTTCAGTTCCACTGTTTTTGGTGTTTTCCCTTCAGTTACATTTATGCAAAGTGACTGAAAGTAATGGAGTTGCACAAGTGAATCTAAAGGCAATATTTGGCCTGCAAAAATCTTTATTATTGGTGATCCATGAGTCAAATAGAAGACAAATAAGCTCCCAAATCCCAGGCCTAATTTAAGGACTGGCAGTCAGAAAAGCATTTCAATTGTAAACTGAATTAGTTTGATTGTGAAATTATGGTGGGGAAAAAAACCTATTGAATGTGACAATACTATTTTTGTACGGATTTTATAGAATAACCTTGCACTTTTAGAATTAATCACATCCTGCTGCTTATTCCCTACTTGAAGACAAAATGCTCCATTTTGATATTACAATTGGTTTCCATAGAGATTATAATCAAGACAAACATACCAAAAAAAATTATGATTTCTGGTGAGACATAACCTGAGGAACCCTTGCAAAACAAGGAATTTTCTTCCTTATAAGCATCAGTTATAAAAAATATAAAGAACAGAAATGTTATATTTGTACATGCAAACACACATTTATATATGAAGTTATAATAGTATATTTTTTGTTTTAAAAAACACAGCTCCATTTAATTGCAAAGAAAGAATGATGGGGTAGCACATTGCTACTTAAGATCCTAACTATGCAAAACCAAACTATAGAGTAGGTCTTAAAAGTTAGCAGACACACACACACACACACAGACACAGAAAAACAACACTCCTAACTACAAACATTTGTGCCAAAAATATTTAGAAAAAAACAGCCCAAAAAATCGCAGAAAACATCCCCAAATCACTATAGATCTGCTTACAACATGAGCCATAAAATTTATAAGGTTTTTTGCATTCTTCATGTCTTTGCCTTAAAAATGAGAATAAGTATTTAAATTTTTTCTCATAATTAGATATTTCTGGGTCTTAGTAAATGTTGTGAAGGAGAGGAAGAAGCTGTGAAGATGCTTTGGGCCTTTTTATCATCTTGAATAATTGAATATTTATTTAAAATCTGTTATATTTACACAATCAGAGAATAGTCTGAGTTGGGAGAGAGACACACAAAGAACACTGAGTCCATCTCTGAAGTGAATGGCCCATACAGGGATCAAACCCATGGCCTTGGTGGTATTAGCCCATTCTCTAACCAACTGGGCTACTCTCAGGGTCAGTGGTAACTGTAACTGGCTAACAAAATCAGGTTTATACACTATATAAGGATTAAACAAGGCTTAAAAATTACTATATACCTAGTATGAAAGTCAAGCAGAAACTATATATGAAATATGACTCCATAACCTATTTCTTCTCTTGAGAGAATCATGGATTTTCTGGAGCTTTTCTATACCTCTCTGTAGACTGGAAGTGCAATTTAAAAAATGGGAATAGTCTAGAGAAATATATGGAAGTCAGGACCTTCACTCATTCTTTGTAAACTCTCCATACCTTAGGGTGATATCCTATCATCTGTGTTTTTTCCTTGTCATGTGAGGTATGTTTTTTTGGGGAGAAATTGAAAGGCATTTTCACCCAGTCATACCTAGCGTAATGAAGACAGTATTTTTACAGGCGAGTTTGGTTCCTCAAGTCTTGCAAATGAAATATATACTCCCTTCTCAAATATCCAGTATAATAGTGTTCATTACTCATAGTTTTTGGTATGGGTGTACATTTCTTTTCATTACGTATTCTGTTCATTGTCCTGAAAATTCTTATTTCTCATTTTTATTATACTCCTTGAAATAATCTCTCTTTATTTCACTATTATAATGATTTCTTCCCTGGGCTAGTAATACTATCTTTGTAGGTTCCTAAGATGACAATGACAAGCTTCTGCAAAGCATATTTGAGATACATCCATTTTTCACTCCTATTTTCACATTCTCATTAGAGGGTAATGCTGAAAGTTGTGTCACTGCTCTATTCATTCATTTATTTGCCCAACCTATCACTTGAGGGTTTGTTATGCAGTAGTCATATCTTCACTAATAATTTTCCAGCTGAAATTGGAAAATTAAACATGTTAAAGAATTGATTCTTTATAAGGAAAGACCAAAAAAACCCTCAAAAAAACACACAAAACCTAACCAAAACTATTGTCTCTGAGTGAAAAACAAACTACACTGTAAAAAATGTCCAATTATTGTCTGTCAAAGCAGTACTGGTGATTAACTCCATAAATTCAGGGGAAAAAAAGTGCCGCTGATGGATACAGGTTATTGCACATATTAGTATATGAGCCAGACAGTCTCCTAGAACAAGATATTAGATGTGTAATATATGTTCAGACAGCAGCAGTGGTGGAGCCTTTCTTTAGTGAGTAACTAAAATTGGTATAAGGCATACACAGAGCTTCACTCTAAGAATCTTTTTTCTCTTTTTAAGTGGCAAGCATGAAGTATGCTTACTAATGAAGTGAAAACTCATGTCAGAAGGGTAATAGCACCACTGACATGCACAAAAGTATTTCAGGACAGTAAAAATTTCTGATCTGTGAAAGTCAGAACTAAATTCTACATTTACTTTTCTTCTCTGAAAGAAAACAAAAAATTCTATTTCATTCATGATCTCTAAAACACACCTGTTAAGCAAACCCTGATTTTGTGAAACCTGCATTAGATTTCATGAATAATATATTTCTTCTTTTCCCCTACTATAACACTGTTTTCAAGCCTATATTCATACTTCATGGTCCAGCATGCTAAACTGAGAAGGCCTGAGAGGAGTCCGATTATGAGATTTGTACAGATGCAGTCTTCTCTGTACATAGTTGTTGAAACTGAACAGACAGGAGAGATATTTTTATTCTGTTTACAGTACAGCAGGCTAATTATTGAGGAGCAGTGATCAAAAGGATTTAATGGCTGTCAGGGGAATTTTGGGTTAAATAGATTCTCACTAATTCAGAAAAAAATGTCTTCTTAGTTGTTGGATTTTACACATCTTAAATCTATGACCTGGTTCAAACTCACATCGACCTTCATGATCTGGTACACAGCAGTTACAACTAAAGATATGAAAAGAAAATGAAGCTATGAAAGATAGATGATATGAAAGATATGATGAATATAGGGCAAGGTGTAAAAACTTAACACTGGAAGAGGGTAGGTTTAAATTATATATTGGGAAGAAATTCTTTACCATGAGGCTGCTGAGGCACCGGAACAGGTTGCCCAGGGAAAATGTCATTGTCACATCCATGGAAGTGCTCAAGTCAGGTTGGATGGTGACCTGGGCAAATAGTATAGAGGAAGGTGTTCCTGCTCACAGCAGGGGCATTTGAACTGGATGGTCCTTAAGGTCCCTTCCAAGACAAGGCATTCTATGGCTCTATGATCCTATGAAAAGGCTTCTAAAGAAAAGCAAATAAAATGTCTTCTTTTCAGCACATTAAGGAGAGCTTACAGATGGAGTTGCAGAAAATCATTAATTTAAATCCTTACATCAATAATACTTTTTTCAGTCACCCAAAACTTCCTTGCTTACAACATGTGAAAGTACAGAAGAAAAATATATTCTTTCCTGCTTGATATTTCAGGCTAAGAAATAAACTTGGACTTAACAAAACTTTAAGTAGATAAATTGTTTTCACTTCAGTCTACTTCTAAGAAAAACTGTGCTCATAAATCCTTGTAGAATACCGACTCCTCAAAATTGTAGTGAAAATATTAAACATTTAGCATTGGATTATGTAAGACACAGGGATATTATGATAAAATATATCTCTACCACATTACAACAATACTCTATCTTTATTGATGTCCATCACTATAATAACTAAACCCTGTGCTATAATTTGAAGTCCATTTAAGCAGGACCTTCCAGTTAAAGGTTTTTCCACTTACTCTGTTTTTTGTTTTTTTTTTTTTTTTCACTTTCATTTCCCCCGTCTTTAATGTGACAGCACAAACATTTGACCCAACTTAGAGGCAAGATATCTACCTGAAAAGAGCTTAGAAAAGGAACTCTTCTGGATAAATCAATGTTCCTACTTAATTCAGCATCAAGCTGCGAAGAGATCTGTGGAAGGCTATGTAAGTGTAGGAAAGAGTTGGAAGAGGGATCTTTGGTAGCAGTGTTACCTTTCATATATGTCAAACTGATACATACTTCCCAAGATAGGCATGGTTTGCCTTTTTGATTTACCAAAATATCCTTTCACCTATTGATTAAACTCACAGCTAGACCTTTGCATGGCAGTTGAATGACATCCAGTTGAACGAAGTTTGTTGGAGCTGTGTCGATTTAAGTAAAATTCACAGATTAAGATCCATACAGTTTTACATCTGAAAAGTGTAGGCCCAGTTTTTAAATAGATTTGTTTTGTTTTGTTTTGTTTTGTTTTGGCATTTTGTCAGTTCATTTGGGGCTTTTCCCAACTGTTTTATTTGTCTGTCAAAGAATCCTCTGTTCAACATTTACTCAGAATCTCTACTGCAATACTCCCAGACTAAAACTCTCACACATTGTAGAATTAATTAAATCCCTAGGAAAACAGAGACAACTTTGACACATACTTTGATATACAGCAATTCATCAGCTCTTAAATTCGAAAAGTTTCTGTTTAAAGTTACAAGCATTCTATATTAAATCTATATGCATTCTATAAGGACCGTATCAGTACATATAATCTATAAGACATTAAAATTTTCAGCTTCAACTTTTACATTTTAAACATGTACTTATAAGAACGATTTTAACACACTATAATTTGCCTTTCATTTTGAACTACAAATTGAACCTGTTGTACTGCAGTTCTGTATCCGAACATGACGTTCTCTGGGCCTCTATTAGTTTTGATGGGTTGCCATGGAAACTGGAGAGAAAGAAAGAGAAGGAGAATACTTTTGTAAGCTTTACCACAGACAGTTATGTCCTCTTCAACATTTCTGAGAAAGAAATCAGTGACTGAATGACAAAAAATTTATTTTTAGAGATAGACCATAGTACAACATATATTTTTGTCAAGATGGAAGGTATTAATGATTTATGCTGGATTTGCATTAAAAGCTTCTGTTTTTATTCTAAGACCATGAATGTCAATGATAATGGGAGTTCAAGCTGTCTGAAATTTTTATCAACCTACCTACACAGCATAAATGGGGCATGAGAGTGAAAGATGAACCTATGAAATTGTGCTGCATGATGAGACATCAGAAAGCTGCCAGTTCTGAAAAGAATCAAAAATTAATCTTCTTGTTGAAATGCTATCATCTTACAGTGACTTTTTGTCCAGATCAATGTGGATTAAAATTAAAGTAGTGATTAAAAGCTTTGTATAAGGTCCAAATTTACAAGGCTATTCAACACGTAAGTGTGTGAAAAAGCCCCACAATTATGATGAAAAAGAATTTTCTGAATTCTAAATAGATCTTAGAAATGAAAATGCTATTTTGTTTTTTTTTTAGTGTTTCAGGCTAAAAGGTATTCAAAACAAAACAAAACAAAACAACAAATAAAAACATCCCCACAAACAAAAAAGACCCAAAAATTTTTACAAAGGAGCAGAAATTTGACAGTGCTATTTTATGTCAACTGTTATTACTTGCATAGCAGAAATTTGGTGATACTTTACAAAGGACATCATGTGGGGTATATAAAAGGCTTAAGTAGGTGAATGCTTTAACCACTGTTTTATATATGCTATATATATTTACACAGTGTATATTTTAGATAGATGCCCTGACTTTATGTTGAGCTGACTGTTATATATTTATTGAGAAGAAGCAAGCTAATTTATATCAAAATTCTATATACTTGCTGAGACTTAGTGGGACCTCTTGGTCAGCATGTTGTACAGGAAAGAGATTATATGCGTTCACTAGAAAACTTCTGAACAGAGTTACAGGTACATTTCATTTTTACTTTTTCTTTTTCTTTCCTATGGATAAGAAGAAAAGCAATTATATTGTTAAAATATAGAAAAGAAAAACCAATAAATCATCTGTGGCACCTAAAGTTGTACCATTTAAATTTAGCAAATTATCATGTGATAAGAAATACCCATGTACTAACTGAAAATTTGGGTCCTCTCTCTTCTGCTATAGGATTAAACTTTTGTTAAAGATCTAGGAAAAATTGCAGTGTTGAGGTGCTGTTTGTGTTGAGCTGCCTACAACCAGAAGTAGGCGGCTGTGATCTATGGAGTGAAAACAAGTGCCAGAAAAGGGCACTTAAATCCTGCATATGTGCGAATTTAACAGAGAAGTCAATTTTTCTTTTATTTTGGCTTTCATCTTCCACTAGGCCGCTGTGGCACTGGGAATTCAGACATTCCCAGGAAATGCAGCACAGTGGTTTCTCCATTCTTCCTTGACTCATATGTAGGGAAACAATGAAACTGTGGTGGTAAACAATATAAAGGAGCCCTTTATTTTTTTTCTCATGGAAAAGGTCTTACACGACCTTCATTATGTGATCTGACAACAGAATCATGTAAGGTCCATGTCACTGACATGAAAACCATGCCACTTCCATACGTATAACACAGATGAGAAAGGAATCTCTCATCTTTAAAAGCAAATGTTTAAAATGAAGTTAAGTCTTTGTAAATCCTTTTCCCTTTGTTGGATTCCTGATTCATGTGATGACTTTTGCAGATTCTTTTCCGACATCTGAAACAATCAGTCTTCTTTTGGGACTGAAACTTCTTAAGAAACTCTGGATTCCTTCAGCAAGCAAAGCATTCAGAAACAGGAACTGAAATTATCTGTGTGAAATATCTAGGTCTTGTTAGGTGCAAGTATATGTGTTTATATTTTACAGGTTTGACTGGAGATCTGCAGTATCATTAAGTGTTACAGTCCTTAATCAAGGCTTGAGTGATTGGAACTTCAAATCAAACAAGCTCTGACTCTATTAAGATCATTACTAAAACTTTCCCTGCGTTTTACAGTCAGGATTGTTTTTATCTAAGCATCAAAACACATCTTCAAAGTGCTTATCAGAGATAACTTGTCAGTCAATTATGTGCAACGCTTAATTACTTTTCAATTACCATGCTACTAGGATAAATTTAAATATTCATGTTGAGACTCTGGGTTGATATTAGCAATGAAACAAAAAGGAAAGTAAATAATTATTTACCTGTTATAATTCTGCAAGGGAAAGTATGTTAGACTAAGTATGAGCAAGTTTCCGTGTAGTAGAAGATAAACTAAGACACTTAAGAAATATCCTATGAAGAAATTTAATCGACTGCTTTGGCACATATCAATGTGACGAGACCCTTGAAGTTATATTTAATAATAAAAGTAGTCTGTGTATTCCCACTAGTTATATGTGTTATCTATCAATGCTTTCATATGGGCAACATGCATCAGTAAAAAAAAAAATAATTTAAAATGATGCAAAGTGGTCCCAGCGGAAACAGAGATATTGAAAAAAAATTAATAAGCTATTGAAAACCGTTCAAGTACTAAATTTTAAGATGAAAAAATACATAAAATATCATCATGCAATGATGGCAGCTGTGCAAAATAGAATCTAGTGCCCAATACAGTTACTGTTGTTATCTTCAGCTTTCACATAAAGACAAAAACCTTACAATTCTGAGTTATTCAGGTAAATTACCTAGATATTCTAATATTTTTCCCCTCCATTTGTAAGACAAACAATTTTTCCAAATTATATGAATTGATCTAACGTTACTGAGCTGATGTCAATTTCCATTACCAAGGAAGAGTACGGAAGCACTCAGACACTTTTGAGACTATAAAAGGACTGTGCTGCCTTCCCTATTCTAATCAGGAGACAATATTCTTCTGATTAGACAGCATTTGTCCAGAGAAACATCTTGCCGTTTTAGTGATCAAAGCACGTATTTCTGAATAAAAATAATACTCTGAAGGAAAGAATCTTATCAATCTATAAAACTCATTTTGGAAATAAATAATGCATTGCATTACATAAGTTCTCCTTGTAGTATCCTGAAAAAGAATTGAAGATTTTCAGTGAAAGAAAGTTTCACACATAAAAATCACCTTTCCTATGGAATTTGACTTTCTTGAAGGTCGACATAGAATTATTACTTTTTTTTTTTGTAAAGATATCCCGGTATCTCATACATTAAGAATCTCCTGTATCTTTGGTAATACCATAACAATCATTTTAAGATGCCATATGAGTACTTCAAATTGCAGGTTTCTAGGAGTTACAGTAAAATTTCAGATTAGGCAATTTGATCTTAAAAGAGGTAAAATTTAACTGCTTTCAAGTGTGATGTTTTAAATAGACTGCAATGTGGTATGCAAACATTTAGAGACTAAAAAAAATTCAGTTTAGATGGCATTATTTAGCTTACATTTGTCTCACACAGAGTGTAATATCATTAATTGCACATGCAGTAGAGGGCGTAGGCAGCAGTAGTTTTGACACGTATTATAAGATTGTTGTAAAACAAATGGCTGTGGTATAAATTGTATCCAAGACTCCCATAAAACATCATTAATGCTGATAGATTTATTTTCCTTAATATTGACAGTATTAATTAATATTTTAGGTAAATAAAAAAAAAATCAAAAAAATTCTTGCTTAAAAGTAAAATTCCTAGGTTGTATTTTCGCCTATATATTCACTTACGAATCCTAAGAAAACTATTTGAATAAGTGGCTCAATGTACGCAACTCAACATTTTATTGTGAAAAAAAAAATCAGCAATGCAATCTTCAACTAGGTGTGCTTGGGTTATTTGACTCGCTGAAAAATACAGAGCAAAGCTCCTCCAGTACTGGCAAAAGCTAAGACACAGCTAAAATACATTTGCAGAGGAGAAAGGAAAAGATAGGTGGGGTTTTTCTTGTTTGTTTGGTTTTGTTTTCTTTTTAAACAGTGATTAGACTGGAAAATTAGCCACTTTGGGATTTTTCAACCAGCGGTAACAGATGGCTAAGTTAGTGATGAACCACCGAGGGGGCTCAAGAGTTGATAAGGGAGACTGACTGAAAGAATGTATCCTCAGATTGGCAGAATGCCTAGTAAAAGCAGTGACCCATCACTTACAGTAAGTCTTTGAAATATTAAGTGGACATATACATTCAGAACAGTGGGGGAGGAAGGAATGGGGTAGGGAAGCTTGCACGGCTTTTTTTTTTTTTTTT
>VZTG01010359.1:978102-989033 GCA_013397845.1 Melanocharis versteri
TCAGAAAGTTTTCAGATAGAAGCAATTTCCCAGTTCTTACTTGTGTTTCTTTCTGGTGTATCTTCTTTTCCTATTCATGTCTTTTTGGAAGCAGGATGTAGTTATCCAAAAAGGAGTGAGTTTTACCTCCTTCGTCATATTAAAAATAAAAAAAAAAAAAAAAACAAACAAACACCAAATAACCCTCTCTCCTTTGAAAAACAACCTTGCTTTTCTGTGATTATAATATAAGCTTACTTCAATCACCTGAAAGGTAGGATACTGGCATTGGTGGTTTTCATTACCAACTTTGGTGAAGCATTTGAAAAAAAAATTATCTGTGGAAAATGTCTTCCATTTTAAGTTAAAGGCCACAAGGATGGTGCAGGGCCTTGAGGAGGAGCCACATAAGGAGTGGCCGAGGTCACTTGGTCTGTTCAGCCTGGAGAGGAGGAGACTGAGGGGAGACCTCATTGAGGTCTTCAACATCCTCACAAAGGGAAGTGGAGGAGCAGACAGTGATCAGTTCACTCTCACGACCAGTGACAGGACCTGGGGGAATGGCCTGAAGCTGAGTCAGGGGAGGTTTAGGTTGGATGTTAGGGAAAGGTTCTCCACCCAGAGGATGGTTGGGCACTGGAACAGGATCCCCAGGGAAGTGGCCACAGCACAAAGCCTGTCTGAGTTGAGAAGTGTTTGGACAATCTCGCAGGAAAATGGTGTAACTGTTGGGGATGATTCTGTGCAGGGCCAGATCCTGATGGGTCCCTTCCAACTCAGCCTATTCTGTGATTCAACGATTCTAAAATAAATTAGTGACCAGAAGTTTGGCTTAAGTGGTAATAAGTTGTCGTGGTTTGACACTGGCCCAATGCCAGGCCCCCAGGGGATTCGCTCACTCACCCTCTCCTGCCACAGCTGGATGGAGGAGAAAAAAAATTAACAAAGGGTTCATGAGTTGAGAGAAGGACCAGGAGAAAACACTTCAAGGGCAAAACAGGCTCAACTTAAAGTTATAAAGTGAATTTATTGCTAACAGAATCAGAAGAGGATAATGAGAAGTAAAATAAGCCCTCAAAACACCTTTTTCCCCCCATCCCCTCCCTCCTTCCCACCAACAGGGCAGGGAGACAGGGTGTGGGGGTTTTGGTCAGTACATCACCGAGATTTTCTTCCGCTGCTCCAGGAGAGGAGTCCTTCCCCTGTGATGTCGTGGGGTTCCTCCCACAGGAAACAGTTCTCCATGAACTTCTCCAATGTGGGTCCAATCTCACGAGCAGCAGCCATAGGGCACGTGCTGCAACATGAATTCCCCCCACATGCAGACAGTCCTCCCAAAACTGCTGCAGCGTGGGTCTCTCCACACGATGCAGTCCTCCAAGGACAGGCTGCTCCAGCCTGGGAGCAGGGCCCTCTCTCTCCATGGGTCTTCCACTGGATCACAGCCTCCTCCAGGCATTCACCAGCTCTGGCGTGGGCACCTCTCCCACGGGCTGCGGGTGGATCTCTGCATCCCCTGTGGATCCCCACGGGCTGCGGGTGGATCTCTGCATCCCCCGTGGATCCCCACGGGCTGTGGGTGGATCTCTGCATCCCCCATGGACCCACGGGCTGCAGGGGCACAGCTGCTTCACCATGGTCTGCACCACGGCCTGCAGAGGAACCTCAGGTCCAGTGCCTGGAGCACCTCCTGCCCCTCTTTCTCCACTGACCTTGGTTTCGCCGTGTTGTTTCCCTCACATGTTCTCACCTCCTCCTCTTCTCTGACTCGAAGAAAAGCTGTGTCCCACTTTGTTTTGATTTTCTTCTTAAATATGTTATCACAGGGGCATTACCAGCCTCTCTCATTGGCCCAGTTTTGGCCAGCAGCATGTCCATCTTCGGAGCCATCAGGGACTGGGTCTGCTGGAAATGGTGGAAGCTTCTAGCAGCTTCTCACAGAAGCCACCTCTGTGTCCCCCCCGCTACCAAAAACCTGGCCGTGCAAAACTGAAACAAAAGTAAATATTCTTGAATCAAGACTGTTTTGCCTGCAACAAAAGAAAGTCAATACACAGTCAGTACTTTTTAAAAGAACGTGCAATATATGAATGAGCTAAAAGGATAAAAGTTAAAGAAATGAATAGAAAGTAAGACAACACTAGAAGGAATGCAGGTCAAGGCATCTAGTATTCTGTCTCATTCCTTCATGGCTTCTGTGTGTCCATGTATGTTCTGTCACCAAATGTATAGGGGGTTGATCTAGACCCTCACAAGCTGAATTTGAAATTACTTACAAAAAGTTAGTATTTCTTTCTTCATAAAGATTTGCAATATATTTGCAATTTTGTGTACAATTATTTCCTGGCTTCTGCAGACTCAATCTCTAATGCATCAATAACTCTTGTGATGTGGAAAGAGGAGAATAAAGTAGTATATCTGGAGAGATATTTAAAAAAACCCTCATAGTATTACCGTAAATTATGTCAAATTTTCAACAATTACAACAAGTACTTAAACTTTTCAAGCCAATCATTCAAATTAATTTGCTTTCCTATAATTATTCATCTGCATTGTTTAGGCACCATGTAGTAATCTTTCATGACTCTGTTTTTGAGCAGTGAATCTGAAATTATTCACTGTGGTTCAGGAAATTCACTAGAGGCTTGAGAATATTATAATACTGTTGAATTGGGTGTCTTTCCCTTAGGCATACACTTAATGAAGAAATTACACCTTTTTTGATTGATTAGTGGGAATATTAATGACTATTTTTCTGACAAAAAAAAAGACATGTCTGCCGGAAAGGAAGTTAATGCTTAAATCCATTTGGTTTTGTGTCTTAACTGCTTTTCCTCAGTTTACATTAGATCTGTCTTTCAGATCAAAATATAGGTCAATTACTAATAAAGAGGAAATATGATTTCATATTACCCACAATACACTGCTTATTAAAACGTGCAAAATAACTTGTCGCAGAAACCAGAGCTTGTTTTGATCATTTGACTTCTAAATTATATAGAACATTGCTTGTTTGTATTCAGATATGCAGATACTAGCATGCAATTAATTAAATCAATCTACTCAATGGAAAAAGTAAATATGCCATTGGAAACAAAGTACATTATTGATTCGTAAATATAATTTGATTCACCATAATGACCAAAATTCTGGGGTCTAGTCTACAAGGTGTTTTTCTTTATTTTGCTTTATGGAATCAAAAGGAATGTTCAATGAAGAAAATAATCTTTCAGCAGGAATTCAGAACAAATAAAAGTTTGAGTGCCCTATGGCTTGAAAAGTGGTACTATCTGTAACTATGTAGATGTGTAAATAAAAGCGTATGTTTATATATGTGTGTGTGTATGTAATTTTTTTTCTCAATTATACTTTTTTCTTTCATTTCACATTCTTTATCAACACTCTCTTGTAATGAATACTTTAATAGAACTAATTTGCTTGCAGCATTGATTATTCTACATTACTTTCTAGAAATAATTATTGATAATGACCCACAGTGTTACAAAACTAAATAAATAGTACCTAATGTCACAAAAATACAGGTTAAAATCAAATCAAAATTAAAAACAATTTTTTTTTGTCAGATGAACAGAATTTTTAATAATTTAGTTTATTTGAGGAAAATACTAGTAAGAAAAACACTACGTTCAATAACTTTACTGTACCATCTTTAGAGAGACCAATGATTACACTGCACGAATAGTATCTAAGTCTGATTCTTTGTATTGGCAACTGCAAGTATTCCTTTATGTGAAAAGTGATATTGTTGTCCTTCTTTCAGAGAGGGATAGGTGAAACATAATTGGTAATATTCTCTATGCAATGATAAAACTTCTCCTTCAGACTGGGTAGGCAGGTGAGAAACAGACAGTCCTGTAACAGAAGTGCTTACAGAAGAAAAGAAAAAAAAACACCCTAATGTCTCAGCATTTGGACCTACAGGATTAATTTTAATTTTAGTTTAGCAATTAATTTAATTCAATAAAATATATCTTGGCTATTCTAATGGGTCTTTAAGACTTACACATGCAATAGCATTTTCTCTTGGGCAACTACAAACATGTCCGTAAAATCCTGGCTTTGCAGCTTGCATGGAGTTTTAGAGTGTGAATTTCATGTGGATTTCATACAGCAGTATCAAGAATATTTGACAGAAATTTTATACATAAAGACTCCTATAAAGCAATTCATATGCAAATTATTTTGTCAAATGACAGGTTAATAGTTTCAAAATTATTTCTTAGAAGTACTAATAAATACTAACTTCACAAGAACCATTAAGGGATTAGGAGGTTCTGCACTTGGTTTGCCATTGCTCCTTCTACCACAATAAAGGAAGATGTGTCAGTTCCCTTCTCTTAGCATGTAGTTCCAACTCGCTGTTGCCAAATATACATATATATATATATATGTATATATATATGTTTATATATATATTGATATACACGAACTGTTTGCAGCACTTCAGGCACATGAATAATGTGAATGAGGTTAAGACTTTATCCAGTGGGTCTAAATCCAAAGAACATCAACTGTTTGCACAAGAAAAAGATAAGATTTTGCAAGGTATATGAAAATATGTTCTTAGGGGTTCTAAGTGAGGAAAAGATGTATATATTTGCTTAAGCATTATCTTTTTATTGAGAGTGCAATTGCTATCAGGAATTGGCAGTGCCCAAGGTATTTATAATAGATATAAGTAACATAAATTTCAAAGTTGTATATGTATTTGTCAAAATATAATACCATGAAAGAAAAGTGAATCATATATGGTAAAAGAAGCCACACATAAACCAGCAAAGTACTTTTTATTAACAATGGGAAAAAGAAAAGACCAAGAGAAAAAGGAAATTGTGTTACAGTTCTGTGTAGCTCTACTGTGTCTCTCCCAGTTCAGTTTTTCTTTAACAGCACCACTGAAAGTCACTTTAGCAATTTAAAGACACTGGGTTTTGTCTTTCTGGAGGAACAGATAATGCTATATTCCTCCTTTGAAGAAGTGAAATTACTTTTTAGACTGTAACACAAATTTTTATATTTTATAAATAGAACACAAATTGAGAGTTTCCTTTAATGTAAGAATAAAATTCTAGTGTTTTGTAAAACTTTGAGATGCCAATTGATTTATTATATATTCTAAAAATTTATCGTATTCAAGGCAACACTTTTAACTGTCCTCCCAATCCAAAAAGTTATGAAGACTACAAAATACAAAAAAAAAAAAAAAGAAAATGTTCTCCATTGAAAATGCATTGAGAATGTGACCTTGATTTGCATTCCCTTTGCTGTTAATGAGTGACACTGATGCTCGGTAAAGGAAAATTGTACTTCTCTTAAATGCAAAGAGCAAAGGAGGCTACTTCAGTGTGCAGGTAGTGAGTGTCCTTGGAGGATGAGATGAGGTATCATGTTTCTGTAATTTAATAGCCGAAATAATGCTAATAACAATTAAACATCTGTTCACAGTAGAAATCAGGCAATTTATATCACAGCAATTTTACATGCCTACTTCCATCTACTCTCTGACAGAAAACTGGGTACTTTTATTTTTGGGTTTTAAGGCTGACATCTGGTGTGAATGTTGGAAATTTAGCTGACTTTTTAATGTCATCCAATTTCTGTTCTATTGAACAGGTAGCTGAAATGATATAGCTGAAGCAGTGTAAATTATACTTTATAACATTTGTGAACCTGGCAATGCAAAGTTTCCTTGGACATCACAGGTATGAAGATATTTTCTTCCAGTTCTACAATCCTCAAACACATTATCCTGTTTGAAGTAGGGGGCTCAAGAATGTGTTTGAAAAGGTCATTACTTTTGATTGAAACAGAGAAACAGTCTGTAATTTCCCTTTGCTCTTCATGGTTATTTTGGAGGCACTCAGAGCTGTAGATTCACTCCAGTGAATCTTCACATATGGTATCACTGTGGATGACTCTTCACACAATCCACGTGTGAACTGGTTTTCTAATTCTGGATCAGCCTGTCCACCAATGGTGCTAATAGGTCTGCATCTATTGCCTCTATGATTAATCATTCTAATAGTTTAAATGTTCTCATTGGTGCAAATTTAAATTTGTCCAACTGCAGTTTCCAGCTTTTTGCTTAGGCTGTGTTTTCCTTTGTTAGAGTATATTTCTCCTCACACACACTATTTGAGATGACTCAAAAATTTTTTGAACTTAACTGACTTTCTCCAGAATCCATTGCAAAAACAGCAACAAAAAATGCTTGAATGGAGGAGAGAAAACCTTCTTAATAGTTCTTCAGTGTATATACATCACTATGTCTAAACTCATGTAAGTGCAGGTAGAAAAAATCTGCCAGCCTCAGAAACGTATCTGCTTCTGGAGCAAAGAAAAAAGAAAAATTAATAGCTTCTGGGAACAATCAGAATCAGAAATGAAGAAAAGGTTGAACTTCTCTGTAGCTAACAAAGCTGAATATGAAAAGACAATGTATGTCATCCACCTTTACAGTTCTCAGACATAGGGACAATGCCCCTAACCTAGTTTTGAAGAAGGTGAAATGTAAGTAAAAAAGACTTTGAAAACAACAGATTTTTTTCTTGATTAATGTCTCCAGTTAGAAAACTGATCCCAGAGAAAACAGGGTCATTTCACTGTATTAATCTATATCTTCTGCAATGCTCTGTTTAATTGAGTATCTTGATTTTAGAGGGATATATGCCATTTAAAACAGCCACATCATTCCTCTTTTTACTGTTTAATTACTTGAATTAAATATTATCCAATTAGATAAAAAAAAACCTCTTCTAAATGGTAGAAATTATTTGTTTTGCTGAGAATGACACACACATGCACACACCCCTCTCTCACACACACACACACACCCCTCTCTCTCACACACACAGAGATGCACAAAAGGAAACGTCAATTCTACATGAAGGAAGAACACCATCGTCTGACATATGAGAACAGGATTACAGAATGATTGAGGTTGGACGTGATCTCTGGATGTTGTCTGATTCAACCCCCTCTTCTCAAGCACAACCCCTAAAGCAAGCTGCCCAGGATTATGTCCAAACAGCTTTTGAATATTTCCATGGATGGAGGCTCCACAGTCTCTCTTTTTTATATACATATGATTGCACTTTTTCAATTTTTTTTTCGGAAGTATATGCTTTCATTTGGGTGAAGTTGAAAAGTAGAAAGAAGAAATTAGGAAATGGAAATCATATAAAATTAAGAACTTCAATATAATATTCAGGAAAATAAGGATTTAATTTGTTCTGTTTGGGTTTATTTTTTTTGTTGATAGCCATTCTGAAAGTGGTATTTGTCATCTCTAATGTCCAGATTATGAAAGCTATCTAAGAGTAAAAATAAATTTATATATGTATATATGTGCATTTTAAGAGAAATAAAAAACCACTGAATATGTCCATCTAGTTAAGCTTCTTTTTTCACTTCAGTGCTTTATGAGTAGTGCAAAACTCTTTAAACTCTTCTGCTTAAGTCATATTTCTATCTGCTTCGTACTGTGACACTGTGGAAAGAAACTGAACAGACAGAGTTATATGGACCAAATCCTTTTACAGGTTGTAATTCTACTAAGAACATATAAAGCAAAATGCATTACACTGAAAATCTGAGAAATTTATTCATGTGTGTGGATTTGGAGTCTGAAAAAAGATTAGGGAAACCTTCATAATTTCATTTTAAAATAAAAATGGAGCTGTGTCACCCAATCAAATGACACGAAGTCTATGCAGTATAACTTATATAGTAATATATTTACCTTAGGTTATATATTCAACATGTCCAATTAATCTTGTACCTTTTTCAGAAGCAATATAGGGGATTAATTTTCATTTGACATATGTTATTATCACATGTATGTAAACAAATCTAATGTTTTCTTGATTTTCATATAGATCACTATATTTTGATTGCCCCCCCGATCAGAATTTTGAATTTTTTGCTGAAACAAGGTCTACAGAGAGGAGAGGAAAAAATAGGGACCAAAAGAAAAAGTAGGAGGATTTTTTTACTCATTAATTCAATACCTTCTGTCATACAAGTCTTCACAGATTATTAAGACTTGTCCTCAGAGATTTTATATTTACACTGTATTTTTTTCTTTTTTAGAGTGTCATTTTTCTGAGTTCTTAAATAATTTAAGACATAAGTATATGATAGTTGTTTTGGGAATAGCCATT
Organism: Melanocharis versteri; assembly: GCA_013397845.1. Taxonomy (NCBI): domain Eukaryota; kingdom Metazoa; phylum Chordata; class Aves; order Passeriformes; family Melanocharitidae; genus Melanocharis; species Melanocharis versteri. Next base: position 986,265 of record VZTG01010359.1, read on the forward strand.
TTATTATTTGTTCTGTTATAGTATCAAGTGTGTTAATTGATATCAGATCTCTAATGTACAGAAACTATTCAGAAGCAATATTAATTCTTTGAAAGAGTACCAAGTCTCTCTTAATTTGAAAGGAGACAGGGGAATGGAAGAGAAATGGAAAAATAAGGTATAGTCTAGCATTTGCATTTAAACATTTAAATAATTTAATCACTGAAGCAGTCACATTAGGAGTGAGAAACCCATATACAATACTTGTCCCTGACTCAGGAGATTCCAGTCCACATCGCTTGTCATCCTGGAGTCGGTTATCTGCACAGATGGACTTTTCAGGAAGAAACTCCACTTAACTTCCCCAACAACCAATGCAGAAAGAGAGGTATGTTGTACTTTGGATTTGATTACAGCCATTTCCGATTCCAGAAATTTTATCCTTTTTCCAAAGTGGTTTATGTATTTTATTTTTAGAATGGGTAAAACTCTATTCTGTTAAGCAGTAGTTTAATCAATAACATTGTAGCTGTTTCTCTCCCTGGCAATCATGTTTGAAGGAAATTGGTTCTGATAATTTTGCAAGAAAACTGATCACATGAATGCATTTCAGGAACTTCATAATGGATCAGGTCTTTCAGGAGTAAAGGGATACCTCCAGAGACTTAAATCTCAAATAAGACAGTGACGTTGAGATACTGAAACTAAGGTATTTACAGTTGTCCAAGTCTTAAAAACCAGGGAATTTTAAAACTAACCAGAGAGATCCAGCATATTTAGGTGCTTTTTGAAAGCAGCAGCTAAGCAAACAGTAAAGTACAGACATTATTGCAAGTGTATATTTCTGTGTCTTGAAAGTTCTTTTGGAGTTCATCTAGCTGAAAGTCACTCTGTCTATATTACTCCAAAATTAGAAATGAAATTTGATGAAGAGTTGAGAATAGAATTTGTAATGCTCATGTCCCTTTATAGTGTTTAATTCCTGAGCATGTTCTGCCTCAAGAGACGACATTAAGTCAGAGAATGGAAATAGAAGAAATGGGGGAAAAACTGAAGACACTGGTTTGAGAAGGAGCTAGAAGGGAAGAGTCATTGTTTTTTTTTAATACAACTCACTTTTCAGAGCTTAGCTAACCATTTATGCAACAATTCTTCAGGTCATTGCATGTACAAAGAATCCTGCACAGCATAAATAAAAGAGAATCCTTATAAAAAAAATTAAAATTCTGTTTAGCTATAAACTATATCTCAGCATAATCTCCTAATAAGACAAGTAAGAAGACAACTCATTTAGTTGGTTGTTCAGCCATATAGGTATTGGACTAGATGATACTTGTGGCTCCCTTCCAACTTTGCATATTGTGGTACTGTGATATTTTAAGAGAAAAAAAAATGTCTGGGCCATGCTTGCTTCATACCATAGGTTAAGAAGTTATGTAATGTAAGTCAGCATAGTGCAGCTGCAGCCAGCAGATCAAATATGGCCACATTTGATGAACTATGCTGTTCCGTTCATCTGACTGCCTATTCTGTAGGAAACTGAGTAGAATTTTTCAAGCAAGGACCAACTGAACTGATTTTCTTGTATGTGCTAGGAGCCCAGATTAGAAAACTAGACTGTTACACACGCTACATATGGAAATCAAAGTTATTGAGGCCTATGAGACAGCAATAGTCTTGCTTCCTCAGTGGACGTCCTCCACTAATTGCTGCTGTATAATGAGAGGTAGTCCAAAGTTGGTTCCTAAATCTGCTTCCTCTCTCTGCAGTTTATAAGACTGGGTCTTGCTGACATAAAAATACATCTGTGTTGTAAACAAAATGAAGAAAAAACATCTCCACAGCCCTTACAGCCTTTCTTCACTAAAGGATAGGTTTTGTGATTTAATCCCAGTAGGAAGGCAAACATCACACAGATCCTCGTCTACTCCCCAGCAGTGCAATGCGGGGGAGAATAGAAGAAGAAAAGTGAGAAAAACCATGGGATGAGGTAATGACAATTTGACAGGTAAAGAAAAATGTGTGTGCACAAGCAAAGCAAAATGAGGAATTCATTCATCCCTTCCCATCGACAGGCAGGTCTTCAGCCATCTCTGGAAAAGAAGGGATCCATCACATGTAACTGTTACTTAGGATGACAAACGCCATCACTTCAAATGTCATCCTTTTCTTTGTTCCCCCAGTTTTTTGTCTGAGCATGATGCCATATGGTCTAGGATATCCTTTCGTCCAGTTGGAGTCAGCAGTCCCAGCTGCGTCCATTCCCAGCTTCCTTTGTACCCCCAGCCAACTTGTTGGTGAAGCAGCATGACATACAGAAAAGTCCTTGATGCTTCGTTAGTGCTGTTCAGCAATAATTACAACGTCCCTGTGTTATCAACGCTGCTTTGATCAACAATGCAAAACAGCACCCCATGAGCTACTATGAAGAAAATTAGATCCAACCCAGTCAAACGCAGTACAACAGGCCACGGGACCCCACGTTTACTGAAAAAAAATGCCAGTTGCTAGCAGTATTCAGAACATCCAAGACACCTCGTTTTTTGTCTACTTGTCTATGATAAAGACTTTTTATTCTAAGGGAGAAATAGTACTTTTTTAGGTAATTGTGCAATACTTCGCAGAATAGATTTAGAATCTGAGTGGAAGTGTAGAACGAATGTACATTTTACAGAACAGTGTTTTGAAGATTTTTTTTTAAGGTATCCACTGCAAACATTATGAAAAAGAACTCTTGTATGAACTGGAACATTTCTCAAACAAAGAGATACAAATGTGTAGCAGATTACC
>VZTG01010359.1:989276-1001419 GCA_013397845.1 Melanocharis versteri
AAGGGAAGGGAAGGAAAGGAAAGGAAAGGAAAGGAAAGGAAAGGAAAGGAAAGGAAAGGAAAGGAAAGGAAAGGAAAGGAAAGGAAAGGAAGAAGACATAAAGGCAACAAATTACTTTCTGTTCAGCACAGCTACTAAGCATGCACCTCAAACTGGACGTGTGTGTCCCATGGGATATAATTAAAATGCAATTACTATAGAGCGGCATTATTAGATGTCAATGTTAATTGACCATACACAAAATTTGTAATGATCTGCTGTGTGTACCGTGGTAATAGGTCTAAGTGGACAATGATTTAAATTCTGTGATGGTTGACTATGGTGAGTAAAATAAATCCCTACAGCTCTGCGTCTAGAAGTGAAAGCAAAATTGCTTTCAATCAAAAAGCCTTTTGATTATCAGATGGGATGAGCTAAGCAGCATTCTGGTTTTGGCTGGGATAGAGTTAACTTTTTTTTAGTATCTGATGCAGTGCAGGGTTTGGATACAGTGAGAATAATGTTGAAATCCACTGATGTTTTGATTGATAGTGCTCACCCTAAGTCAAGAGCTCTCCAGTTTCTCATGCTGTGACACTGAGGAGGTGCACAAGACCCTGGGAGAGGACATGTCTGGGACAGCTGACCCCAACTGACCAAAGGGACATTCTACACCATACAGCACATTATTCAGCATGTAAAGCTGAGGGGAGGAAGAAAGAGGGAGCGTTTATAGGGATGTCATTTTTCTTACAAAGTCACCCTTATGCCCTTACATATGATGGAGCTCTGTTTTCCTGGGAATAGCTTGCCTGTGAGATGTGGTGTATTAATTCCTTATTTTGCTTTCCTTACATGCACAGCTTTTGCTTTACCTGTTCAACTGTCTTGAATCTCAACCCACAAGTTTGTTTCTTTTACTTCTACCTTTCCAANGAAGATTTTTTTTTAAGGTATCCACTGCAAACATTATGAAAAAGAACTCTTGTATGAACTGGAACATTTCTCAAACAAAGAGATACAAATGTGTAGCAGATTACCGTGAACATTCTCTATGCCGATGTTCCACTACTAATCCTGACTCCTGTCCTTAGCTTTCTGCTTCTGTATTATAGCAGGAACCAAGCACACAGCTGACTCCCTATTCATCCTCTTCAATGGAGAGGAATTCTGGACATCGAGGAGAGGAGAGNGAGTAAAATAAATCCCTACAGCTCTGCATCTAGAAGTGAAAGCAAAATTGCTTTCAATCAAAAAGCCTTTTGATTATCAGATGGGATGAGCTAAGCAGCATTCTGGTTTTGGCTGGGATAGAGTTAACTTTTTTTTAGTATCTGATGCAGTGCAGGGTTTGGATACAGTGAGAATAATGTTGAAATCCACTGATGTTTTGATTGATAGTGCTCACCCTAAGTCAAGAGCTCTCCAGTTTCTCATGCTGTGACACTGAGGAGGTGCACAAGACCCTGGGAGAGGACATGTCTGGGACAGCTGACCCCAACTGACCAAAGGGACATTCTACACCATACAGCACATTATTCAGCATGTAAAGCTGAGGGGAGGAAGAAAGAGGGAGCGTTTATAGGGATGTCATTTTTCTTACAAAGTCACCCTTATGCCCTTACATATGATGGAGCTCTGTTTTCCTGGGAATAGCTTGCCTGTGAGATGTGGTGTATTAATTCCTTATTTTGCTTTCCTTACATGCACAGCTTTTGCTTTACCTGTTCAACTGTCTTGAATCTCAACCCACAAGTTTGTTTCTTTTACTTCTACCTTTCCAATTCTCTCTCTGACCCCTTTGTTCAGGGAGTGAGCGAGTAGCTGCATGGTACTTGGTTGCTGGCTGGGATTAAGCCCAAAGGAATAGGTTTAAACACCACTCTGATGAGCAAAAACACACAAGTAAATAAATCTCACATATATATGTGATACAGAAGAACCAACTTCTGATATCCATGCTAAGCAATGAGGTGAAAGAGAATAACTCCAGAATATTTGGCCATCTCATGCTAATATTGAATCCTTTGCATCACTGTAAATCATTGGCATTCAGAACTCTGAGTGTCCTGCAAAAATCTGAAAGTATTTGGGGTCTAGAGGAATATTAGGCATTGTGCTATAATCCAAAATTAGCAAAATTTTTTCACTTATGATTTGGTCCATGCTATCAAATATCTATGTGTGTCTGTATGTTGTGAAATCTGGAAGACTTTAGAAAGCCATTTTTATCTCAGTTTCTTCAAAAAGAATATTTGAACTTTCATTTTCAAAGATTAATTTCTGTGGAAATTTGCTTTAGGATATTTTCTTGGATTTGGATTTGATTTTGATTTCTGATGACCTTTGTGAGAATGCTTGCCAAGGGAAGCTACACAGATGAACAGATAAAGATATAAGATTGATGCAATTGTCAATATCTTGGCTGGTATATAAAAACTGAGAAAAATTGTTTATTAAAGCCAGGGAAATAAGCACCATTTATTACTCACCTTGTCTGATGCTTCTCAGAATAAGCGGCAGTATTCGCTTATAATTGCAGCAGTCTGTAACAGTATGGATGGGTTCAAAATTTTGAATAGAAACTTTCTGCCTCAATATAAGTAATTTCTGATTTTTTTGCAATAATTTCTGCAATTTTGTGGAAGGTAATATTTATGTATATATTAAAAAATATTCAGTTAAATATCAGCAAGCACTTATTCGCACGAGACTTTACAGGATGGACTCTGAGTCAGAGAGGAGGTTTCTTGTCAGGCCTTTTGTCTTTGAAAAATCTCGTTGCACAGGAAAGCATGTGCACAGCAGATTGGCTGGAACTTGCAAACATTTTCTTCTTCACTTGAATTCACAAGTTAATATACAACCGACCTCTGTAAATTGCTCTGAACATGTGCCTTAGAGAACACTTCCACCTCTTACAGTTTCTGCAGATTTCTGCTAAAATAAAGGGATGGAAAGGTTAATGTGGATATTGCATGGAATATTGTGGACTAGATGGAATATTTGAACTAGATGGAATATTTGAACTTAGAAATTTTTATTCCACTTACTTTCAAATCCCTGAGATTCATAATAAAGTAAAGAGAAAAATGTGTTGGACTGGTCATCAGAGAGAAACAAACCTATCTTAATGGGGGCCAAACTGTCAAGAAAACTAACTACTAATATGTAGAGATGCAACGTATGAATTCTGAACCACTTTATTTAGCAGGTAGAACTCAAGATTCTGGAGTCTGATATTTCCTTTGCTGTCATCAAGTGACAGATGATGTAGTCAATATATTGTCTACTTATTCTGCTAAACCTAATGGCAGAAATCTCTGCTGTAGATCAAAAGACTTGAGGGTAGTCACATTTCACATTGCAGTGATGTTATACAGTGCTAAGTTAGACTTTATTCAAAAATTGCATTAATCACAGCATTATCTTTCTGTAAGTGTTTTCTGTTAAACCAAATGCTCACCAAAGAGGTGAATAGTTGTCCTTAGTGTAGTCAGAGCTGTGTAATCACAGAATAGCAGAGGCTGGCAGGGTCCTCTGGGAATTGCTCAGGCAACCACTGCTGTTCAAAGCACAGTCACTTGCAGCGGGTTGCTCATGGTGATGACCAATCCAGTTTCATGTATGTAGAAGCTGGACACTCTTCAACCTCTCTGAGCTATATTACTCAGCTGCAGTTATAGTTGCATCATGGAGAATTAAATATGCTTTCTCTTCTTTTCTCCAGCAGGAGATTTGGGAGTATCTTTTCCCTACTGGAGAACAAGAACAAGGCTGTAAGAGACAGTTAGATGGATTTCCAGCTGTTTTTGCTAATAGCTTACTGTATTGTTGCCTGTGTTTCTCTCTTTTTCCTTTGTCTTTCAAAGATTTTGATCTATGCAGAAATAAAATATGTAGGTAGAATATACTTCTTATTGTCATTTTAATTTAGCACTTCTAAAAGTGTTTATTTCCGGTTGGAGTCATACTCACCTAAATATTAATTGACCCTATGCTTGGCACCTGTAGAAAGTTAAGAGCAAGTTTATGAATGTGTTAATTTTGACGTACATTCCTTTGATGTCATGACAGGAAATGTAAATACAGATGATCAAATAGATAAATTGATTTTGGAAGATGTCATAACTTTCATTTGTGACAATCACTGAATAAATAAAAATAAATAAATATACATCAAATAAATTTTATAATTTTTTTTTTTCGCGTTTGATACCCAAATCAAAACACGTACTGGAACATATGCTGATTATGCAAGTCATGTGATTATTGAAGATTTTCACAGATGAACAACGGTACATTGCTCTAAGAATATTATCAGATGTAAAATAATTATATTGTCAACCTTTTGCTGTTCAATCAAAAACATATCGAGTGGAAAGTATTGATCATTCTTCTATTTGTTTTATAATCATACACATCTTAGTTTTCTATTCTGAAAATTCCTTTGCATTTGACTTCATCTGACATAGAGACAGCTCCTTTGAGATTTAAAATCACTAAAAAAGATAGAGCCATTTGCATAAATTCATCATCGCTTTAGAACTTCTATGCTGTCCCTATTTTATTAAACAGATTACAGCAATTGTCCACTAGACATCAGAGAAAATGTATATATTTTCCAGTAAAGTATCTGTTTTTCAGATTTTGCAGGTTTAGGATTCAAACCTGTATTTATATGAAGATTGTAAAGGAGAATATAATCCTGTAAATCTGCAGATCATGTCTTGATTTTCTCATGGTACCTAAGAGATGTATTCTGTTTCTGCCAAGAAGACTGAGTCAACAGCTTTGAGTATCATGCAAGAATGGATTCTGAGTGAAAGGCAGAAGAAATCCTATTCATGATTTGTTAAGAATGTTTTAATGTTTTGATTTTAATGTATTTGATTTGATAAGAAATGTAATCCTAAGTGTGAAAAAAAATCCATGATTAGAAAGAAGCAAGCCAGTTCAGTGAATATTTTCTTTTTTCCATTGAAACAAATAAGGGACACACATTTCATTGTGTTAGCAGTCTGGATTTCTCTGCTCTTGAGAGGACATACTACAGCTATAAACAATGAGAATGATTACAATTCATAAATTAATCTATTTTCTTGTGAGAGGAAAAAAAAGTAAAAACCACCAACCAGTAAACAGTAGTTTCTTCTTTTCATTAATTCTTTCTTTTTTCCCTCTGTACTATGGGGATCTCAGTAAGAACTGTGGTAATTTTCTCCATAGAAGGCACTGTATACTTTATTTCTAAAAATATGAGATTTCCTAGAAGACTATAATACAAGCAGGCTATGAAATAACCATATAAGAGTATAATTAAATTCTTTAATTAATGCTAAGTGCAGCTATATAGTGTATATACATGTGTATACACTTTATATAAAATATAAAGTGACCAGTCATAGGGTAATCATCTAGTACCTTCTGTCATATATCTTCAAAATGGTATTATCTCAACTCTCTCTAGTGTCTGGAAGGTGATGGTACAATCTTAGATTAAATACCTATCTTTACGATATTTTGGCACGCATTCATCTGGAGTAAGTCCTAGGCATCTGGACAGAAAATATCTGCTTCTGATGTGTCTCTCTGGGTCCTCATTAGAGTCAGTGGATATACAACCAATACAGTCTGTCTGGCCACATCCTGGTCTGTTTCATCCCAGAGTCAGCACCTACACAGCAGACACACAGCCTAAAAAATCTGAATTTCACAGAGCAGGAGTAGAAACTCTGATATTTATGCTGTATCTCACTTGTAGAAGGTGCAATGAATCCAACTTCTAGGAGTCTTTAGAATGGGCCCCACTTTAATGTAAAGACTTAGAAAGGTATGTTAGGAGAATCCTAGCATAAAGGTTAATTTATACAATTTAGTGTATAATGGATAGGAGGATGTAAATACATATGTATCAAAAATAACAAAAAATATCAATTTTTTCTTTATATTTTTGAGAGATAGGTTCGTGTTCTTTCTTTAAAAGAGAAGGAAACCGGAAGATTATTAACAATGTTGTTAATATCTTCAGTGAGAAAAACATTTCAATATCTCCATTAATTTTTTTTCAAGAAAAATTTAGTTTAAGTATACTCACTGTGTTACAGCTTCATCAAATCATGACATATTTAATCTATGTGAAGTTGTGAACTGGAAAGTCATTTCCTCTTGATCCTGTTGTAGAAGCTTAGCTTTTTTTCATTGTGCTCATTGCCTGCCTTTGTGTTGGCTTATGCAAGTGAAGAGTGCAGTTAAATCAAGGATTGAAGGACAAAAATATCTTATTCAGCTCAAGTAGAAGTTTTAATGTTCTTTTCCAACAATTCATGAAGAAAACAAACATCCTCCTTTCATGCATGGCTTCATTCAAAATTAGTTTTTATCATCCTTTCATTAGCACAATACCATAACTAGTCTTTTTTATGAGAAGTAGATATTACTATTTAGCATATTTTAATTATCTTTCTCCATGTGGAAAGTTCTTACACAGTCTTTAAAGTAGGACTTTACTTTTTTTTTCTTTTTTCAGACTAATATCTAAGATATTTCTTTAGTTTTACCTTGATCTAATGAGACATGAATTTATCTTTTAAATAAGTAAAACCATTTTACTTTTTGTGTACAAAGCTTTTTCGTCTCAATATGTATTTAACTGAATCTACTAATCTGTTAATTTAGGCTAAAGTTGATCTTAGAGTCTCTTAAAATAGGCAATAAAAAACCATTCATTTTAGGCATCTTCTGGAGAGCTTGTCTTTCTCACAGAATTATGAAGTTTCATTGCATTAATTATTTTCTTAAGGATTGCTAGATATCAATTTCCCAGGAAAAAAAAAAAATTGTGTTAATACAATCATAGAATCATTTAGTCTGGAAAAGACCTTTAATGTCAGAAAGTCCAACAATTAAGCCAACATTTCCAAGTCCACCACTAAACCATGGCCCTCAATGCCATATCTACTTCTCTTTTAAATACCTCCAGGGATTGCCCTCCCTGGGAGGCCTTTTCCAATGCTTGGCAGCCCGTTCCATGATGATACAGTATCCAATCTAAACATTTATTCCGGCCAAAATCCTTTCTATCCCTCTCTAAACTCCATACCAGCCAAAATCAACACATTGCCTTCAAAATCAATAATAAATTACCTTGGACTACAGAACCTAAGTCTTCAGGGAATGCTGTTATTACCATATTTTGCTTGATTTTACAGTTATTGCCAAAAAGCCACAGACTATTGACATCCTTAGCTGAGGACTACACTTTCTGGAATCCAAGACATCAGCCATTCAGACCTCTGTAACAAGGATTGAGACAATAAGCCTTAGGGTTATAGTGTCTTAGGTAACAAAAAACACCTGGAAAATACAAGGAGAAACAATCAAAGAATTACAGAGAATTTTAAAAGTTTTGAAATAAAACTAGAAACAATGAAAATTGAAATTTTATGGAGGAAAAAAATGTTGTGAAAATTATATTCTTTCAGGAAAATTCAAATGATAGCTGTCCCATAGATTTATAAGTCTCTGATTTTCCTTTCTCTTAACAGAGAGAAAGTAAGACAGAAAAACATCACAAGATGGCAGGAAGAAAACGAAATATGACTTTGGAAATAGAGGGAGTGGGAGGAAGAGCAGAGAGAAAATCTATATTTTATACGGATGTGGAACAAAGTTTTCAAAATGCAGTACATTTAATGAGAAAAAAATTATCTTTTTTTTTTCTGTCTTAGACTTGCGTTTCTCAGTCAGATTTGCCTTCTCTCTATCCCTGTAGTCTGATTCACTGTAGTATTCTTTAGATATGATTCTTAGAAGAAGAGTTAAACAAATTATTGTAATCTAGATGGATTTACAAGACATAACCAGAGTGAAATCTGGCTATTTTTACCACACTGTTAAATTCTCCGTAGGAAATAACATAGAACATCTCTCTTCAAGGCACCGTTTCATGAAAGGGTTTGTTATGTGAAAACTGGCATGACTTCAAACCCAAAACTATGATGGAAACAATTTTTCTGTCAAACTTCCAAACTGCATTTCTGATTTGTGTGCTAAAGCAGTACGTTTTGAAAACAGCCACTTTTCATGAAGTAAGAGTCCCTATCTACCCAAAGTTAGTGGTACTGATGCTGAGCCTACATTCTCTATAGGTTTTGTACCTTACCATACATAATTTTTACTGTGAAGGAAAAGAGGTGTCCTACACAATCTAGTGCTCTATCTATTGACAGTAGCATGACTAGAAACTGGTTTTCACTACAACTACTTCAAAAGCAGAGGATATTAAAACCTTCCTGTAGAGTCAGCAGCCTATGCTTTAGGAAAACACACTGTGTAGAATATACAAAAGCAAGTAATTTTCTTTTAAATTAAATTTTTGTTTTCATGATCATATTTTCAGCAGAATTCATGATCTTTTTTACTTTGATTTGAAATCTGATTTACTTCACGATATTTCAAACTGAGTGCTTAAGTGCATACTTGAGGACGAAGACCTGATTGTTTTTCATGAGCAGACAAAAATAGCAATGATCATCTTAGAAATTATTTTATTGAGAAATAAATTCGGCAATTTGTTTCTCAGACTTTGTCAAAAAATCAGGACACAGAAGAATAATTTCTAGGCATTGAGGTTATGTTATGCATGCTTCTACCTCAATTTGTAGTAAAGTGATCATTAGCTAATTCAGAGGGGAAAAAAGAATTTAATACCATTTTCATGATGTATGATTTCAGAATGTATGCCTCAGGGAAGGAGTGTACCAACAAAGTGTTCAACAAGACCCATTGTAGTAGTACATACCTTATACCCTCAAGCATAAGATATATCCTATTCTGTGGAATTTTTTAAGTCTAAGACAATATGTGAAATATGTTACCAGAACAAACACATATTGAAAAAGAAAAAAAGAGAAAAAAAAAAAGAATTGTTAGAAAGCCTTTCTATTGAGAAAATGGAGACAAGGTAAGAAGATAAAATTTAGCTTTACATGGATTAAGAAGGCTGTATAAACAGCTCAACTATCAGTAAACCACGGTCTTCAGGCCTTGGTTCTTTCAATAGGTTCGATGAAGAAATGCTACTATTTGTATATTGCATATGTGTTCTATAGTAGGCATCATTGGTCATATGACCAATATTTTTTCAGGTTTTGTGTTATTATGAATTTTACTTAAATATGTATCTCATATGTATTTCACCTCATAATACTATATGATAAATAAGATATATAGATACATAGATATAGGGATATAAAAGTATATGATCTAATAAGAATGAAATAATAATACTATATATATATAATGCATATAATAAAATTCTAATAATACAAATATACATTGCATGAAATTTTGTTAACAACATTTAGGTGAATAATTTGAAATTGCATCTGTTCTCAATGTGTTCACCTTCGTTCAGGCTATCCACAGCAAAGAATAGTAGGATCTAAATGAATAGCATAATCAGAAAAGCAACAGGAAATAATATCTGACATATTTGTGCATGACTTTGTATTTACTTTAGGAAAAAAAAGTATATTTAAATTCTCTCAGTCCATTTTTCATAACGTGGAGAAGTAACAATAGAGAAAGGGAATGTTCAGGAGTTGCTTTTAAAGTAATTAATGTATATGGTATTCTTCACCCTTTCAGTGAAAAATTAAAGTGCTTTGACCTATACTTAACAGCAACTAAAGATTTTGAATTTGCTATGAACTGAAATAAAGGCTCCAATAGTCATATATCATATCTCAGTTGGATATCTTCCAGTTCAGGAACTTTCTTAAGTGCTTTCCTGCCCCAAAAGTTTGATGTGTTGAAAAATTCAAAAGTAAGGTCAGGTAATAATCGTACTGCAGAAATATACAGACAAAATTTGGCTCAGAATCAGCCCACGATAACTTTCTAGGATAAACCTATTTAGATCTACCAAAGGCCAGAGAGACATTGGAAAACCAACCTTCTTTTTTTTCTTCTTCTTTCTTGTGAGTTTCATTCTGAACTCTTTAAAAGCGTGAAATAATTTTTATTTGTATAACACTTATGTGCTTCTTCCTTGGGAAAACTCAGGATTCAAAATATAACAGCCCACCATTAAACTTTATTTTTAAATGTAGAATAGAAATCTATTACAAATGTTTAATCCATAATAGTAGTCTATGTTCATTGATTTGCTTAAAACTTAAGGTTTTACACTTCGATATCGTAAAATCTAACACAAATAGTTTTAAATTGTTCTAATTATTTTAACAAGGACTAGATTTGTGTAAGCTTTCTTGAAAGATGGAACATTTCAAGATGAATTAGGATCTACAGTTTCTTTTTCTTTTGTGATGTAGATATTATGATCCCTTTCTTTTTTAACAAATGGTGTTTGCATATTTTACTCTGCATCTCAAGTAAGAAATCATGAGTATAACCAGAATTCAAAAAGAAGTATACTGCAATACAGTACTAGTGAGCTCCATACACTAGAGAAATAATTTCTGTTTTTGTCTTTTCACCGATTACTTTTATGTCAGTTTATTTGATTCTTTTGTTCAAAATAATCAAAACACTTTCCTGAAGCTAATGTGGGTTGCTAAAGCTATTATGATTAGCTAGTATGAAAAAAATTGATCTAAGCTGAAATTTCCTACAGCTGAAGATAAAGTGCTTCATTACTCCAGTTTAACATTTTTTTTTTCTCTATCAAGTTCCAAATTAACACTGTCTTCATTGATAAGCAAAAATCATCCTGAAACATTTTGCAGAGAAAAAGGATTATATGAGTTTTCTCCTCAGGAAGTGTACACACGCTTGTTATTGAGGAATACAGTTGAAAATAAATCACTGAAAACAAAGTACTCTAAATGTCTCTGTCAAGCTAGAGAACTTATCAAGCATAACAGTTATCATGCTAAACTTTCACATAATGTCACATGATTATTTGTATTTTTGCTTGTGTGCAGTAGCAAAATTCTCACATCCTTATAATAAAGTCTAAAGTTTAGTGAGATTATTTATTAATCAGGTGTCTGAGTTGAATTTTTTGCCTAGGTGTCAAAACTAAGTGACACTGCCACATTGAGTAAGATAAGAAGGAGTCAAAAGTTTTAAAAATTTGAGATTAAGAGTTCTGCTTTACTGTGAGCTCATATCTGAATGTCAGAAAGTAATATCAAACTTTTTTGTTATTTATTTTATTGTTTTAGTGAGAACTCTATTTGATTTAAAAGCTACAGGCTGCTCTACAAATGCTACAGAGTGGCCACAAATTTCCCAGACTTGCAGTTCCCAGCTATTTCTATTCTCCTGCTTCAGGCTGCTTATGATCAGAAAAGGCAAGTGTAATTCACAGCTAAGCCTAATTTAATGTTAAAATTGATGTGGATTTTTCTATACAACTTTGTCTTAAAATGTGAGCAGAACAGAAACATTCCTATGCTAAAGTGCTACTGTTTATGTTGATTTCTATTCTTTATGGAGTCAAATTAATCCTTAAAATAATTCTAGTTCGTCCTAAATGATTAGAAATTATAAATAAAGAAGAAAAATGATGGTGCAGAAATTTCCACTTCTGCTCCTAAAATCGAGTAAATACTTATTTATAAAAAGAATGTTTGTCTCAAAACATCTCCTATGATTCATATATTCAATTTTACTGAATATATATTCAGTAAATAGGCCTTAATATATTGGTATAAGGAGAGCTGTGCAACAATTTACAAATCGATAACAGATGTCAGTGTGACAGTCAGCTAAAGCTCTCATTCCTGACTTTAGTATTTGGTATATACAGGTGAAGTCAGTCTTGATTTAAAAAACCCCCAACAATCCTAAATTACATGGTTTTACCTTAACATTGAAACAATTTAGTACAACAGTGATGCAAAAAGGACAAAATAATGACTGATGTCTATTATAACACAAATTATCTTGAAAATCCAGACTATTAGGGTTTTAGACAACCTACTTTTAACTTGATTCATTGAATAATGACAAAATATTTGGCAGGAGATTAAAGGAAAGTTATTTGTCAGGAACCCAGGCTAACCTCTTGCTAATTGGTTTTCCAGATCTCCAAGACATTTATACCAGGTGTAAAAGCAACAGCATATGAAACAGAATGTTTTTTTTCCCCTTAGCTAACATCACAACCATTTTCTTTCTTCTTTTTTTTTTTT
>VZTG01010359.1:1003888-1032390 GCA_013397845.1 Melanocharis versteri
TTTTTTAACTGCTCTAAATAGTTTAGAAGTAGCAGATATTGCATATGCCAGGGAATCACAGAATGAGCATTCATGCTGCTGCCCCACCAGATACTGCATGCCTACAAATTTTAATAATTATTTTCATTAAATGTTCTCTATAATTGCTTGTCAGGCTTACTGCAGCTGTCAGCAAGGGAGTGATAAGATAGAAGACAACTACTAGGCTGAAGACACAAAGCATAATTTTGTCTGTAAATATATCATATTAGAAACTAAATAAAAGCATTAAAACAAAAACAAAAGTTTTGAATCCAGAATATTATATTCGTGGTAAGTAGGTTTAGCAGGGGATTGAAAATGAGTATTGACACTGACAAATTCATAGATCAGATGGTTTGGAAATATTGTATACCAACTGAATAAGAAAAGACAGCCTACGATATAGACTATTCTATCAGTTGACATGCAGCAAAGGTACACAAGCCCTGGAACATCTGTGCATGTTCAAAAAAAAAACATGTGAATTTGCAACTGTTGCCCAGAACAATGATTTAGGTGATACAATATGCTGGCTTTTAGAAAAAAATACTGTAGAAAATAATATCAAGAATGCCTACTATGGCATAGGGAATGTTATAGCAAAAATGACAGATTGGTTTGGATTGAAACACCCTTCAAAGCGCATTATCTTGTCAAATCCCCCCGCCATGGGCAGGGATACCTTCCACTAGACAATGTGGCTGAGGGCCCTGTCCAAGCTGGCTTTGAACGCTTTCGGGGATGGAGCATCCATATCCTTTCTGGGCAACGTCATCAACCTCACCACAGTGCCTCACCACTCTCAGTAAAAGATGTTATTCTTATGTGTAATATAAATCTACCTCTCTTATTTTATAACATTGGCCTATCACTCTAGGCCTTGGTAGAAAATTCCCATTCTTCTTATAAGCCCCTCTTAGGTACTAAAAGGCTGCAATAAAGTCTTCCCAAAGCCTTCTTTTCTCACGACTCCAACTCACTCAGCCTTTCTTCATAGGAGAAGTGTTTGCAACTCCCTGGGTTTTTTTGTGTGGCACTCCTCTGGACCCATTCTAACAGGTCCACATGCTTCTTACACTGGAGCCCCAGAGCCAGATGCAGCACTCCAGGTCTCAAGAGCGAAGTAGAGGGACAGAATCACCTCCATCAGCCTGCTGGTCACACTTCTTTTGATGTAGCCTGGGATAGAGTTGGATTTTTTTGTGCTGCAAGCACACAGTGCTGGCTGATACCTAATTTTTTGTCTACCAATATCTCAAAATCCTCCACATGGGTGATCTCAATCTATTCATCTGTATTTGTCCGTATTGATTTTGTGGATTGTCCCCACCCAGGAACAGAGGTTTACACTTGGACTTGTTGAAATTCATGAGGTTCAAATGGGCCCTAGTCTCAGGCCTCTCAAGGTCCTCCTGGTTTCTTAGAAGAGGATATCAGGTAAGGTAAATGATGACTACTGTGGTCACTGACATAGATATCATATTGCTGTGGAAAAAGATGTGGCTTTTTCAGTAAAATAAAACATATTGTCACCACCATGTATCCAATTGTACATTCAATTTGAGACTAACTTAATTGTTACGCTCACCTATCTGAGTTCAAAATACTCAAAGAAACACATTTCCTGCAATGGGTTTCACATAAAAATGTACAGATTCCAGCACTAGTTTAAGACATATGGAATTCTTACCTACAGTGATTCACAGTCCTGCTGCCTCTCTATTTCCCCATTTCTATCTGCTTGCAAAAGGGTCTACCATGTTTAGAAATACTTCTTCTCTGCTATCCAAATTGATTATATATTCTGTATTGGGAATGTTTCCAAAAGATCCTCATTTATTTAATGATCAGCCATTTGCCATACCATAACTTTGCCAGAACATGGAACAGCCTGACTTTTTATTCGAAAGTGGAGCTGTTTGTAACCATGCTATGTTTTCAAGGTTACAAAACACCTTAATTGGCCTGAGGGGACAAATTCTGTCAGCTTCTTACTTAATGATTATTTTGATATCTGCCCTCTTTAATATATTTATTTACTACAGCCAATAAAATATTATGTTTTTATTTCTGTGAATAAGGAAAAAAAAGAAAAAATTATGGTGATTCAATCTGCCTTGAGTGAGGTCTACATCAAGTAACTCATTATATCAGCTTGAAATCAATGAAGTCAACAAGCATGCTGAGATACCTGAAAATCCTCATTTTGTTATTTTGTTTTTTTTCTTCCACCAGTAAGGCCTTCATTTTCCAATTAAATGAAAAGGAATAAAACCTTATGGAGTTAAGCAGACTGTCTAAATTAAAGCATCTCTTTTATGATAGATACGTTAAAGATACAAGGCACAGGACAGTTCAGAGATGAATTATTGGTGCTTAACCTGTCATATTTCCCTCTGACCAGACATATCCATACACACATACACGCATATTCATATAGAAATTCACAAACACATCTACATGCATTTATATGAATAAAGCACAATTCAGATTAGTCTCTTCTTTCCATAGCAAAATCACAGTCATTTCAGCACTATATATCGATTAAGCTTGTTTTAGTCCAGTCTCCTGATGTGTTTCAAGTGCTGCTGAATGTCATCTACAGATTATGATTTTGGTAACATTAGTTAAAATGGCAGAGCTTTTTCCAACTTATCCACCACCTGTGCTGCACTGTCCTTTTTCTTGCAGTTCCAGACTGCTCAGACAAAGGTTATAAAGTTTTCTAACTACTATAACCCCCAGAACACTACCAGCAGGGTTTCTCTCTCCAATGGTATGAATAATTTTCTTATTTCTGATATATACCTTAGCACATTTCAAAGTGAGCCACACTGACATGCTCAAAGCTATGTTAAGTAATTTGTTGTTTATAAATTGTTTTTCTGTTTCTTAATAGTGAAATATTACATCTGGTCAAGTTGTAGGTTACGTAATTTTTCTTTTTAAGAAAAGTGTTAATTTTTTCATAATGGATAACTTGAGCTGAAATATGTACGAAGATAGTTAAATATCATTATAAGCATTTGGGCAGGGTTTGGCTGTTTACTTAAAACTTTAAAATCCCGTCAATAGTGAAAACAGAGATTATTAAGCTTGGCTCATCTGAACCTTTTCATCACACCTTAATAAATATTTTTCTGCATAATTTCAGTTAGCTTGCTGTTACTACCCTCTGTCAAGGTATGTTCAGCTAAAATATACTAACAACAATTTACAATCAGTATGCCACTTTTTTATTATTATTGTTTTTAGCTTTTAAAAAAGAAATTCATGAGGGGGAAACAAAGGAAATAGATACAGAACTGTAATGAAGCAATTATTTTAGAGATAATTCCTACTTGGCATTAAAGCCATCGTGTAATTTAATTCTAGCTGATCACATGTCTAAGTGTGTCCCAAAATAAGAAAATTATCTGAATTTGACATTTCTACATATACTGGGGATTTTTAAATTATATTTGCACCACAATAAGAAAAGTAATTGAGTATTGTATTCTTCATCATAACTCATTTTGTCACCAGAAGAACTCATGATCCAGTGAGTTGTCTTGATTTATATAACGCCTTTCCAATGCATATTCAGTGGAAAAACATTAAACAGTGCTGTCAAGAAGGAACAGCACTGTACCCCAAGGAAGTTCAGGATCAATTAGGGTCTGTGTTGTGCAAACTAAAGAGAAAACACATTCCTACCTGAAGCAAGAAAAAAGGCAGAAAAAGGAGTCAGACTTTTTCTTTTCATACTAAAAGAAATAAAGTAAGTTTTCCTTTTGGAAAACCCACTGAATTTCTAGAATAAATATAGTCATTATATTCACATAAGCTACTTTTTCTGTATTTGGGTAGTTATTTCCATTATAACCAGATGAACTCTTTATTTTCTGATAATACGAATGTGTTGTATGTTGACAAGAAGTTTTATCTTCATTTATCTGCCCAAACTGTAACATTTAGGAAAAGTGATTTTTTTATCATTGTTGATATTTTCTTATTTTAAATATATTCAGTGTACTTGTACTTTTAATTAAACTCCAGGTTCTCCGTTTATTTCAGAATTGTACAATCATAATTAAAAGCATTCAGCTTGTTTCTTACTATTTTCTTCTGCATGTGACATCGTCAAGACTGAGAACTGATGCGTAGTTTCATTATATTTCTCTGTATATACTCAAATTAAAGCCTACTGCTATGGGGGAATCAATTTTGCCCAAAGATCAATTAATAGTTTTCCTTCTTTCACCCACATCTATAACAGAGGTGACATTGTCTATGTCATTTGCATATACAGCTGAGAAAATCCAAAATAAAGTGATTAAAAGTAAATTAAGTAAACAGTCCACTCTGGACTCCTGGGTAATTAGAAAACATTGGTTTTGATAGTTACGTATTATGCTTGTGCATGTACTGAATTTAAATACAAATACAAATTATAATTTGTTCACTATTTAAATTTCATTTTATGTTGCTCACATATTCATTCAAAAATACAAGAATATATATTATGGACAACAAAACTGCTCAACTATATTTAAAAAAAATATTCCGTTATATATATATGTATATATATATTGTTCTAGATGTGAGTCATTTCAAATTGCCTACATTGCTGCAATCTTTATAGGGGTATCACAGGACTCCACTATTTCCACAAGCAGCACGGCAGTCAGTAAACAATCAAAGAAAGTATTGTTAGTGATCAGTTTTGAAAGAGCCTTTTGGAAATCCTTGGAGCTACATATCAATCCTGAATATCCTGTTCTGTATTTTCAATATTCTCTCTTGATTTAGATCTGCAGTTAAGTAACTGTTTATCAGGTAGCTGCTCTATCAAATAGGTAAAAGCCATTTATGGTTTAGTTCACCATATTAAACAAAACCAAAACCAAACCAAGCTCAAATAAAAATCCTGAAAAGAATCAATAAACCTCACTCCAGAAATGCCTCTTTTGCCTAAAGAAGGATTTCTTTTCCAGACTAGTACTAGTTTTAGTGTAGATAATCTGCAGTGCCTGAGCCATCATGTTCTTTCCTGAACAGACTGTGTCTACTTTTAACACTTCTTCCTGAGCACTCCCTGTCTTTCAGGAAATCATAGGACCTTTGATGTTGAAATTTCTGAAAGGTTTAAAGTTAGTACTGTAAAAACATTGATGTAAATCTTCTGAAGTATTCATAAACAACTAATTTATATAGGCCGCTGATTCTCTGCTCAGTAAGAAGTGGGTCACCTGAAACAGAATTAAAAGAGCTGAACAGGCGCTCATGCTTTAAATGTCAGCTTTTGTTTAGACTTCCTTTAATGGAAATGAATTGCAGTTTTCAGAGAGCTGTTGATTCTGTGGTAAGATAGATGCCTAATATCTTTGGGATAAACAATCTGTTTTTTCTCTCCATTCATGATAGAAATAAAAAGGAGGAGTAGCTCAGACTATTTCGTTAGCTTCTTCGGAAAGCTGAACCTAGCTGGTATGAATCCTAATCTTTATAGCTAATATCAAAAATCCAGATCTACAATATCTAAGTGAATACAGGTATACAATTTACCTAACCAATAAGTCATACTGTGAACTAGGCATTACCCAGTGATCAAAATGTTGTTGCATAAGAAGAAATTCTCCAACATTCCTCTATTGTGCCTAAATATGTATTTGCTTAAATATGTGTAGTGACAAAAGTATTAAAACTCATGGCTTCTTTGTTTTTTTCCCTATTCTGAGCACCTATAATTAACAAAGACAAATGATCTCAACTATTGTAGCACAAATCACATCTCAATTGAGTACAATGAAATATGCTAAAATATATTGAGAACAAATTGAACAACTAAAAATTCAGCAAGTAATAGCTTCACATCATAAGATAAAAGGGTGCATGCAGTAAGAGAAACCAGAAGAGTGAATTCAGCAGTGAACTATCCACTTTGAATTTTCTGCTCATTGCTCCCCACAAATCATTTCTTGACAATAGTTTTTGGAAGCAAACTCCGTCTTACGCTTTCTGTTCATTTTTGTGTCCTCTCCTCTCTCCTCTTCAGTTCCCAGGCAGCTCTTAAATACCTTAGGGGAAATGCCATTAGCAGATTTCCATTGCCTGTATACAGCGTCAGCAGCTGAATGGGCTTCCCATAACTGCATGATGGGAAACAGACTGATCAGTGGTGCTTCTCCTCTCATCTGCCTTTAGCCATATGCAGTAAAGTCAAGAGACACAACATAGCATTTTTTGAGAGACCAGGTGCCCTTCTATGCTTGTATCAAAAGCAGGAAAGACTCGCAGTGTGAGCCTGGAAGAAACAAGTAAGCAGTGGTATGTCTGGGATGACCCAAAATAGGTCGTTTGGGAAAAGGGGTACAAACACATGATGGAAGCAGTCCTGTGTTCTGTGAAAATAAAGAAGAAAATGTAGGAAAAAAAGAAAAGCGCATATGTATTGGGGGGAATTCTTATGAAAATGCTGAGGAGAGATTATTTCTACGCTACAAATACAGCACTACTGCCAGTCCTTCATTTACATTGGGTGTGCAGCTAGAGAGGAGACACGACAAGGATTCAAATGAGAATGATTACAAATTGTCAAGACTTTTTGTTATAAATTAGGAAAAGGAGGACACTAGAGGAATGAAAGAAAAGGTATGAGGATGAGATGGAATTCAAAAATGATCAGTTAGTGATTAGATGAAAGACCTGGAGAAACCATAACGAACATGCAAAAGTTACAGGATTACAAGATAAAAGATGTCTGATGCCCCAATTATTTTTCCTCAGTTCCTTAGTAGGAAGTGTGCTAAAGTAACTGCCGGAAGGATTTAGGTCTGGAGCAGGAAAACATCATCAATCTGGATGTGAACTCTAGTGATGTATTGAAATGTTTTCCCAGAGAATAGCAAAATAAAATAATAATTACAGTAAAAAGGAGATAAGATAAATAAACAAATAAAAAAGTTTTTAATTTCTTCACTAAATACCTTTAGTAATTTTAGTGTATTTTTTAAGTGATCTGTCTTTTAACGCATAAATTCTGTCTGAAATTTTTCCCACATGCTGTCATACACACTGGTAGAGATGTCAAGAGATGAGCTCAAAGGTCTTCGGTAAGGCGCACAAAGTCTTCCCTTTCCCTCATAAACTACATAAATTATCCTTAAGGATGAAGGCTGACCATTCAAGGCAAACACTCATTAGCTATAGGACTCTTAAGAATGCTGACTGGTGGGATTGAATTAATTTTGCCACTGTTGGACAGCAAAATTGAATTCCCCTTGCTCTAACCAGAAGTTTGTGTTGTTGCTCTACCCCACACAGGTATTGGTCTTCTTATGCCTGAAAGGAGTTATAATAATTTCTGATTCCACATCTGAAGTTTAAGAACTGAACAGTCTTATATTAAAAAAAAAAAAAAATAACAGAAACAAAACAAAAAAAAAAACAAAACAAAACAAAAAAACCAAACAAAAAAACTACAACCAAACAGATCTTATTGTAAAGTTATCTGATTTGGGCATTTTACCTCTTCTACAGTGAAAAGAACTAGAACACTGCATTTAAAAAATCCTCAAACCCCTGCACATAATGAAGTCCTTTTCTATGTGTTAATGTAATAGTAAATTTTGTCTCAGAAGCCAGAGAGCCTGACTAAAGACCTTCTTTTTTTTACATTACGAAGAAAAAATGTGTGAGAAAAGAAAAACTTGCTCTTGGTTTACGCATGAAGTCTTTCACTGGTGTCTTCTCTTCCATGTATGACAATCGATTGGACATGAGTTTCACAATATAAGGTGAATAGTTACAGAAATGTGTTTCTTTTTGAGGCATTGGAACACCTGTGACACTTATCACATTAATAAAGATATACCTGTGATAGAAAACAGTCTATATAATAATAATAACAGAAATAAGTTTTTTACACCTAATGTAAGAATTTGGAAAAGAAATATCTAAAATTATTGTTCAAACTTTGAATTTGAACACAAGAGGACAATACTGTGTTTGTTGCATTTTTTAAAATACAACAGTAATACAAACAAAATACTGAATTAAAAATTCAGAAAACAAAACAAAGTGGAACTGGAAGGGAAAAAGGTATGATAGGGGAATAAGCACTTAAACTAAGATTGCAACTCCAGATGACTCAATTTTAGTAAATAATTCCTAGCAAATAACTATAGGAATTCTAGGATGTCTACTAACAAATATGTCACAAGACATCTATGGAATAGTAGTAATTTTGTTCTTCAAGTAATCTGACCAACTTACTTTTTTCTTACTTTTTATTACATCTAATCATCTGATTAATTAAATACTTAATTTTTAACAGAGAAGTATTCTTTAACTGTTTATTATCTCATATTATCTTATGCTGACTTTGTCTTTTCTAAAACCCTGCTTCTCAATGTTTATCATTCAATTTTTGTTCTTATTTATCTGAATTTAGAACGAAAGTTTCTGGAAGACATTTAGAGCAAAGAAACCTACTTTAGGGTGGTAAAGTATGGTAAAACCCTAAAAAAAAAAAAACAAAACCAAACCAAACAACCAAACAACCAAAATGATGATCACACACCCAAAATTTAAACAATAAAAGTAATCTTTAAAAGCTCTATGGCTTCACAAAAAGTAATAAACTTTAAAGACCGTATTAGTACCTTTTATATAAATCTCACTTAATTTCAGTATCAATCGAAAATAAACCATAAGTATGCCCTGCTTTATAAATCAAAAGTAGAAAGTAACACTGGCAGGAAGTGATCTCTGGAATTACAGAATATTATTGTATGTTTTGTGGGCTTTTGGAGAATATTAGAGATTTTCAATACATTTCTTATATTGCTTACAATTCATTACCATCACAAATACTGACCATCATGTTCTACTGGAGCATTTTCAGCAGGAGGCTGGAAATCAGTCTGTCATGAGCTAACTAAGAACATTTTTCATAATTCTAAACACTGGCCTTCCTTCTGTACCTTGCTATTTCTTTTCAGTTCCTTTTTTACTGGAACTCAAATGCTCATTCTCTAGAACTTATATTTGCCTACTAGCCAAGAGAGTTCTATTAGCTCTGGTGTCATCCTTAAGAATGTCTGCTCATCGCTGGTTTTGCACAGATTAATTCAAACTGAACTGACAAAAAAAAAAAGCGTCTCCTATCTCTTACAGGCTTTCATTATTTATGTTGAAAGTATGTCAGTTGTTCTCTGAAGGAAGTATTAATAGGTCCTTACTCTTCATATTTTTCAGATACCCTGACAGTGTTTACAGATTAGTCCTACATCTTACTCGGTTTCAAAGCCAATTAATTGTGGCGAACACAGAAGACAACAGTAAATTCTTCCCCAAATCCATCAGTGTTACAATTAACATTCATATTTTTCAACAGACTGGGGGTGGACAAGTCTTATCAAAAAGAACAAACAACCCACCTCAAAAGGCTCTCATGATTTATATGTAGGTGAATCTGCTTGCATCTTAAGCAACTACCCATTACCAAGCCGTGGAGTGCCAAGCACGTGGTGCTGATAACCCCAAGGTTGTGTTTTCCAATCACCCTATGAGCCATTTACTTCAGAGCTGGACTTGATGATCCTTGTGCGTCCCTTTCAACTGAGAATATTCTGTGATCTGTGATAGACTTTGGGTGTTGCCATCTGGAGCTCTTTCTGAGAGCTGCTGTTACACACATATTCACACCTTGGTATCTTTCCCAGTATGTCAGGCTGCTAGGTAAAGAGGCTGTTCAGGAGTTGTGTGATAATAACGCGGAGATAGAAGCAGATGGGACTCAGGACCTAAACAGACATAATTCTTGTTTAAAGAAACTAAATTTCTTCAGATTATCAGCCTGTTCTTACAAAGCTATGTCACAGCATGCCCACTGGCATTTACTTACTAGCCAACAAACAACTAGAAAAAAGAAAAATATTTGTACCACTGACATGAAAATCAGATACATTCCAGATTTGCTCTTTTCAATAAAGAACAACAGTGAAGGATTTCTCATAATTAAACCAACAGCAGCATAATTTTGAACAAACAAGTCCGAAGAAGTACTGCAACTCTGAAGAAATGTGCTGCTGAATAGTATTTGTTTGCAAAAGTTGTCAGCCTCTTATACTGAAAATGCTGAAAATCAATACTGATATAAAACTCCAGAGGTGGCTGTCACAAAATACTTTGATTAGTCTGAAATAACAGGATTGTGTAGTATGGTTATATGTATGCCACTATCCCCAGAATGCCCATGAACTTGAACTTGTTGGTACTGAAAAGTCTCAGAACATCAGCCAAGGAGCTGTCAGGGACAGAAAAATATGCATGTCAAGTCTGAAGACAACTGATGATGGAGGTGGAAAACTACACAGCTATCTCACGCCATTTTTATCACTGTATCCACTTGTAATTCAGAAAAGATATTCAAAGCATAAACCTAGTGTAAACAGGTGCAAATGATGGGAAAGTTAAATCCAGAATGCTAAAATGCTTCTTTTAACCTAAGTGTTACCATAAATTAAGAAAGCAGGAGTGGTAGTGAAGAGATATTGACAAGAAAAAAGAAAAAAACAAACCCAAATATCCCAAGCTTTGACACTACTAAGCTTAAATCAATTTCCAGAAAACTAGTCAGAATGGATGTGGTTTTATAGCTGCTGAACAGAAGGCAGTGGAGTGGTGTCCTCAAATGAATTTCTGTTAATAGTGTTGACTTTCCTGTTCAATGAGAAAACAACTAAAAATTATTTTTATATACAATAAGATCCTCTGAATTTCATGACAAAGAGATCATATCTTCTACTGAACGGTACAGAAAAAAACCCAAGTTAAATACATTAACGTAAATCACATTTTCTCAGATACAATGAACCTTCAAGTAAAACAAAACTCCCAGAGATATAGTATTCAACAGTTTTACTTTTTTATAGAGGCTTAACAGCGGAATGTTTTTGAAAATAGCGAAAATAAAAATAATGAGATAGTTTCTGACAACATATTTTTTGTGGAAGAAAATAATACTTTTTATTAGAATTTCCAGAGGGAAAAAAAAAAATCTAGATTTTTTTTTCTAAGAGCAAAATCAAATGATCATGGCAAAAGATTAAGAGTTAGTATTTTCCTTTATGCATTTCTGGACATCTTAATGATTTTCAGATAACGGTCCCCTCTAGTGAATACATGCACAGAAAATTGAATGCTCATTTTCCCCTTAACTATCCTCTAACCTTGTCTGTGATTTATTTCTGTGTTATTCTTACATCCTTTTCTAGAAAAAAACATGATGATTTGATCAATCAGAATAGTTTACATCACAGAAATATTAGAGAGTGAAAAATATACAGTAAATCTCCATATAATCATAAATGAACATGCTTTATCTAAAATAATGCAACTCGCACAAAGTGCTGGACATTCTCACAATGCTTTCAGTTATGGTCTTTTCTCCCTTGTTGTGATGGTGATAGGCAGTAAACTTCTCTCTAAGTTTACTGTTATTTTCAGGTTCCAAATACAAGCCCAAGATCATTCCTACACCTGGGATATTCATGGATCTCCTGAACACATATGAAAATATGCTAGTAGCTCTTCCAATGCTGTGAAACTGCAATGATCTCACAAGCTCAGCACAGGGGAGATATCACTAGCCACCATTCTCACTTTTGTGTGAAAGATAAAAAAAACAGGTGGTGTGTTCCTCAGAGTTGTTTTGCAGCTAAAATTCATTTCACCGTTGAAGAACAACAGGATAGTTCAGACTGGAGGGGACCTCCGGAGATTATCTGCTCAACTGTCTGCTCAAACCAGGGTCAGCTATGAAGTTCAGTGCTGTCTCATGCCAGCTCACTGTCTGACACAAAGCCTAGCGCTTTTTTTTTTTTTTTTCCCAGAGCAACACTCCAGCTGTGCAGACCGTCCGTAGCCCATATATTCCCAGGATTTGGCATTTGTCCTGCTTGATTTTCATAAGGCTCCTTTTGGCCATTCCCTCAGTTTGCCTGTGTCCCTTCAGCTGACAATCTCCCTTTGAGCATATCAACTATTCCCTCCACTTTGATATCTTCTGTGAGGTTGATGAGAGTGTCCTCTGATGCCACTTCCAGGTTATTGATAAAATAATTACGTAGCACGGATCTCAGGATATGCTCCTGAAGTGCTCTGCTTCCTTCTTTCCAGCCTCCAGGCGGAGTACAAGCCATTAACCACAACTGCCTGATCCAACAATATAAACCGTTTTTTATTCACCCAGATCACACACACAAACCATAGTATCCTTACTTGGATGCAACAATATTGTGTTACCTAGTGTCAAAAGCCTTGCTCCAGTCAAGGTATCATAGGAATTTATCATAGATGGGAATTTAAAAGTATGTTACTTCTGAGTTGCTAAGGTCCAGAATGTTAATTCAAATTTCATTCTTACAAAAATCTCACTCCTCCAAGAACATACTTTGGAAAAAACAGTCCTGCTGGAGTATTTCATTTTGAAGCAAGTCTTATCAGTTCAAATTGTCATCTGTCTCAGATTTGATTATTTACTGTGCAAATATTAAAGCAAAATCTCTCTAAATATATATAAACTTATAACCTTGGCATTTAATCTAGCTTTTGCATTAAAAAAAAAAAATACATTACAATGTAATTCTAACTACAGAGTGCTCAAAGAACCTGGAAAAACAATATAAGGAAGTCCAAGGAAAACAGATTTATTCAAAATTCCTTTTACCCTTGAAGACCAATGGAATACAAGAACAAAGTAATCTTGAAATAAAACAAATGCAAACGTTTAATCCAGTTTAATCATATGTTTTCAATAAAAGCCCAGTGCATGACTGTGTTAAGAGGATTGCAATGTTCAAGGAAGTTTGTGTTGATTTTAACAAATACTTTAATTTTTTATTACTTTGAATAATTATATGGTTTTTATGATTGCACCTGAAAATTTTTGATTTTTTGAAATATTAAGTTTATATTGCCAGGTGTTTCTGAGTGCAAACTAATCACAAGATATTAACTACCATCAGATATTACCAACCTAAATTAAAAATATTCAAAATATCTGTATAAAAATCACAGCAAATACATTGAAGGATTGAAGGCTGGAGCAAAACAACATGAAGGAACAAAGAATGAAGAAACATATGTTCCCAACATGTGGAATTTGTATCACCTAATATAGAATTCTCAAGATTTGGCTTTGAGAAAATTACTTATAAGCAAAATCATATTTTTCTCCAACACTAGACATTTCAATTGCATATTCATTCCTACTCTGTGCCAGTGTTTACAATGCCAACTGTGTCCTGGGGTGCATCAGGCACAGCATCGCCAGCTGGGCCAGGGAGGGGATTGTCCTGCTCTGCTCTGCACTGGGGCAGCCTCACCTCGAGTGCTGGGGGCAGTTTTGGGCACTGCAATGTAAGAAAGACATTAAGCTTTTAGAGAATGTCCAAAGGAGGCTACAAAGATGGTGAAGGGCCTTGAGGGGAAGCCATAAGAGGAGTGGCTGAGGGCACTTGGATTGTTCAGTCCAGAGAAGAGGAGACTGAAGGGAGACCTCATTGCAGTCTACAATTGCTGTCTTTCATGTACTCATTTATAGTTGTTAATTAAAATCTTGTTTTCTGGAGGTTTTCTTTTTTTTTTTTTTTCCCCCAGAAATTACAGCTTTGTTCCTTCACTGTGACAATTAGTATACTAAATGTCCAATAAATCTTTCCATGCTCTGGACAGATATCATGCATTTAATGTTGCAGTAGACATTAACGGAGGAAAGAATGGGAGGAATCTCAGTTGTTTGCACAGTCTGTTGTAACATACTCTTTCTTGTACCAGGTAACTCAGTGACAGCTCTGTATCAGGACTGCATTTGGCTTTTATTTGTAGTTACAGTGAATTCTACTCAAGGAATTATATCATGGCCATTCATTTCCTGACAGACTGATCTGTTATAACAAATATTGACCTTTAATCTGTCTTCTCCAAGCCATGCAGTCTACAGAAATGCAGATGACATATGTAAGACCTTTTCAAGCAAAGCTACACATTCAGCTCTTGAAAAACTGAAACTTTTTCTGAGAAAGATTCAGTGAAACAAGCAGGAAATTCTTTCTCATAGGGACCAGGTCCTCTGAGGGCAAAAGTATCAGTGTCTTTACACTTTGATAAAATCACACCTATCCCCTTGAAACATAAGAATTGAGGTGCTTCTCAGAGCTTTTTAGGGGGATTTTGTGGGGGTTTTAAAAAATTTTACACTAAAACTCATGACCTTTTCCTGTCACTACTTTACTCAGAAACTTACTTTTGTCTGTATGACACTTTCATCTGATTAATTTTTCCCCTAAACACAAAGGATTATGACTTCCTATTAAACTCAATACTGGACCAACTGCATTTTCTATTCTTCTTGTCTTTTGTGTTATGCTGGAGGGCACTTCAGGCTGTCTGAAAGTAACAGCATGGGTTTGTGATTGGACCATCTGATAGCACAAAGTACAAACTGTTCTTATATGTCCTTTATTATTTTTCTCACTACAACACAGTAGATTTTAGATTGAATGTTTCTTTCATATTTGAAACTGTTTATGTGTATTTTAAAGTGTATTGAAAACTTGTTTCAGATATTGAAGATGTTAAGGAGTTCACCACGACTTTTCTCATTTTATCTAGGAGATATAAATAATGAACAAAAAAAAAAAACAGATTTTTTTTGTGTATGCCATGGACTCTAGGCTCTAGCTTACAAACAGGGTTAGCTTAGCCTCTGTTAACCTCCCTCTTATTTGTGGGAGAAAGCAGAAGAACATTAAAGTGTTTGAAAAAAGTAGAATATAATCTGTATCTCTATCTACCATAATAATAGAGCACATTATGGGGATAGAAATTGCACTTCCTTCAAGATATACAAGCATTTAAGTAGGCCAAAACAACCTAGGTAGATAATATTTGTTAGTTTACTCCTTCAGATGTTGCAAATCTCCTATTGAAATTTCACTTCTGAGACATAAGCTAGAATAGTTCCTTTACTTCAGAAAGACAATAGAAAAATACCACCCAGGACATGCAGTGGAGAACTGGAAGAGGAAAGCTTACAATCAAAATCAACTCCTGCGATGAGTTCCCTGAACTGAAATTATAAGTGGAAATGGTCTATAAAAAGCATGCTATAGACAAATCATCAGTTGCAGCATAATTCCCTGTATTTACATAATCTACTTTATCAGGATCAAAGGATAAATCATAGGTAAAAATTTCACAGTTATTCTTTTTTACCACTAAGATCTGTGGAAAAATATTACCATTTAGAAAAAAAACATTACTCATTTTTTTGCCTTAAAGAGCAGTTAACCACCAAATACTTCTGATGCAGCATTTCCATTTCTATGTATCATAATATCAGGTGTCAAAAGTAATCACACTATCCAGAACTTCTAGCATATTTTGAAAAGTATCAGATAAATATTGGGGCAGAAAGATCTTCAAGTACTAACATAAAGCTTTCTCCTAAGTTTCTTATGTTAGTACTTGAAGAGAGAGATAAGGTTTTCTGGTTTGAAAAAGTTGTCCACCTTATTTTGTTAATCTAGTTGGAAGCAGAGAGAAGTAAAGAAACCTTAATTATTGTTGTGTACTATTTTTCTTTCCAGTTCTCAAGTTTCTTGTGAAATATCTACGTTGTTTGGATTATGTGTGCCTGGGGAACTATGATAGCATACAAAAATCCCACTACTTCAACAATATATTCTTAGAGTGAACGCAAGTAATTTTAAGGAAAGTTTTCAATAGCCTTCTTTAATGATAATACCAAGTGATGAAGGATAATTAAAAATTAAAAATGGAGGAAGTAGGTAGATCTGCACATGAGGGAACTTTTAAGGCTCAAGGCTAAAATAGGACATGGATGCTTATTTGCACAAGGGCAAAAATATACATAACTGAACCTTAGAAAGTCTATATAAAAACATCTTACTCTATGAAATGGATTCCATTTTTCTGGAGACTGCACATTTTCTAGATATACCCTGAACATGGATTTTCACTGATGCAACAACTTAGGTTAGATTGGATCAGTTAAACCAATTACAGGAGACATGTGGTAGGGTATAGGAGAACAAAGGAAACAAGAAAGAAGGATGAAAAATCATTAATGCCTTTCTTTTGATGGTACATTCTTTATGGCCTGGAAGGTATATTTATTATATTGCATTCAACTTAGAGCTCTAATTTTCAGCAGCATTGGCATCGTTAACTGCATTCTATATAAAAGTAACATTTCTGTTTGTTAGATTAAAATTGTATATTTAAACATCTTCACAAAAAGTGAGGGAGAACAAGAATGCCTTGAGGAGACAAGCTGTGCTTGCTCATGATTAGCAGCCCCCTCTTCTTGGAATAATTTGGTTTCAGGACCAAAATAAATTATTTGTGTCTTAATGACACTGAAGTAATTAAAGGTCTATTTGCTTACCATTTATGTTTATTCTTAGATAATAGCTTACGCTAGTTTTTAGTTTGCATATTTTTCTCTATGTTACCAGTTCTTACCTCAAGGGAGGCAAGATTAGAAAAGTTTAGAAAAAAGAATATTTTAAAGTTAAACAATGTGTTTACTTACGTGCTATTCTTCTCATATGTTTTTTGCTTGCCCACTGCAGAACACCAAAGTTGGTCCTCCCCAAAAACAGACATATGAAGCACTGCAACAATTATCTTTCACAAGATTCGTATATTCGTCTCAGTTTTATCCTCAGACATAAAGCTTTTCTCTAATAGGATAACAAAATATCAGTTAAAAAATGAATGTATAAAAGACGTGTGTTTTAACCACTAAACCAGCTGATTCTTATTGAAGACAGGGAAATAATATTTTAGGAATCTGGAATCATATCTAGTGTTCTACATCTGCTGCTCTTGCCTCTATAGAATCGTGTCCTCAGGTAAAGTTGTGTATTTATTTTTGATCCTACTTGCTCCCTGCACAAGAATGTTTTCCTGGTATCTTGATGTAAGTTTTCTAGGGACAACAGAAGGCACAGTGTTTTTCATGTGTTCTAAATTTAAAAGTTCGAGAAGGTTTAATTCAAATGCAAAAAGTATTTCTTATGGTGGTAGCTACACATAAACATTCTGAGCCAGAGCTACAGAATACAGTCAAGGTTACAATGCCACATGATCCTTGCTGACCTATAGAGTTACAAACGCTTATGGTGTCTGCTGACAGCATATAAAGTAAAAATTCTCTAAATGCTGAAACTACTCACTAGCCACAATTCCATATGACTTTTTCCAAGAGAGTTATCTCATTAGAAAGAAAAAAACCACGTTGGATCATGTTTCCAAGCCAGATAAAATAACAAGAGCGTAATTCTTCTCATCTGGACTCCTATCATGTTGTTGTCTAAATGTCATAAAATTATAGAAGCAATGTTCATAGGCAACAAAATAGATATATCTGAACATTAATAATCTCAACAAAATTTAGCTGTCTTAAGTCAAATGCATCACAACAAAAAAGTTCCCATGGATACCTGGTTATACTCTAACTATTAAAGGAGTTTAAACAGCTCACATCCAAATTTTTGCACGGCTGATACAGTTGCCAACAAGCAAGATTAGGGGAGTTCCTTGGAGTTATCTCAATATTTCAGTAAAGAGTTGAAAATAACATTAATGTGTCATTTTGTGATACTGTGGGAAAAAAATAGATTGGAAAGATCAAGTAGGATTCTTTATGTTGTTTTTCCAATTAGTAGTTTAATAATGAGTGCTCAATTAAGACACAGGAAAAAATGCAGAATTGCAGGACTATCATCTCTCTGATAAACACAATCACTCCAAAGAGTCAGAATTTCCTTTCTGCTGCATAGAGCAATTTCCTGGGATAAACGCTCTATGAAGTTCTTCAGACTGCAGTTTGGAGCTGAGAAGCTTAAATGCCACTAAAGTCTTCTAATTGATTTAGCCCCAAGGAAACAGTGCACTGCTGACAAGGCAAGCAGGGTGCTTTGATGGGAAGAGCGATACATATTTTCTTGTCAGTCTGGAATATTGTGGGCAGATGGGAGCTCACTCTGCAGCAACTAAAAGCCAGGCAGAAGCCAGAATTTATTCGTTTGTATGGAGTGATAAACTGCTTTCAGCTGTCTCTGAATGTGTAGAGAGACAGCTTTATATACACTTCTTGTTGTCTCATCATAACTGTCATGCAAAACCCATGCTTGCTCTCAGTCAAAACTGTACATCTGTGTTCACCCAGAAGTAAAACCAATCCATATAGAAAGGGTTTATGATTAACCCTCGACTTCTCTATATCTTTGCTGATCAACAGTTACAGATATGAAGCTTCTGGAGTGGGAGAATGTACTTATGGATATTTGCTTTATGAGAAAAACTCTGGGTACCCTTGACAGAAAAAAAAAAAAAAATAAGGTGGAAAATCATCTAAGTCAGCTTTATAAAGCAATAGTTCTTCATGTTTCTCTGGTTTTAGTAAGTTATCTCTGCATCAGGGATTCTCTCTCCATTCAAGCACATCTTATCTCTGCTGTGGACAGATCTGTTCTAACAAGAGGCTGATCAACAGAGGTTAATTCTTAGCATATAAACATATGAAAAAAATACATTGGAAACATGCTGCAAGGAGTAAGAACAGATTCTGTTTTTGTGTGTTGATTTCTACAGCATAGATGTTATTGACTAAGTTATTCTTTCAAGAAAGTTTCTTCATTCCAGATGCTGGGATACAGTTGCTACTACATTTGCATTAACGAATGCAACCTGTGTGCTTACTCATCCTTTTAAAATTCTTAGAAATTAGAAACTGCAGCAGAATCATTGACGCAAGAAACTAATAATTCAATAACTGAACTTTTTCTGTAATTACAATCATAACTGAGTCTAATGCCAGGAAAGGAAGTCACTCAACACTGCAATTAAAGTGTTCCTGTAGACTGGATCCACAACTTGACGTCATAATTCTCTATAGAGGGCCAACATACGATCATAACAAGAAAGAAATAAGAATTAAAACAATGTGAAGTGATTGCAGCTCTATTCTAGCAGAAGCTCTCTATAAGAGCTTCCAACAGCAGTATGAACATTTAAAAAATGTTATTGCAGAGTAAAAATAACAGATGTTTAGGGGAAAAAAAAAACCAAACCCAAAAGAAATAGAGTCATAGAATCATAGAATTGTTTGAATTGGAAGGGACTAAACGCTTCCTGAATTCTGACAGCCTTCTTGAGGCCATGACCAGGGAAACTTGTTCCACTGCTTGACCAACCTCTTGAGTGAAGAACATTTTCCTACTGTCTGACCTGTACTTCTGACACAGCTTTAAAGCATCACCTTATGTCCTATCAGCAGACACAAAAGAGAAATCATCACCTCCATCTCCACTGTCTCTCATGAGGTATTTCTAGACAGTCGTGAGGTCACCCTTCAGTCTCCTTTTCTCTACAGTTAGTTAGCCTAGTATCCACTGCTGCTCCTCTATGTCATGCTCTCTAGTCTCTTCACCATCTTTGTTGGCCTCTTTTGAACACATTCTAATATATTTCTATCCTTCATGTCTTGCAGAGCCCAAAACTGCACGCAGTACTCGACGTAAGGCCAACCAATGCTGAGTAAATCCAGCTTTCTCATATTTGAAATTGTTCAGTTTTTCTTAAAAGCGTTGATACTTTCAGTAATTGCTCTCCTCAAAATTATTTTGGCTTTTAACTGTGGTTTTTCATATTTAACTTAACTTACTAGTTTAAAATTACCTTTTATTTTTCTTTAGTTTTTCTTTCCCAATGACAGATTGGGAAAGACAGACAATAGTGAACATACTTGAAAATTTTGTAAACCTACATTTTATTTTCTCCCCTAAATGGGTTACCGTAGCATTGAAGTGCTAATGACTATTAGTCTTTCTGATTTTGTTTTTAAAATGGGAAAAGCTTTCTCAAATTAGTTATGTCACAGATTAGCAGATTATTTTCAAGTAAATTTCTCAGATAGTGGCATATTTGTTTGTGGGTTTTTTTATTGAAAGCAATGAAGATGGTTTAGTATTATTGTACCTTTGTAATGTGATTAATTTGGTAGTATCCGTCTGTACTAAAGTTATTTTGAACAAGGCATGATTATTTTATATTCTTTATTTTTTCTTGGTATTAGAGTCGAACATAGGAATTTATTCAGGATTAATGTAGAAATTGGAAAGATTTTTTATTCCTTTCTGTTTGTTTAATATACCTTGTTTTATGTGCTTCTGGGAGATGAGGGGGAAAAAAAAAGAGAAACATTTTTAGGAGGGAAAAAAAAAGAGAAACATTTTTATTCTACAAGTGTAAATAATGGCAATTTTATTGTATGTTTCACAATTGTCATAAACTGAGGATGTCTCACTAAATTAATGAAGTAAATTATAAAAAAGCATGTAATGTATATAAGAGGCCATCTATTACATGAAATAGAGGAAATTAAAAAAAAAACAATCAAGCAAACAAACCTCCATCAATAACAGGAAATTAATTAGTTGTCTAAGTCTATGAATTATATAATCTAAAAGAGGCCAGAAAAAAAGGATAAAGTTATAACCATTGTGCCTTTTGGTTTCTATGTTCTGAAGTTGCAGTTTATAGCTGTTTTGGTGATTTCAAAAGGAAATTAAAAGAAAAAGTAGAAAAATATTGGAAATCATTCAAACCAAAGACACTTTATTAAGCTAGGTTTTATTATTAAAGATTCCTGAGTAAACTATTATTGTTATAAAAATGTATGAAAAAAGACATTGTAATTTCTAATCAGTTTTATTTGACCTATATACTCTATTCTTTCTATATAATTTTGTCATATTAAATAACAATGAAGTAAGTGAAAGTGATGATTGCTGTAATCATGTTTCCAACATTTTATGTGACTGAAACCACATTTTTAACATGGAGATTTTTCGAAAATTTACTCTACCTCAATACCTTCTGCATACTTATTCATGGTGATAGTTGTCATGTATTTTTAGAGAAATAATAATCAAAAGGTACGTATTGCCTCTTTGTACTTGATTTTTGATATGAATTGACATTTGCTGGGTTTCAAATTACTAAATACTATCTGGGAGTTCTTGTGTTCCAAGCGGCTTACAAGGATTTCTCTTGTAGCTGAAAATTATCAAAATTATCATGAACCAGAAGCTAAGTTCTCTTTTGAGTTGACTATGTGGAAAAACTGAAAACCTATAGTTCATGACTATATATGAAATTTATGTTTTGTATGATAAAGTCACAGAAAAAAAGCCTTGTGCATCCAAATTACCTCCCCTATTGCATTTGTCTTGAACAGATATATATCTTTTGCCTTCATGGCTCTTCTTTAAGATGTTTTAATTCCACCTTTTATTGGCGTATCTTCATCCAAATTCTGGCACAGTTCATTGTATTCAAAGGATGACTTCAAGGTAAACTGTGACAGAATTGTCCAAGCTGAAATCTTTTCAGAAAATTTTGTTGTTAGTAATATTAAAATATCAAATATTTTCTCAAGTTCCCAATGTTAGGCATGTCCTTAAATGCAATCAGGGAGCAGTGTCCCTGTTACTGTCTTTGTTGTACATGAGCAGTAGTCCAGATGTAATACCGAATCTCCTCTGCCCCTCTTCTCCTCTGTCTGATAGGACTTAAGAATCTGAATTTATAGATCTTACAGATGATATTATAGAAAGAGTGTCTTGTTAGTAACTCTTGTAGAAGCTGTTTCAGTGTGTCTGGTTCCATTCATGAATCTCTGCTCATTAAGTGGAGACCTCTCTTGAGACTAAGAGATGAGAACACTGCACAGAAAAATCTGAATTTTCTTCAGGTAGATGTACCTATGTCTGCTATGAGTGATATTGAGCATGAGCTAATAAGCTGGGTTTGGTTTGAACTTCTTCTGTGACTTAAATAACCTGTTTTGCTGAGCTCATAATCATAACTAGACTGGCAGAGATCTGCACAGAAATTGTTTATGCACATTTCAAGTCCTCAGTTCTCTACCTGCAAGCTGGGTAAATTTCAATAATGGCTTAGATAAACATTAGGCCAGCTAAATTATTGCTATGTAAATAGCAAGTAGTACTTCACACCTTAAAACAGCCTTTATCATACCTGCAGGGATTCATTGTCATTCAGATAGTGTGGACGAATCTCAGAAAAAAAAATCAGCTCAGATAAGACTACAGAAGAACTGATGAAGAAATTATTCTTTTATAAGTGTGTTGCTCATCTTGAACATAATTTATTGATAATACAAGCTACAAGATGACAATTTTGAAGACTATCACACTTAGAAAGAAATGCAAAGCGGGGTTTTGCTATTAATGGTAGAACCAGATAGAAATTAGCTTTGCATACATAGCAAGACTCATGAAGAGTGACAGTTGGGATAGAAGGGCATAAAGGAAAAAATACTGGAAAAGATCATAGTTTAATGTCACTAACAAAAAGCAATGACACCTAGAAACAGTATGATTCCTCTAAAACTACGTGTGAAATCTCATTAATTTTTCTTGTCTGTAGCTTAGTAATATGTTGTAGTCATAGAAATAATTTGACTTATTCTGTGGCTGTTGACAGTAAAGTTACACTTCAAATGTTGTAGCATGTCACTACGTCACGGAATCACATAATGGTTGAGGTTGGAAAAGTTCTCTGGAAGTCATCCAGTCCAACCCTCCTGATCAAGCAGGGCCACCTAGAGCTGGCTGCCCAGGATCACGTCTAGATAGCTTTTGAATATCTCCAAATGTGACAGATTACACAACCTCTCTGGACAGCCTTTGCCCGGAGATCTACCACCCTCTCAGTGAAGAGAGTGATTCCTGATGTTCAGAGAGACTCTCCTCTACTTCAGTTTGTGCTTGCTGACTCTTGTTCTACCCTTGTGCACCACTGAAAAGATCCTGGCTCTGATCTGATAAGATCCCCCTGAGCCTTCTCCTCTCCTAAATGGCTAAATGGTACCGGATCTCTCAGCCTTCCCCTGCATGAGGGGTGCTCCAGTCTTAGTGGCCCTGCACTGGGCTGTCTCCAGAACGTTGATATATCTCCTGTCACAGGGGGATCAGAACTGCACACAGTGCTCCTGGTGTGGCTTCAGCAGTACCAAGCAGAAGGGAATGAGCATCTCCCTTGACATAATGACAATCGATTTTCTAATGCAGAAAGGGCACACTGTTGGCTTGTGCAGAGCCTCATATCCAGTGGCATTCCCTAGGGATCCATACAGTGGCCAGTCTTACCCAACTTTATCAATGACCTGGAGAAAGGGATAGAATGTACCCTCAGCAAGTTTGCTGATGATACAAAACTAGGGGGAGTGACTGAAAAACCTGACGGCTGTGCTGCCATTCCATGGGACCCTAGGCAGGAGAGTTGGGCAGAGAAAAAATAATGAGGTTCAACATGGACAAGTGTAGGATACTGCACCTGTGAAGGAAAAACCCCAAATGCCAGTACAGGCTGGGGGCTGATCAGCTAGAGAGCAGCTCTGCAAAGGACCTGCCCTTCTTTAAAACCTCTTTTTAAATCATAATACCCATTTTCAATGTCAAAAAAATGTTGTGTGAACCTCACAAATCAATTTCATTTCTTTTGGCTCAATATATTTTGTCAGCATATACAGCCCAATATTACTAAAATCTGCAGTTTTGGGATTACTGAACTATACTGGTATATATTAAACATTTAAACAGGATCTGATTAAAAAAAATAAAATATTATCAGCTGTCAGATTTCAAGATCACTTTCTTATCCAGTCACAAAATTGACACAGAAAACAAGAAAACCCAAATATTTTCTGTGTCAAATATAAAATTATTTATATTTCATTCTTTTCTACATCAAAGAGTGAAGATTATAGCTTCCTAGGGCTTTAAAAATATTTTTTCAAATAATTTGAATAAATCTGTGCAACCTGTAAAAAGAAACTATGTCTTCTGTAAATAAAAGAAAATTGTCTTAAAGAGTCTCTGTAGTCATGTTTGTGAAAATGGACAATGTTTTTGATTTTACATTGCATTCTATTTGTCCCTATATGGTGACTTACAGCAAAGCCAGGTTGTTTAGAACCATGACACAACACTACCATATGAGACAATGAGGATACATTAAGCAGAGAGACAGAGGTATACTAAGGTGTTCAGCAAGAAATAGTCGCTGAAAGAATAAAAATTTGTTAAATTATTTGCACTGTAAAGCCTGGATTATATCTGTGCCTCTGTGAAACAATATGCTTCAGCCAGATCAACTTTCCTATATATTCAGCCCTATCATGTTTGACTCCTTCCTTTAAAGGTGTTTAGCCATGATTCTACTTAATTTCTGCCTCATTTTCTAATATTGAATCTCATACTTACATAGACTATTTTTATTTTTCCATCTCAGACCTTTTTCTTTCTAGTGAATTCTTGTTATTTTTATACCTTTTGACAACCTTCATATCCAGCTCTGACTTTGACCCTCTTCACTTACTCACATTCTTCCTGCTGGTTTGATTTCTCTCCTTTTCCTCCCCTGCTGGGTCATTGCTCATTATCCAATCCTAATGCACACTTTCAAACCTCTCTAGCTCACAATCTGAATTTTTCCTCTTTTCCCTGTTCCACATCCTGGATATTTATCATTCTACTTTTGACATATAATCTCTTCATGAACTTTGTTTTATTCTATTATAGATTCATAGTTTCCTGCCTTTGGCAGCTTCAGTCTTCCTACAGGTACTGACATTCCTACTGACATACATAGAGTTATGTACATTCTGAAATCTTCCCTGAAACGCTACCCTTTCCTTCTCTCATTACTATCTTACTTCCTTGTTCTCCAAATTCTGATGCTCTAAATTCATTCCAAAGTGACTCTGTTCCAATAAAATATTTTTCCTTACAAAATGAGAAAATAAACTGGTATTCAGCATAATCCTTCATTAGTTTTGCATAAATTGAAAAAAAATAGACAGAAATCTGTGCTAATAATTTATTGCTAATGGCATCCCTTTACTGCGTACAAGCAGTTTGTATAATCCATAGAAAGCAGATTAATATCTTATTCTTCAAGACACTGTATTTGTTTTTCCTCCATTTATTTAAAATGTTCAGGTAAAATACAAGGTGAAAGAAATTTCATTTCAGATGAAGATGTTTCTAAATGCCTCTGTATTTTAAACTGCAGAATACATGTTTATATACTTCATCTTCAATGTGAAGAAAAGATAGCGTGTCTTTAGAAAAATACGGAGCTATGAAATGGCTGGGCAGCATACCATGTAGACTTAAATTGAATGGTTATATTTTTATATATTTTCAATAACATTTTATATGGGTGAGTGGTTTCTGCATCCTTTTTCTATGCAAATTACTCATTTATTTCCAGTCACTGGGCCAGCAAAAAAAGTGTGTAGAAAACAGAATTATTTTTTCTCTATTTGATGCTAATATCTATTTTGAACATCCTATGAAAACTTGCACGTCATTAAAAATTCAACTAAAAGATCATTTTAAAAAGTAAAGCTTGAGTCACAGGAGACCATTTGCTACTTTATTTTTGCATTACTTTGTGAGAAAAAAAATAATGAATACACCTTTTTTGCTAGTTTATAGCAACAAAGACAGTGAGAAATATTTAAGTTGACAAGAATTAAAAGAAAAAAGAAAAAGAAAAAAAAAAAAGAAAAAGAAAAAGAAAAAGAAAAAGAAAAAG
This sequence comes from Melanocharis versteri, assembly GCA_013397845.1. Lineage (NCBI taxonomy): Eukaryota > Metazoa > Chordata > Aves > Passeriformes > Melanocharitidae > Melanocharis > Melanocharis versteri. The sequence continues at coordinate 1,029,620 of VZTG01010359.1, forward strand.
AAAAAGAAAAAATGAAAAAGGAAAAGGAAAAAAGAAAAAAGAGAACAACACAAAAATATTTGCTGCTTTATGTAACAGGTTATTTTTTCTAGAGGTAGGCTTCTCAGATCAGGGTGTATAAATTTTTCATTTTATTTTTTTTTAAACTGCTTTTCAGATGCTACATACTCACATTAATGACCAGTTGGATATAGATGATACCCATTGGACTTAATCAGTCTCCTTTAATGTTCCTTATTCTAGAAACAACTCCATGTAAACACCCATTAAGAACTAATCTTTCTGTATTTCTTTTTTTCTTTCTTTCCTCACTAGATCGCACATTTTCAGAGTTTACAACGTTTAGGTACTCACTGAGCTCTGGGAAACTGGTGTTAACAAATACATTGATTTCCTGTTATATTGGAGGAGATACATTGTTAGGTTTCTCTCTAATGCCAATGTAAAGTAGCATTACACCACACGTACTTCATTCATGGATTGGGTTCTTAAAAATGCAAGTGCTTATGTTTTAAGTAATCTTGATGCAGCTTCTGGATTTAGCACTACATCAGCTCAGATGCCAAGGAGGTGACAAAAGGCCTTCTGGCACACATACAAATCCCACTTTGGATTGAATTTAACTGCCTAATGTTGTCTGAGAGAATTTCTTCTGGCCTGATGACTTTTCTGTCCTAGAAGAGCTAAAAATAGAAAAATGTTACAAAGGCAGTGCACACAGCTCACAAAATGTGTGTTTCTGGCAGTTTCTGAACAAATTGAGGTACTTTAACCCACAAGTCATTGCGAAAATTTACACAAATGAGCATCCCAAAGTTTGCATGTGATACTTTTCACAGAAAATGAGCCTATGATAATCTTATATAACTTCCTAGAAAACAAAATCTGCACAATTCAGGCAATTTGAAAGAAATAGATCGTGACAGACTTTTAATAATGGTGTACAAAAACTCCAGTCACTAGGAATTAAAGGTTTTATGGTCAAGTATATCTAATCCACTGACAGGATCATGCCTTTTGTGGAAGCCAAGCACATACTATTTAATGTTTAATTGCAGCTGCTAAGGCTGTCTATTAGAAAAGACAAAGCTAGTGATGTTGACAAAGACAGTCAGGAACTCATAAAAAACAATCCTAGCGTATACTAAATACTGTTACTTGTATGGGTTTTTTTTTCTTTTAATCATGGCAGCTTTCATAAAATTTAACAAATAATTAAGCATTAATTTACTGTAACCCAAATTTATAAGTATTCATGAGAACAATGATAACTTTGGCCAACTGTTACCACTATCATGTATTTTCCATGACCAGTATGAAGAATTACTCTCTAATCCAAAGGAAGATGACATTTTAGAGAGGTTTTGGTATTGACTGAGGATCTTTTTTCCATCCCAAGCTGGGAACATGATTTTAAGACCATGTGACAAATTTATTTTCATGTTTCCTGAACCCAAAACAGGTCATGTTGTTCAAATTTCAACACTTGAAAGTCTTATGCTGTTAGAATTTACCTGACTTGTAAAACTTTTCTTTAGACATTTGTTAATAGTAAATTCCACTGTCAGTAAATACTTGAAGATTGCCAGCACCAAAATTTTCAGACTTTCTTCACCTTGCTTTCTTTAAATGATTGTGATAGACTGTGCAAGTGTAAGAACCTGTTTCACTGAATTTTATCACTGTCAGCTCAGAATTTAGCTCAGTCTTCAAAATTCAACACTTTATTCAACATATGAATGAACAAAAATCAGCAAAAAAATCTATTTGTCAGAAAATGGATAATGTTTCAAAAACAACGTATCATTATTAAAAAATAACTTACAGCTACTTTTATGTCCTAAACAGAGACATCTTATTATAAGGCAGTTTCTGTGATATTAATTAAGCATTTTAAAAACAGGCCACTGTAAACAAATGTACCACAAAGAAGAGATTGCTTTCCTGTTCCCCACCTTTAGGATTAATTGCAGCACACCTAGTACCTCTACTAAGTGTTATTTAAAAAACAACTGGTATGGAAAAAAAATTACTCTGCCCATTTCTTATGAACAGATTTTTGGAAAGTACTTTCTATAGGAATACTGTTCTAGAGTTATTTAGTACTCTAGTAGCCAAGCAAAAACTTAGCTTAGCCATTTGAAAAATAGTACATGAAAATCTTATTGGAGTGCTAATACAAATTCCTTCCAAGATACACATAGCTGAGGACAAATTGTGTTCTTGAATAAATGCAAACTGAAACATCCAACAGCAAAATCTATTTATTTTATGCAGTTATTTATAGCTATTGCTTAAATATCTCCTCCATAATTTTTTTCAGTCATTCACTCTTTCTGTGCTAGTCTGCCATATTCACTGCTGTAGTAGAGACAGCAGAAATTTCTATCTTTCTGTTCATATCTGCTAGTTGCTGATTCAGTCTTCTCAGAACTCAGATGTTCTCACTATACTGACAATATGATAACTTGTCTTTCTGATTTAGCCCTCACCTACGATAATCCTTTAGCATCTCTTCTGGGGATCCTTCTCCTCCCATTCAACCTTTTATCACAAAAACTCTCGCTTACAGATGTTGTACTCTCCTGTTTTCTTTCTTTAAGTAATACTGCCGTTTGTTATGCTGTAATTTTAATAAAATTGTCTAGTCCTTGCTGATCTCTAATCCTTCCCTTTTCATCCAACATCTTTGTGGACACCTTAACATCTACTTAAGTTTTGATAACCTAACTGAGATAACATGATAACACAACTTTCTTTTTTTTTTTTTT
>VZTG01010359.1:1032425-1063777 GCA_013397845.1 Melanocharis versteri
CAGTGTCTTTAATCAGAAACAAGAACAGTGAGCATTTGCTGTTTTAGGAAATTTCAATCAAATGCTGCTCCTGAATGGACTCATGTAGCTATCTTGCAAGCCTCACCAGCCTGCTGTCACACCAAGCTCTTCAAATGGAAAATTGATCTTCTTGATCCAGACACATTTATCATGTCATTAATGACGGTTTGAATGTTATTCTTCTCGGTCCCTTAGTCCACACATCCAAGATTTGATGGTGCTCATTCAAAGTAATTGATCTCTACATTATTAAAATTTATGTTCCTTATGAAATGTGAAAAGTGATGGCATTTTTTGACTCTAACATTATTCCATCCATATCATGTAATCATGCACCAAAAATACAAACACTAATGGTGACAATATTCCCATTCCTTTTTCTGTAATATTTTGCCAAATGATTTCCCAGGAAAAATTCCCAATCTCTACAAAAAAATCTCAGCTTCTTATTCTTAATTTAAATATCTTCAGAAATCTTTCCTTCCTGTTCATCTACTGGTCGAGTTTACAAGATTATCTGCAGTTGTCATTCTCTTCCTATGACATGGAAGACGCATTTCCATAAAAATTCTGTGTTCACTTGTCTGCTTCATCCTCTAAAGCACTTACATACTATCCCTCACTTCCACAACACTCTCTTCTTGCAATTTTAGGAAAAATCCCTCTCCACAAGCTCCTAAATAGGCTCTTCATTATGGTGTCTTTAGAAAACCAACATGCCATTCTGAATAAATAAGTACTCAACAGAGAGAATTATTTATAATGAATAATCTCTGATCATGTGTAAATGTCAAGTTTCAGACAGACAATCCAAGTAATAACATACTTAGTAATGTTCCACACCTGATATCCTTTTATTATTCATTATAGGTATTGACTTAAGACTTTGAACTAGATAACCTCTAGTATCCAAACCAAGTGTTTGGATACTATTGATTTCATCTGCAATTTCAAGGTATTACCATAGCACAGAGACTGTTTTCACCATAATTTTATAATCCCTTTCTGATTTTTCATTGGAGTAGGCAAAATGTGATTCTTCCAAAGGCATTTATAGCTAATCACCAATCCAAATGAAAGAGAAAAAAAAAAATGCTAAACCCAACTATAATAGGCTTCCTTCCTGTATTTCCGTGGAATTTAAAGTTTGAATACTGAGAAGGACACAGTACTGTTTATTTATCACTGGGCAATTCAGATCAGAGAATTCAACCAGTTCTAGTATAGTTCTTAATTTTGGCAAATACCTCAAACAGCTGACGTTTATACTATGAAACTAGAAGTTAAAAACTGATGCTGCTTAGTTTAAAGTTTTCTAGAAATAAGCTAGAAATATGCAAGAACTATAAAAAGTAAATTACAATTAATTATGTTCTTCATAATTTTATAGCATTACTTTACCTTTTACATGAGATCCTATAAAATTATTTCAAAATTAATTACATTATTTAAATGTTAACTCTTATTAGAAGTACAATGCTAATCAAACCTGGCATTTTATAAATGATAAAATTATTTTAAAAATGAGAATAATCTTTTACAATGTGGTAAGAAAATTATCTCATATTTGTAAAGATAAGGTTCACACCAATTTACTATCACCTCAGAGTATAACTCCATATCTGCTTTTAAGTAATGGTTCTTAATAAAATACAGTGCTACTCTTTTTTATTTTATGGGTTTGCATCAGCTATAGTTATCTGTAGAAAAAAGGTCATATAAAATACAAGTTCAGGCACGTATAGCCATTATTGACATCGGAATCTATACTACTAGAAGAAAAGTACTGTTTTCTTCACAGTGGATTAAAAAGTTTTCTTGTAAGCACTGATGCTGGAACATGTCCAGTATCAATACCTGTGATAGTGCCAGGAGTCACACTAAGATCAAACGACCAGTGAAAAGGAGCAAGAGTTAAAGCTCTTGCTGGTACTTTAAAACTTCAGGTAGAAACACATGCATCCTCTAAAGAAGGGGATGGTTTTGCATATATTGATACCAGCCAAGTGTTGCTTTCTCAATAATAAATTATTATTATTATTATTATTATTGAATCATGGTAGCCTTCCCCATTAAAAAGGGATAAAATATTTGCCGGTATTGAATGATAATTTCGAGTGAAGACATCAGGTGTACAGGATAACAAGGTCTGACAGGTGATCAAATGTGAATTTTTTTGAAAATTTTCTATTTTATAGAACAAGGGAAGTCAGCCTGTAGCAAAGAACAGAGAAGGAAGCATATGCATTTCCATAATATGAAATTACCATTATCCAATTATTTTTGTGCAAAATTACTTAAGCAGTGGTCAGTCAAATGTTAGGACTACTATTGCCAGTGTTTGAGAGCTCGCACATAGCAGGTACATCAGGATTTGGGGTGATTTGAGGAGAATAAATTCAATGTTTATACATCAATGAGGAGGAAGAAAGAAGCAGAAATAGGAATACGCTGGAAACAGGTGTCTGACATCCATACATTTCATACCCCACTATGGAAGAACTGAAGAACTGAAATTGGAGAAATGAATGAAAATTAGAATGAAATCCAACAGTGACATGCAACAAAATCTGTACTTTAAATGGAGAATTAATGGAAGACGCCACTGCCCATGACAGGGGGATTAGAATTCAATGATCTTTAAGGTCCCTTCCAACCTAAACCAGTCTATGATTCTGTAATAATCTGCATACATATGGCATACACAGTAGTAACTGAGCAGGCAGAAGATAAGCATGAAAAGTATCTAGGGGAAGAATCCTCAGAATACTTTTCTAAATTTACCTCTGCTTAGTAGCAGTAATGCTGCATCTGAAAGTCTTTTAGACCCTGAACTTCACAAAAGTTGTGAACAGCATGAAGAGTATCAAAAAAAAAAAAAAAAAAAAAGAGAACCAAAATGAAACATGAGAATGATCAATTCCATAAAAGTATGGCCTATCAAAACCAAATAAGGAAATAGGCATTGCTTTTCTGAAAATGAAGAAAACTTAAAACCGTATATTTCAGAAAAAGAATTAGACTTGTTCTGTCCCCTAGGACTAAAAAAAAACCCCAGGTCATTTAAAAATTTAGCAGGTTTCATCAACAGAAGATCCTTTCCTTTAGAAGCAGATGGATATGTAGGTTAGGAAGGAAACTAGAAATCCTGCATGAGAATTCAGAAAGGGTTGTAAGCCAAGTGCAGTGATCCTGACAGGAAAAGGATTGTACCTCAAGGAGTTGCTGATCTACATGTCAGTTGACTGGAGTATGCCCAGGTCTGTGCTGTCCAGAGCAGCCTTGTGGCTGTGTTGTGCTGCACAGCTCCTCTGGCTGCAGGACAAGCTCAGTGACCTCACTGGAGCAGAGGAGCCTGCAAGGAATCTCCCACTTGACAGCAGCGATTGTGCCATCTGCATGGCCTCACCGTGCACTAAACGTGCAGCAATAAATTCTTGTGCAAACATTATTGCTCTTTGAATGTAGAAATTCTGGATGGAGTTGTTTCCTTGTAAGAAAATCCTGTAGCAGCTCAAATAACTGAAATTGGAGACTTACATCTATGGACAGGGTCTACACAGCGTGCTGCACATGGATAAGAGGCTCACTCAATGCTGTGTCTCCAAGGGTTCCCAAATCCAAAGGGACATAAGATTATCTGTAGCATTTTCTCCTTACAGTGGTAGCTCTAATAAATAGCATTTTAAATTCATCTCAAGGAATGTCTTTCTTGCTGGCATCAGAAGGGACCAGCACCTCCTGGTAAAACAAGTAAACAACAAACAAAGCAGATACAAAAAATAAAATCAAAAGACTACTTGCCAGATCCCATCTTGGATTAAGGAGATGTGGTTTTGTTGAGGGTTTTGTTTGTTTGTTTGTTTTCTGTTGGGCTTTTTTGTTATTGTTCTTTTCTCACCTGTGTCTTTTCTTGATGAAAATAAAAATGTGTATTTGCATTTATCATAATTTGATTTAGGCTAAAGGTATTTTCAAAATTAATGTGTTTTACCCTCAAGGTTATTGTAAATTAATGAAGTGGAGAACTAGGATCCTCTTGAAGGTTCTTCAGGTCCCCAGTGCATTCCCTAGAACATCTAGCAAAATGTCATCCCACAGATAATACTGCATACACAGGTTTAATAACCAGCAAAATAATGGCAGGGGAGGAAGAAATGCCAACCAGTGAATAGAAATTATCCAGTGTAATCTTTGGTTGAATGCAAGGTATCAAAGAGCTCAGCAGAACTGCACTCATAGCTGGAGCGTTTGTCACAGCTCCTCTGCGGATATCCTCACTCACAAACATGACAAACAGTAGTCTGAAAGAGTACAGAACAGTGGAGTACATAGTATGACCTTGTAGAAGGACATGGATTGAAGACTTTCTAAAGCCCATTTCCAGACCCAGGATTAATTGATACTCTCAGGTATTTTATTTAAAGCACATGGAAAAAGGTAGGGAAAAAGGTAGAGAAAAAGACAACTTTTTTTTTTGTTATTATTCTGTTTCTCTACAGTGAATCTATAGTTACTTAAACTGTATGGCCTACTGACTGAATTGTCAAAAATCCATTCTTTAACTCTAGATTTTCTCTGATATTAAGAGTAAGAAAGTCAGAGTGACAGCTGAAAAACAAACTGTGCTATCATTCTGACAACATATATTCTGATAATTCTAGGGAATCTTAGGAGTAATTAGTAATCCAAAATCATTTTCTGAAGAGCAGCAGGGTGCTTCTCTGCTAAACTGCATAAGCAACATGATCTTATCGTTCTCACAACAGGGTCAGTGAAGAAAAAATATCTCCTAATGACTAACAATAAATCCCTGAAAAAACAAAAATAGGGAATGAAACATCTGAGAAGTTTTTTTCCCATTGTGTTGGGGGTTTTTTTCTCATGTATTATAAAGATTAATTAAAAAATATATCTACATGCTTGGGATAAGGCATTTTATTTTTAACCACTTCTATATATAAAGCTGCCAAGCCTAAAAAAAAGACAATCTCAAAACTTCACAAACATCCTATCATTAGTGTGCATGGAAAACCTGCTTTTATTTTCTCTCATGTATTTGGTTTATATGAGGAATTATTCTATTTCTCTTTTGCAAAACATTCTTTTCCCTCCTATGGGAAATCTAATGGAATCTCGTTAAGAAGTTATTTTCCCTTTGGATGTTCTCAATTTGTTTTTAGTGCAGCAGGAAGAGAATGGAATATTTCCCTGTTGTTATATGTTAACAAGAATTTGTTTCCGTATATAAGCAGACATTGTTATAATTTTAGCTTTAAAGTGGCTGCTGTTTGGAGAACACCTACACTCTGCAAACACTCCACGTGTGCTATGCCCAAATACACAGCATTTTTGTGATTAAAAAATGCCCTTTCCTGTGTCTTTGCCAAACCTTGTGTTTCTGCAGTAGGTCTTACTGACAGTGTACCACGTGGAATTGTCTTTCAATTCCTTAGTTTGCCATGCCTTAAAATGATAACATATATTTATATTATGAAATTGTGGAGACCTGATTGTGGAAGCACTTTAAGTAATTTCTATTCTGTTCATATTGATTCCTGTTAAAGCTTCCAGTATGATAGATTTTTTTAGATTTTCTATCTCCAAGATCACTTCAGTATTTGAGGAGGTGTTTGTCTGATGACTTGACTGTATACTGAAATATTAGCCTTGATCTGTATCTTCTCTCTTTTATGTCTTGTATATTTAATTTTATTTCCTTTGATCCCTCTTCATCTTTGCCGATATTTTCTTTGTTCTTTTGCTCCCCCCAACCCTGTACTTTGCTCTTCTAAGACTCAATCACCTCCATTTTCATTTAATCCCTGACTATGCTACTACCTGTATCTTTGTTGTCATAGTTCTGATGTCTCTCTACTGGTTATCTTTTCATCTAGCTATCTGATTTTGTTTAGATTTTAGTCTTTTAAATTCTCTGCATTGCTTGAGTGTCTTTTAATCTTCCCTTAGTTATGCTTCTTGTTAAAGCTCTTGATCTTTCAGAGAGGAGTGACAAACTGACAGGGACCATTGCTTATTAAATCTAAATTTAAAACACCAATAAGTAGTCTCTCATTTCTGCTGAGATATATGAAGTGTGTGACCAGAATTAAAGATGCACAGCACAGTAAAGCCTTATTTCTGCACCTGATGCATTCAGAGGTTGCAATGGAAGCTTGTGGCTACTCAGAATCAGGGGTAAACCTTTTAACTGTGTATGACCTCACTTTTGCTTACCAATTAATCCAAGAGTTTTTATGCATGTTTGAGTTATTCATACATTTCTGATGGAGGATTTAATTTGAGTACAGGGGCACTAGCCTGGAAGATTTGGTACATCATTAATACTCCATGGAAAAGACAGGCTTCAAACTGAGCTATGACTTTCCTAAATCATTTCATAAATACCCTCTTCTCTAAGTGGATGAATCAAACATAAATGCAAATGTCATACTTGAAGAAATGAAAAAGAAATTAAACATGTATTAGAAGTGATATTTCACATTTTGATGTAGCTGCAAGAATAAAAACTAGGTAGAAATATGAAAACAGATTTTTAGAATATCTGAAATCCTGCTTAAAATTCCTCAGTGTTTCTGTCTATGTACAAAGATTAATTTTTTTCCTGATGTAGGGATATAATAAAAGTTTTACATCAGAAATCTCGTCTGCTAATGTTTTTCTTACATTTTTACATGTGTGTGCATGTATATGTATAAAACAAATTTATGTTTCCATGATCTAATTAGGACTATAAATAACATTCATACACATAAAAATGCCAAGACACATATACACGTTTATCTGTTTAAGTCGAAGTTCCTCTTTAAATTTTTCTTTTAAATTCCAAAAGGATAAGGCAGACAACTTATTCAGCAGATTGATTAAGGTCAAGTTACTTTTGGCATTCATATAAATCATTTCTCATCCTGTTATCAGACAACATACACACCTATCCAAGTGATTTCTGAAATTAAAATCATGAATGTATTTTTTAGGTTTGCAAGTGCATGGAAATAATGTGCAAGTACATGAAATTACAGATGGATGGAAAAAAAGATGTGGTTTTAGCTTCCATTTCCCTAAAACCATAAATATTTTAAAAACTTGCTTTTAAAGTTTATTAGATGTTGTGGAAAGATGGCTGGGTGAATCAGAGGAATCAGAGGAAACTGAGAAGCTACTTTCTCATCTCAACAGAAGTTAGAATCACACAGAAATCACAGGATGAAATAGAGCTCCTGCTCCCTGGATGGAATGCAGTTGGCTTGCTCAAAACCTATTCCACGATGAGTCCCCACACACACAATCTGCAGCCGTAAGCACCTGCTAAGATAAAATGGATGGAACAGAGGGTGGAGCGGAGTGGAGATATCGTGGCCAGGCTCTCCTGAAATCCTTGCAGGGAGAAGAATTCAGTGGGACTTCACAGCAGAGAAACTGCACAGCACCTGTCAGCTGGGGGAGATAGGAAAAGATATCTTGCTGCTGAGCCAACAACTTTGGTGAAATCATTCTCCTCAGATGAACTTGGTTCACTACAACACACATCTCCACCCCAAAGTTACACACCTCCAAGGAACGAGCACCCCTCACTGGGCACACACTCTATATTTTATTTGCTATACCTTAAAGAGTGAAGCAGTAGAATTTTACGCCAATCAGTAACAAAGATAGGCACAACTAGGGTCAGTCAAGCACCACCTAAACTTAGAGAAATAGTATAAAACCAAGTTGAGAATGGGGGAAGTTAAAGAAGACTCCATCATAACTACTAAGATCAGTCAATGAGCTGAACCTGTCTTCTCCCCCATAGGGATGGCTGCTGGGTAAGAGCCACACTGTATCCACACTGAATTCTTTTACTGGGGATTAGAGCTTGACTGTGTATTGCTTTGAATATGTTTTTGCAGTCAGATCCTGTCACTGGCAATCCTCGAACCTTAACCTGTCACGATTTTAGATTTATGAAGAGTGTTATTCCACAGACCGTTAGTGTGGATCCTTCACGGGCACTGGCAGGCACTGGAAGTGGGCAACATACTCAAATGAAGTGGAATGCCCACTGAGGGGTCTCCCGTATGCTGTTAATGTATTTCCTTGAATAAGTCAGTCAAACCACCCTCCAGTACAGCAAGACTGTTCAGTGAAGGGTTCCCATAAAAGGCTGCTGACAGACTGGTCGAGAACTGACAGACAAATCCAATAGCAAGGTCAAAGGAAATCTCCCCTTTCCACATGGCAGATGCCACTGCGAGAAAATTTCTGACAATATAAATTTTGCTAACAAAATTTTGAGTCAATGTTGATATTTGGTGTCCTCTCTGCTCTTTACTATTCATATTCTTCAGAAAACAAAATTTATAATTAACTTTCAGGTTATATCATATTTTCAAACATCTCAGACATAAACTCATCCCAGGGAAAACAATGTGCCAGTCTTCAGTCTTTTCTAAAGGGCCAAGTTCATCAACAGAAATCTCTGAGGTCAGAAAATGCTGTAATGTCGAATAAAAATATTCCTGCTTTTCACTACAGCTATTAACAATGCCAATCTTTTATCAAAAGTCATCATGTATCACCACTTACAGAGCATTCCATCACTTCATGGTTCCATCCATGGTGATCAAGAAAATAAACCAATTTTAAAAATCAAACATACTTTCATTCTTGCTCCCTCTTTATTGTTGTTGTCTGAGTACATCAACAACTTCTTAAAACTTTTTCCAGTGTTTTGTTTCAAGTGGATATTCCTTGGTTGGAAGAGAGATACACCTTTTTTTTTCCTTCTTAATTCTGTATGATACAGTCTTGCCGAGAACTTTTTATAAATTCTGATTAAATCGAGCTATTCACAGTTACCAATGATCTGCTTTGGTTCCTGGGGTACTTCTTCTCTTGTTCTCAGCCTTTCTTCACAGGGATCCTGAGCCAAGCCAGTCTGTTTAATTGCCGTTTCTCTGCACACCTAAGGATAGCACTGCAGGAAAACAGTGGGTGGACAGCTCAGCAGTGACTCATTGTCTTGGTGAAGGTGATGGCGTGACGGATTAAAGCATTACTGTGTGTGGCACACTGACTGACAGACAGAAAGAGAGAGTTGAGCGTGAAAAAAATCCCCATCTACTTTATTGTATTCTGAAATCTGTCTCGTGTGAAGAGTGGGTAGGCATATGATCTCAGCTCCCCACTTTTTCTGGCATTTATGAAGTCTGTGGAAATTAAACTTGCTCTGAAATTCTAACTTCTAATTCATAAGCAAGTGCAGTTTTGAAAAAAAACCTGAAACATTAAACATTTAGGTCAAAACTCTAATTGCTTTTCTCACATTAATAAATAATCTAGTGGGGTATAACTTGTCATTGAAGTAATAATATATTCTTCTCACCTAAATATTTCAAGATGCAGCTTTCACCTAATCAAATAACAAAATGTGGGTTTTAGACTTAAACATAGCCTTGCATCTCTCTCTACTTTTACTTGTGTAAGATCTCTGTCATTTACAGCTACAATGCTACAGTTGTGCTGCTAGCAACTACATTAAAGAAGTCTTCATAGGCACTTTGCAGAGTTATTAAAAAGTAAAAGAAATTTAAATCTCAAAACCAAATTTAAACACCAGTGGTATAAAACCAAGTAATGTCAAAGGAAGAAAAAAATTATATAATGAGGGCATCTGAAACAAAAAGAGCATTTACATGGTTCTGATTTTCTATAATTGAGTTGTCCTAATGAAACCATAATTTTTTTTCTATTCTCAGCCATATTTGTATTAAGGCTGAACATCTTGTAGCACTTTAAGTATGCAAGTAGGCATCAGGCTGTAACTTAACTGATACTTAGGAAGCAAGGTAATGCAAATGTGTGAATTTGGGTTTAATAGTTCAAAAAAGTTCAGAAAAATTTCAAATTTCAAATAAATAATACTACAGAAGTATGTCTCTCAGGTGATTTCTTAGGTGAAAAGTAAGCTTTTCATGCAGCAGGTGTTCTTATAATATGTTCTGCAAACTAAAGCCCTATTCACAAATCATCTTCTTTGCAGACAAATTAATTATTATCTGTTTTATCACTTGGATAATTATGATGAATGCATAGATGATGTGCCTCTTTCCACCCATTCTCTCAAAACAGTGATTAGAGTAGTTGAGAATTCAATCTAATTTTAAAAAGAATATAAAACAAGTGTAATATACTTAACAGTAAGGTTATCTCAGATATAAATATAATAAATCTTGGTAACTTACTCATATTCAGAATTTAAAAACCTTTAAAATATATAACACATGGGAAAGAGAAGCTCATATTCTCATTAGTGAGAGTAGGAAAGGAGCAATTTATTATTTGATGGAGTTTCCTTGAGGGGATTCTTACATGAAGAAAGCATGTTTAATTGAAATTACCAAAATCAACATAGGAGAAAAACCCCAAACTGTAGTGTTATTTGAGTTTAAATAAATCTAGAGAAAACACTTAAAGATGCAGGTCTGAGATCTTTACAACAAATATGGCACAGCAAAACAAGTATGTTGTGCTCCAGAAGTTATAGAGGAAGTTTGCTTGAAATACTAAGCATGGAAACATAACATATAGCAGGAATTTTTTTCATTTCACACTAGACAGAATAGAAGCAGACCTATAAGGAAATTTATGGGTTAATAAGTTGTACACACACACACACACACACACACATATATATGTATATAATACATGTGTATATATATAACTATTTAATCTTTTAAAGATTAAACATATCAATAAATTTAAGAAAAAAAAATACTTTAAGGACCGGGATCTAGTCCCTGAACGAATATAAAATTATTTCAGGACACTTATGTTGAAGGATACCACCCGAATAATAGATGCATTGGGTTTAAACTGAAGATCCGTAAGTGTGGATGAAGAAAAATCTGCACTATGTCCTCAGTACATTGTTACTCTTAGTGACCTAAATTGTTGCTAGACCCACCTTTAGGGTTGTTTAAATGTGGAGTTATGAGACCCATAACTTTAAGCTTGTTCTCGGTAAATCTTTCCTGGGAATGTCTCCCTGGAAAACGCCTTTGTAGCACCCTAGGATCCATGTGCTGAGTAGGAAAGCTGATCTGAGAACTGCTGAAAGACCAGTTCACCATCTTAGATTATTCTGATAGGTTTCTTCTGGAAGTAGAGACCAAGATGTTCCAGAACTGGTTTGCTTTGTAGATATGAACATTTCTCTGGCCTAGGATGGACTAGAGAGTGGGCTATTATCCTGCTGATAACACTAGCTTTTAAGGCTTTGCCATGCAAGAGTTTTTTGCCCTTGATTCTCAAAGCCTGAAAGCATGACAAGCTCCACGATCAGTTCAGCAGGGCTGGCACTGCAGAGACCTACCAGGAAACCTTTGTCCTGAGAAATGGCTTCTGAAAACTCAGCCACATGGCTGAAGCAACAGGGCACTGTTCAAGTTAATTTGGGAGACCCTTCGTCACCTAAGCATCATAGATTCACAGCCCTGTCTGTAAAAAACAGTGGCTCCAGCATTTCAGAGACATCTCAAGGAAGTTATATCTCTATCTGTAAGCAAAACTGAGGCCAGGTTCAGGAGACACAGATGGTAAAAGGCTAAGACCGAATCCATCATGTCCAGTTCTTGTCCAGCTTTGCAAAGAGCAGTGTGCAAATTGTTTTGTCCCCAAGCATCATATTTGAAAGCAGCTCAGCCCAATAAAAGAGACAGAATGTGAAGTAAATTCAGAGTTAACAAGTAGTCTATCTGTGTCTGTCAGCACTAAGAAAATGGGAGCTCTGAGGTAGTAAGGCAGAGACAAGTGCAGATCTTGAGAGCATTCTGCTTAGTGGTAGACTCTGTGAAATTTCCAGGAATTAATACTACAGAGCATTTCCAGATCCCAGAAAGCTCATCTCATCTGGGAAATCTTGTATTTTTGTTATATAGCACTTTCTCACTATGGGATTGTGTATATTTTTATATTAAAAATTTCCATCTTACTTAAAATGTTTTAAAGACAGACTACTACACCATCATCTCTTTTCAGCCCAGTCTCATTGTGGAATTAATACTTTCTTTACCACTTCTCTTTTCAGCAAAGTCAAACTGATGGACAAAAAAAAGTGTAATTATAATGTGTGTACAAATCACACTTGCTACTAGCTAAATATATTAAGCATCTAATTAAGCAAAATTAAGGTTTAAAAGTCTGACATCAGAGAACAGTCAGAGAAAGGCCAGCTGTGTAAATGTATAAATGTAGGTTTCTGCTGAGTTTTCAAACCAGAAGTTCAGATCTTGGATATTATGATGCCATTCCTATTAATTGAAATTTTAAGCAGAATCTCATAAAGCCCCCCAAACAAACAAACTAACAAAACAACATAGAGAATTGTGTAGACTAATTCTAACTAATTTATGGCATACATTTACATTTGGCAATAGTGGAAACTGTATTTCAAGCTCTTGGGTTTGTTATAATGATGATTACATAAAGGATAACCCAAGCTGACACTCCTCCAGGCATCTGACAAGCTGACATTGACAGTATTGTAAGCTGCAATATTGCAACTGTCTGCAGGAAGGCAGCTCAGTATCTACAAAGCTGGCCCTGTTCTAGTTTTCAGTGTCAGATCTACTCATCCTTGTCGTCTAAACAAATGCATTTATTAAAGCTATCAAAAGACAAATATTATCTTTAATTTTTCACAGACAAAAGTAAATCACCCAAAAGGACATGAATTTAACATCTGTTGAAAAACCATGCCCTCATTAAATCAGTCCTGCTCAGTAGACCAATGTGTGTCTCATGAAAATGGTATTTATTGGCTGTGCAATTTTTCAGGTTGGGCATCACCATATTGCATTGCTATTGGCAGTTTTTAGTTTAGAACTCTTATTAGAATATTGCAATTATCCAAGAAAACAAGTGTTACAAAAGCAGACATTCCAGAGATCAAGTCGAGCACAACAGAAAACTTATCAAAAAATGAGATAGGTACACAATAAGGACACCTGGGACTTCAGATTTTCTTTTAATGTGTTATGACTACCATGAATATATGCTTAGTGGATATAAGTGTTTATAGGTCTGAAGAGTATGAAAATCATTTTAAGAACATAAAATTTTTTGGCTTTGATTTTGCTGTTTCACAGACTTCACAGAATATTCTGAGTTGGAAGACACCCACAAGGATCATTGAGTCCAGCTCCTAAGCGAATGGCCCACAGAGGGATCAAACCCACAATCCTGGTGTCATTAGCACTCTGCTCTAACCAATTGAGCTAATCTCAGTAATTTTTTAACTTCATTCATCTGCAACATCTTTAAAAGAATGGAATTAATGATAAAATTTATTAATTAATTTAATGACACTGCTCTACTTTAGGAAAACAACCTCTTCAAAGAAAAATAGGAATCAATGTAGCTAGAATTTCAATCTTTCATATAAAGTGCAAAATTAATATTCTTATAAGCTATAGTAATCAAGGCTCTTGTGACACATCTAATAAGCACAGAGTTCTTAATTCTGGTGTCTTGCTTAAACTATATTTTGGGTAAATCAGTTTACTCTCCAATTCCAGTTAGACAGTTGCAGTCTTCATAACTTCTGCTACATTACCATAAATCAGCACATTCCAAGTGGTTACACTTCAGTGGAAGGGATTAAATTTTGATGTGTTTGGTTTGCAAATTGCTTTAGGATTCTCTGAGAAAAATAGTAGTAAATATTGTGAAGTCAAGGAATAAAATTCCACTATGGGGAAAAATTTGTTCATTGAGCTAAAATAATTGCAGGATTGTTTTGCATTTGGTTTTGCTTTTTATATCCGGAAATAATTTAGCCAATGCTGAGTGGAATTTTCATGTCTAAAACATGTTTTAAATAAAAAGATCTGGATTTTTAATTCCAGGAAAGATACTATTCTTTCCCAAAGTATTTGCCTCCCTCCACTACAACTCATTAGGGATGAGGCTGTCTTGTGAAACGTATGATTCAAATTCCTTCAGTCTCTCCTGAATGAACCTTGACTGCTCAGTCTGAAAAATAAAAGAAGGTGAAGAGTATTTCATCACTGCATGGTGTGCCATGATGTGTCAAATCAAAAATGATAATAAAAAAGATTTGGACTTGTCAGCATCTTCTTTGTTGATGTTCATTCAAATTATTTTTACCAATTTAGTCCAACCCTTACTATCTCTATGCTTGAGAAAAAAACAGTGGCAAAATCACAGATGTTCAATGCAAGAATTAATTATATATAGATTATTGCTCTGGAGTTAAAATATAATTCTTTCCTTATGCAGTGAAAGCAAAAAAAAAAAAAAAAAAAAAAAAGGAAAAAAANAAAAAAAAAAAAATGGAAATACCATGAAGAACATTTCATCTGAATCATTATATTTTCATTAATGGTATATAGTAGGCCATTAAAGCTAAGAAAATAAAGAAGGAATGTGTTCCCTACACCACATCCAAATGTTACACATTTGCTTTTTTCTTAAGGAACTAAAATGTCTTTTTATTTTTCCTTTCTCACAGATAGTCCAAAAATAATAACATTCTATACTCATTTGTCAAGGTGGTGAGATATTTTATGTGTTTATGTAGACAGTGGAGAGATCTAAGATCCATAATTTGATTCTAAAACTATCCACATAACGCTTTGATTTTGGTGTCTTTTGGTTTGTATTGCTAATAATAATTATTTCTAATTTTAAGTATTTTTTAGTCACAATCTCCTCATAGGCAGAGCAAAAAAAAAAATCCCACACCCCAACAAACAATCAATCAATCAGACAAATAACCCAAAAGTTATGTTCTGCCCCATATCCCTTTAAATGATCTATCCCTTTATATCTTTTGTGATCCTCAGATTTAAAGTGGTTTGAGAGTTTAAGAAGTTCCTAATTTGGAAAGTGGTGTTACCTTGCTGTCTCTTTTGCTTTATAGGTGTCCAGAGTATTTTTTCTGAATTTTTTAGACCGTGAACCATTGACTAGCATTTCCATATTTCCATCCTTTACAAATGTATCCAGTGCAATGGAACATCTAATCTCCCACAAATTAGAATTTTGAGGTGAAGCAATTTTGACAAAAATTTGAAAAGAGCCCTCAGGTTTATTATTTTGCTTTTACAGCAAGTAACACCTACCTTGTAAATTGATAGCTGTCAAACCATTTTCCATTTCAGCGATAGGTTGCAAGGAATCTGACAAATTACCACAAACAGTTACATCAGTTTTAACACAACTAAAATTCATTAACCAGAATGTGCTTCGTGTGAGTACATATATATAGACATACATATATAAGTATACATATATGTATATATTACAACACTGCTTAACCATGGGCTTTAACAGGTGCCTCAGAGTGTTAAAATCTGCAGTTCTTTTTTAATGACTGGGTTTTTTCTTTGATCTTCTGAGATGTCCTCTGCAGACAAAATAAGGGAAGGGACCAGCCACCATATCATCTTTATGGCTGCATCTGAAGATCTTCCTAAAGTGTGAACATAAGTTTTCTGCTCTTTCCTCCCTACTGTGTTGATTTCAATTGCTGCCTTTTTCTTCTCACCTGTCTTCAATCTTCTTCATTTTACTTGCCATCTATTAAGAGCCTGACTTAGCAAAGCAGCTGGTGTAACATAGCTGGGGCCAAACTGGCACATGGAAAGCAGTACTATGTTCAGTGATTTTTTCAAGAACTTGGGTGCAGGAAAGTGAGAAAGTGACTGGTTTTTATCTTTTTCTTTTCCTTTCCATTTCCTTTTATTTTCTATCTGTGCATGTGTACAGTATGCAACTATTAATATACTTTGTCTTATCCTAAAAGAAACTGGTTAAGCCAGATCTAAGAACTTGGAGGAAAAGCCTGAAACTAACTTTTTTTTGGATTCTTTCACTCAATTACATTTTCTGTAGAATTTAGAAATAATAGTTCTTTTTTTTCTTTCTCCTCATTCATAAAGAGACTTTATAATTAAAAAAAAATATAAGGCAGTTGTTTAAAACAGCATATTTTTAATTTTTCAGTTGAGGGTAGTTTCTATGCGGATATTTCCTGTTATCTTCTATTTCACTCTATGTGTAATTAATATTAAGAGAAAACACTTGCTTGATGGTATGCAATTAGTGTAAAAATATCCTGCAGCAGAAAACCAAACTGAAATTACAGTTAAGAATGTGGGGAAGGAAAAGAGCTCAAATATATTTAAATCAATGTAATTCATCCAGGCAGAACTGTACACTCTAGCAGCTTTTATTCTCTAGCAGCATGGAAAATTTTCTCCCTTTTTGACATCCCTAGCAACAACTATAGCAGCCTTCACAAAACAGTTCTTTGCCAGCAACCTCATCCAGCATGATATCAACCACTTCTTTGCCAAAAGGTGGTGGCTCTGAATAGAGTAGTCAAGTGAAAACAAACAGAAACAACTAATCTGTCATCCTAGGAAACAAAGCTGAGATTCATTGATTAGAGGTACAGGTCTCATTCACGTAGATCTGTGGTCTATGTGAGGTAAACAAAAAAAAAAAAAAAAGAGGATGTTATTTTCAGAGCAACAGAAAGAAATTAATTTTTATAATAATTCAGTTATTGAGTAGATCCTAAAATATGTAAGACATTTACATTGAAGTTATAATGCTCACATTTATTTTATATAGCAGGTTTATCTGGAGGCCTTACAAACTATCATTTACCTGGAACACTTCTACTCAATTTCTTTTCCCCCAGAAATATTCAAATCTTGCCTAATACAATGTTTTTAAAGACCTTAAAATTGCATTCATTCATTACTGAAGTAATAATGGTCCTTATGAAACACCTACTAACCTAAATGAAGTCAAAGAACACAAACTGCCTGGAAAGTGTGCTTATGTAACCTTCC
Source organism: Melanocharis versteri (assembly GCA_013397845.1). Lineage (NCBI taxonomy): Eukaryota > Metazoa > Chordata > Aves > Passeriformes > Melanocharitidae > Melanocharis > Melanocharis versteri. The sequence continues at coordinate 1,049,336 of VZTG01010359.1, forward strand.
TATCTATAATGTCAATTTTAATACCGAGGAAAGGTGGCACGTAGGCTCTGAAAGGCAAAATGCTGTTCTGAGGAAGAAGAGACCATGCCTTTTGTCATGGCCATGATAAGGTCCTTCAGACTCTGAAATGCTGAATTCTGACATTACGTGCTTAGACAAAGTGGGGTAGGGTGAAACATGCACATTTTTATGAAGAAGTTGGGGAAAGTAATCTTTTTGATTGTATTTTTCTGCAGTGTTTGCACAACAGGATTCTGACACTTGACAGTAGCCTCCAGATAAACCTGCTATATAAAATGACAGCAGTAACCATTACGAAAAGTGGCAGCAGACACTTTGGGGTTTTTTCCACCCTGTACTCAGGAAAAAGCTTTCTATTCTGTCATTCATGTTGTGCACAAAAAGATTGGTGTTCATCAGCATTGACTCTTAAGTGATATAGCTGGTGGAGGATGAGGCCATGCCTGGGATATTGCAGTTGCTATTACCATCCTGGGGTTTTTTTGCCACTCCTTTTTCTCACCATAAAGATGTCTTTTTCTTGGATTTTTTACCCCTTGTTCAAATAGACAGTAAAACAGCTATTTAAACCTGATGATCATGTACTCACTGTTTGGGCTATCTTATTACAACAGAATCTTTTTAAAGGCATGCCTTGAGGATGACATTAAGTAGACTCTCTAAAGCAGTAAGATGTCTCTCTTAGAGGTTTTATTGTCAAATAAGAGAGATTACACCCAGATGCTCTGTGCTCCTTTTCATTCTTCATACTGGTTGCTCTCTGCTGAAGGCAGAGATCATAATATTTTGGTGTGGTTCAGTAAGCCTTGTATAATAATTGTAGTTTTTATGGCTAAGGTAATTCTTTACCTTTACTTTAAAAAAAGAATAAAATCTGACCAAACTAAACCAAGCAGAAATACACTCAGCCACTCCCACTCCCTCAAAGCATGTCTTCAAGCCTTAGAACTAAAATTTAGTCAAGTAATTTCTGTGAACCATTCCTACATCCTCAATTGCAAGTTTCTGCTATTCACTGCCTGGAGTGTATGAGGAAGGGGTTTCATGAAAATCCTGACGTACGGAGGGAGGTATAGCAAACTGCCATTGCATTTGACAGCTCCTCATTACACCAGCAGCTGTGTTTCATGGTGTTTTATTTGTGGATGATAGGGCTTAAGTTGAAACCAAGATATGCCAAAAAAAGAGTACAGTTCAGTGAATTAAAGCAAGCTGACTAATCAAATAATACCAAAAGATCCCCTTACACGGATTGGAATTGACTACTTTTTTTTTAATGTGAAACTTTCTTTTCATCAAGGAAGTAGAAGAAAAAATGGCTGGCACAGAGAAAAATTGAAGAGTCGGGGCAGAGATTACGATAAAAGGAAGCTGTCAGAATGTGTGTTGAGAAGGAAGCAAAAAGCTTAAATACATGACTAGAACCCATATAGAATTAGCCCAGCTAACGGTCAAGTTCCGTGTAAGAGAGAGGGTAGAAGCAAAATCAGAGAGAAAAAATATTGCTTAGATGATCAAAAGCTGTATTTTTATACAGGAAGTGATTAAAATGAGGAAAGCAGAGAGGATTAGAATGGAGGTGATAATTAGAACAGACTGCTCATTTTTCCCATTAACTTACATACCAGCATTGTCCTGATTTGCAAGTTTATGAATTTCTAGATGTTTAACCTGGATTCTTCATAGCAAATTTGCTCACATTTCATCTAGAAGCCATTAGTAGACTCCACAGGTAGAAGTGCTTTGTGCATGTTATATGATATTGCTTTCATATGTCTGAAAAGGATCCAGATTTTCATCCTTTTTGGTTTGTGACATCACTAAGTTACAGATATAATACAGAGGTGAATTTATCTAAATAATGAAAGGCTGAATTCCTGCTGACAATGAAATTAGTATTCATTTATTCTAGCTGAAGAAGCTATGATAAGTTTCCCAGGCAAAAGCAAATAAAGAATTCTTTGAAGAATTTGTCTTCACTCTGTTGTACCACAAAACAATGCAGCTCTGTATAATACTTTTATGGGAGATTTAGCAGGGAGTGGTATTGTAACAGGACTAGTTAATCTGGACTAAAATTTGTAGAAGGAATACTATATATTCATAATGATGTGCTCAATAGGTCAGATTAAGAGTTTCAGGTGAAAAAAAAGGAAGAAAATAAAACAAGCTTAAATATTTTACTATAAATCCTGTAAAAATACTGCAGTTTATTTTAGCATTCATCCTTTTCATCTTCTGCTAAAACCTTCAAGTGTCTGACTAGAATTATCATAAGTCCTGAATCAATCACTGTACTAAAAGAAAAATTAAATTTGAGGAGAGGCAAAAAACTCAACTAAAAAGATCAATAAAACCCAATCAGTATTTCTTTTGAATTTTGGTTCTTCTGGTTACCTAACAAATCAATAGTTGATATCCCTGAATGTGTGTACTGTTGAGAAGGTGAGGAAGGGATGTTCTGCTGTCCATCCTAGAAAGAGAGCTCCAAGTATTCATTCACCAGTGCCAAGGAGGGCATGCCAGGTCCTTATTGATGACAGGAACAAATCAGAAAAATGCAGAAAAAATGTCCAAATCACAGTGGTTAAACACAGAACTACTTTGCAAGAACTCCTGACCCACACTGATTACATGATCTGTTTCACTTTATGCCTCCTTTTCTCCTGCTTCTCCCTCCTAGTCTCTTCACCAGTTATGAACATTTGCCAAAATAAATAAATAAAATAAACAAACAAAAAAACTCAAAAAAAACCTCCTAACAAAAACAAAACAAAACACAAAACTCCTGGTTCTGGTCATTCTTACCCTATTGGCTTCATTCTTCTTTCATGGCATCCCTCTCTTGATATTTGTGGTAGGATTACCATGGTAATTCCTCTTCAGTCAGGGATCCACAAAGTCATGAGTCTGTTTTTCCTATCTACAAGATATTTTTCCCACCATTGTCTTGCTACTGCAGCCATAAATCAGGATTAACCATCTGCTTAGACTTTACTTTCTCTTTGATTTAAGAAACATTCAGCAGTTTCTCATGTTGCTGTCTTATTAATATAACTATATGGTCAGAGTAAGTAATTTATCTGCAGAGCTCAGCAACATCAGCTTCCATTTCCAAATATATACCTTACCCCTCTGAACAGAAAAGGCCTTTTGTATTCACCCTTTCCAAGCTGTGAGATTCATTACAAGTACTTTCACTAATTTAAAAAGTGAGCACAAGCTTGATAAGTTGATCTACTAAAACAAATGTGCAGATGACTGGAGCAACTTGTGCGAAAGAAAATGGAAGAAATACCGTTACTCTTTTGACCTCAGTATTTTGCTGGTGACCTGAACCCACTCAGTTGACAAAACCAGACTCTGTGTGTGTGTGCATGAAAGCCTCATCCAACTCATTCTTTCATCTACATTTGTAGGGCTGATTTGTAGGTTTAAAATATTCAAAACCTCACAGTATTTAAAGATCTCATGAAGATAATTCTTGAAGCTGCTACTGACAGGACGTACCATCCAAAAACTTCTAGTGGAGAGCCATTGGTAAAAGGAACTGAGTTTTTCTCCACAGGCACAAAAAACTGTTTAAATTATAAAAATTTCAACATTGCTACAATATTATAAGAAGTTCTTCCCTGGACAAAATTTGTCTTAAACTAGATCAGTTGAATCAAAAAAACATAGTCACTTAGAATACAGAATACTTTCACAAGGAAGCAGTAAAGAATATTGAAGACAAATAAACAGTTGGATGTTTTGGTTTTGGCTTTTTTATAAAATTACCATTTTGTCCTACTAAATGTTTTACTTTGTTCCACTATGCAATGGTAGTATGAAGACAGTAAATTTTTGGTTTCTTCCCTCATTTTTTCACCTTTTCCTCCCCGCTGTTTAATCTTTTTTATATTTTTTTCCTTACATTTATCTTTCTTTTTATAATTTATTTATTTCTATAGCAGTATTTTCCCTTAATTTTTTCAGTTCTAGGAGCATGGATTCCTTTATTTGTTCTTAGGAAATAGTAAGATTTTATCATACTATTTTTTTTTTTTTTCAATGGAGACTAGTAAATAGATTGTTCAACAAAACAACAAGGAATTGCAAACTTATTTCATTTTCTCTATATTGCCAACATACTACACAAGAAGGCAATAATAACCTTTATGAAAGGTCAAAAGGTATTTACTTACTTGAGAGATTTCCTTATCCATCTGTAAATTAAATATAAACGTGCTGCAAACACAGAAATAGAGTTAATGTAAGTTGTGCATAAGGAGTTGTACGGTGTCCTATGCCTATTCCATGGTCTAATCTATGCACTAAATCTACTTTGATCGAGCAGCACGGAATTGACAAAAGGGAAGGGTTAAGAAGAGGTTTCATAAAATTGTAATAAACACACATTGATCAAAATTTTCAAATTCACCCCGATATCACGCATTCCTCATTTTTTTACAAATACACTTGAAAGCACATTTTCTAGCCACCAAAAAACTCAAAAACTCTGTCAGAAACAGAACCTGTACACAGTATCTCTTGTGGCTTTATAAAGTAACATGGCAACCTACTGCAAAATAATGGTAGCTTATAACTAAAATCTAGGTTTGCTCCAGTATGCATGTTATAAGGCAATCAGTAAATTAGAAGGGAATTTTACTTTAAAACAAAACCAGAAAACAAAAACAAAAACAAAAACAAAAACAAACAAACAAACAAAGTAAAGAAAAATATACTCAAACAGCAGTTTGAACTGCTTCTGGGAAAACCTTTTTAAGCTCTTTGCCCTCAGAAAATGTTTTTCTATCATAAAAGGAAAAAATAGAAAGAAATTGTAATGATCCTCAAAATACTATGGATTTTTTTTTTCTCAAATGTTTTAAGATTAGCATAAAATTTTCAGTTAGGAAATCATTCACCACAGTCTGGAAAGGAAAAATACAAATACTCCCAGGCTTAATATTTAAGCTATTTACTTTCTTGTGAATTCTTTTTTTTTTTTGTCCAGAAAGAAAAATATTTACCCTTCATTCTATTATCCCAGAGCTTTACACTGTATTCAGAATATAAAACTGCAAATAAATTCCAATTTTGTAATGCATTGAAAATGTACCTACACAAGAAGGAACCTTTTAACAGATGCTAATTCCTTGGGCACATGTGATTGACACCTACAGAGAGGCATGTGGATGCCAGTACCTTTTAGGCACTAAGTACCAGATTTCCTCTTTGCTTGCATTGAAGGACAAAAAACTGCATGCTCTGCTTGCCTTCTTTTACAAGAGTAGCCACAGAAAACAGCTTTTCTCCTGCTTTTATCACAGTGAGCTGCCAGACTCCAGTCACTACGGGAGCTATGCCATCCACCTGCTTAATTCAGGAATCATGCTGGTTATTGCAACCCAGGTCAAGGAACTGATAAACAGTTCAGACCATACATTATCTTCAGCTGACAAAATCTTTTACCCTTTGTGCCTATAAAGAAGAGTGCTGCAGTAACTACATTGGACACTGTGCATCAGACTTCACTTTATCTTGCTTTAGCTGTCTGAAATCAGGTGACTAATCCATATCATCATCTGGTATTCCTCTAGGCAGTTAAAGAAGGTGATTCACCCCATCCTACTATACACGTCCAAGATAGCAAGGACGAATTGTCAGTTGGAGTGCCTATCTCTCTCCACTGACAGTTATGGAAGCCTGCTTTCCCTAAAACAGGCACCTAATTTTAGATGGAACTAATAAAGCAAGATAAATCCAGTACCACAGCAGAAAATATTAGCATAGCCCTTTGAATGTAAATAGCACTTCCTAAAACTCTTGGACTCCTGATTTCAGACTAATCAAGTTATTACATATGATAATATATTTTATTTTCTGTCCATTTTTAGTAGATCATCTGTACTACTCACAAGTAACACAGTCTCATGCAGACATTTACAATGAGCCAATGTCATTGTGCTGAAAAGCCTATGGATTTTAGCATTACGTAAAGGACTTTGTTGAGGAGCTGAAGTTTACAAATATGTGAGAGCAGAAACTTAGAATAAAACTATGAATCTCACCTGTCTTAGAAATCTTTAAAATGTGAATGACAGGAACATAATTGTACTGCTGAGACTAATCTCCTGTTTGCATACTTGATTATCTCAATTATAATAGGAACCCAGTCAATTAGTGAACAAGTTATCTCAATGTGAAGCCACACCAACAAAACATAAACTGCTCAAATAGAGTTAAAACTCTTGAAGACCTTGAAGACTTCAGCCTAAATTATTCTTTATATTCCTGAAAGATAAAAAGGTGACTGTACAATACGTTAAAGAAAATTTAGAAAAACACTGTAGAAGAGTGAGAAATACCAAAAGAAGACATGTCCACTGACAAAACAGAATCAGAACATGTCAAGCAAATATATTGCCAGAATATTAACTAATTAATAGTGGTATAAAAAACTTAAAAGAATGGCTGAAAGAAATAGGTTACTGACAGAGTCGAAGGCTAATCTTTCTAGTAAAGAAAACCTTAGGAGAATTTCTCTTTCTTAGGATACAGAAATCACACATTCCATATAAACCCTTCAATTTAGCAGTGTAGTTCTGCCATTCTGAGCTAACAAACGGACTTAATGGTTGTCTTTCAGAATGGTAAAATAATATTAGTTTAAATTTAATTTAATAAATTGTCATGCAGATAATTTTACATTACTGAGGTTTTCCATCATGCAACATTTTAGAATGCTGGTCACTCAACTTATAGTGAATGTATTCCCTATAATTTCAGAGAAAAAAATATGTACAGTGGTATTTTGATACATTTTATCTTTTCTGATTTGCCTTCTATTAAGCTTTAATTTTTCATAGTTTCCCACATTTCTTGTCCTTAATTTGCTATTTTCTACCATAAATCTAGCTGTAAATTTATTAAAAATTTTATTAAAATAATATTTCTTTCTTTTCTACATGAAAAAAGATAGAAATGTATGTGACAAATATTTGTTATTTTCTCAGCTAACTACTTAATGTCATACAGATGCTTTAGTAATAGATGTGATGTAATGATTTAGCCAAGTGGAATATCTATCCAGACTGCTACAGGCTCAAGTCAATTAGAATGCCTAGTTATTGGTAGTATTCCTATTTATTAGGTAATAACCAACTATTCTCTTTCTTTGTTATTTTATCTTATGCATAAACATATCTATACTTTCTTAAAACATTGCTTTAATCACATGCATGTACAGTAATGTTGCACAAACCTGTTAGAACTACTGAAAGTGTGGGACAATTACGACAATAATGTGGGGGAAAAAGTGAAGAGTAAGTTAGAAATATTATAGATGTAAGTTGGAAACAGTTTTGAAGAGCTAGAAAAGTTCCCAGAAAACAGAAACAAAATCAGCGTAGGACCGTAAATCTCCGCTGGGATGTATTGCCTCTGGTCAACGTAACTGTTTTATTTTTCAGATAAGTGTATTCAGCAGTGCTTTATAGCCTGCATACCTTGCAGCCTCCTGCCAGTGGATATTAGGTGCTGTAAGGGACTCAGATAAGGCATAAGATATGCAGAACAGTGGAGCAGGGTTGAGAGAGCAGAACTAGCTACTGTGAGCTGGGACAAATCACACTGCAGGGGCAGGATTATACAAGTTTGTAAAATTAGGGGAAAAAGATTCCTCCTGAAGTGATATGGAATTCTGTTTGCATCCACAGGTTCAAGGATCTATACTAAGTGCTTCAGTGCAATATTAGATTTTTAAAGATAGTTTCAAAATAACATATGTTCACCTCTATAAGCTAGAAACGTGCCTGGTTCTGCGTGATCGCTTTTTCTTTTAACTAAAAATCTGTTTCTATAGACATTTTATCTGATACAGGCAAATACCACACTTCCATCTTTATTCTTCTTTTTTGTATGACTGAAACACTTTTTGGTTTTGGATCTGAGAACTTTTCAGTAATGGATTTTAAGTAGCTTAGTCAATATCAGCTGTTTTCCACGTTGGTCTCATTTTATGTTGGTTTTTAAATGACCTTGTAACTGCTAATGCAACAGCTGTATCTAGAAAGGGGAGACAATGTTCCCTACTGAAAATTATTTTTTTTCTTTATATCTTGATATATTTCGATGGGGAAATTTATATTGTTTTTGTAGCTATACAAATATATGCAGAATGTAATGATCTGGACAAGCCCTCTCTTCCAATCTGCTGAAGCCTATGTGTCTGTGTAATTCCAGCCTTCAGAAGTGCAGAACATTCCTCAATATCTCAGACTTAAAGTTTCCAGAATGCTTTTTAACTTCTTTGTTACAGATGTGGACAAAGAATATGATTGCTGGATGCTCTATTGTAACAAGACAAAGGCAGGTCTTACAACTGAAGGGAAAAGATAGGAAGAAGTGCCGGAAGATCAGTGTTTATCATGTTGTCATGCTGTAACCCTGCTAGGCATCTCAGCCACTTCTTTGCTGTCTGCTGGTAGGACAGGGGTGAGATTGGAAAAGGGTAAAAAATGAGAAAATTCGTAGATGGAGTTTTACAGGCAAAGCAAAAGCTGTGTGCAAAAACAAAACAAAATGACAACTTAATTTTCTCTCAGTTCCCTGCGAGTATAGGACAAAATAAAGTCTTTAAATCTGATGTGTCCTTAAATGCTAAAATATCACCCCTGTATTTTATTTGAAGTTTTTTTTGTTTTTTGTTTTTTGTTTTTTTTTTTTTTTTTTTTTTTTTTTTTTTTTTTTTTTTTTTTTTCTTGTGTTGTTTTTTTTTTTTTNTCTTTAATTTTTGTCCTTCAGCAGAAAATTCTTTTCTTTTTCTTCTGAGTGACCATATTCGGCTACATTTTTTTCTTCTCAATTTGCTGCAATATCTTGCAGAAGTGATGGTTTATCATTATCAGCACTATGACAATTGATAATATGTGCTTATGTAGCCAAACAAAAAAAACATTTTCAATGTATAAAATCAGAACAAAACAATAAGATTAAAAATTCTGTCTATACCAGAAAATCAGTGTTGATACTTTCACATGCAGCACATGATAAGTTATGGACACATACAAGTCAAAACATGTACGATTTTAATACAGCTGTGGGTCCCTGACTAAATTTGAGTTAGCAAACAATTCTTATCAAACAGCAAATGCAAAGAACAAAGACAATCATGTTTTTTTTTTTTTCTTGAAAAATCATGGGTTTATTTTTCCATTGAGGAAAAAAAAAAATTTCAAATGAGCAAGGACTATAAATGAACACTTTCAACACTTCACATGCAGTTCAGTAAGACCAGCCTCATTTCTTTTCTCAACATATGCAAAATATTGAATTTTGGTGACTTTGCAGATTAAGTACTCACCTGAGTGTTTCTATAATAGGAAATTTTAAAGAACAGGTTTGGAATACATTAAAGTTCCTTCTGCCTATTTTGTAAAGATGATATTTCAAGCTGTATAGGCCAAAGGGTATTAAAATAAATAGTCACTTTGATGTGGTTCTTGGTTCTTATCTGTTCTATTTTTCATGTGATAAGTTTTCTATTTGTAAAAAAAATATTTTCTTTTCCTTCTCTTCTCTTCTCTTCTCTTCTCTTCTCTTCTCTTCTCTTCTCTTCTCTTCTCTTCTCTTCTCTTCTCTTCTCTTCTCTTCTCTTCTCTTCTCTTCTCTTCTCTTCCTTCACAGTAGTTCTTAAATGATCTTTAGGAAGCAGCAGCTCCCTAAATATTAAGAAACACTGATATAATTTACTCTCCATTTGTCTACTGTTCATAGTTTTTGGCAAATGTAAATATGAATGCTACTGATATTTCATTGTTCATCTTCCTTAGATACAGTTCTGTAATAGAGGTACAGAGACTGAAATCTGCTGAAAAATTTCCAGTTTACATAGATTGCTACTAGTTGTTTTGTTTTGTTTGGGGGTTTGGTTTTTTGTTGTTGTTGTTGGTTGGTTGGTTTTAGTTTTTTGTTTGTTTGTTTGCATTTTTTTGTGTTGGAGTTCATGTGTCCTGAACTCAGGGATATCTGAGCAGCAACCCCAATCCCCATCCATACTCAGAAGCCCTTGGCAGCCAGTCAGGCATGGAGGCAGCATTTCCATGTTGATGGTTACAAGCTCTTTGTGGGGGACAGCAGGGCAGAAGAGGTGGCGGGGGCATTGGTGACATTGTGTGTAATGAATGGGCTAGACTGTATGGAGCTCACAGTTGGCAGTGGCACAGTTGAGAGCCGCTGGATAAGGATTAAGGGGCAAACAAATAATATGGATGTTGTCGTGGGAGCCTGCTATAGACCTCCCAGCCAGGGCGCTGATGAATTATTCTTTGAAGAACTAAGGGATGCTTGCAAGTCTATCCATATGGGGAATTTCAACTTGTCAGGAATTAACAGGGAGCATCATACAGCTGGTAAAATCTGGGCCAGAAGATTCCTCAAAAATCCTGGATGACGACTTTATAGAACAGCTTCTAAGGGAGTTGACTCAGAAAGATGTCCTCCATGATCTGCTGCCTGTCAATGGAGAGGATCTCATGAGCAAAATGGAGATTGGCAGCTGTCTTGGACACACTGACATGAAGTGACCAACAATGCAATCTTTCTCTACAGGAGGAAAAGCGTCAGCAAAATTTCACCTCTGGACATGAGGAGAGTAGACTACAGGCTATTCAGGAAACTAGTAAGTCCTCTGGGAAAATGTTTTTTCAGGTGCTGGGGTCCATCAATGCTGGTCACTTTTTAAACATCACTTCCTAAGGGCACAGGAGCAGGCAATTCCCAAACGTCAGAAGTCAGGCAGGCAAGGCAGAAGACCAGCTTGGCTAAACAGGAATCTTCTCTTGCAAATAAGACAAAAAAGACAAGCATATGCCCAGTGGAAGCAAGGTCAGGTGACATGGGAGGAATACACAGATGCTGCTTGCCACTCTAGGGAGAAAATTTGTCCAGCCAAAGCTCAACTGGATATCAAGTCGGCCAGAAATGTGGGTGACAATAAAAAGGTTTTTTAAATACATTTATGACAATAGGCATCATAACAGTAACATCAGACTGTTACAGGATGAGGATGGTCCTCTCACAAACAGGGACAAGTCATCAGTCACAGCCAGCCAGGCTTCATGAGGGAAAAATCCTGCTTGTCAAACCTGATTTCCTTCTATGACAGGATAACTCACCTAGTGGATTTAGGAAAGCCTAGTACATGCAATGTTTTTGGACTTCAACAACGCATTTGATTCTTCCTCTCACAGTATCCTTCTGGACAAAAAGTCCAGCACACAGCTGGATAACCGTGTTATGTGATGGGTGAGGTCGGGCACAAAGAATTATAGTGAACGGGGTAACATCAAGCTGGCATCTGGTCACTATTGGGAATCCACCCTCAGCCCAGTTCTCTTCAACACCATTAACGACCTGAACGCAGGACTCAAAGGAATACGAACTCTGCCAACGACATTACATGGGCAGGAGCTGTCGACTCCCTCAAGGGCAGAGAGACCCTGCAGAGAAACCTTGACAAATTAGAGAGATGGGCAGTCACCAATCATACGAAATTTAACTATGGCAAGTGCTGGATTCTGCACCTGGGACAGGGCAGTCCTGGTTTTGTGTATAGACTGGGTAACAGGAGGCTGAAGAATAGTGTTGTGGAAAGGGACCTGGGGATCCTGGTCAGTGGCAAGTTGAACATGAGCCAGCAGTGCCCTGGCAGCCAGGAGGGTCAGTGGTGTCCTGTGGTGCATCAGGCACCGCATCACCAGCCGGCCAAGGGAGGGGATTGTCCCACTCTGCTCTGCACTGGGGCAGCCTCACCTCGAGTGCTGGGGGCAGTTTTGGGTGCCACAACATAAAAAAGACATTAAGCTATTAGCATCCGAAAGAGGGCCATGAGGATGGCAAAGGGTCTGGAGGGGAAGCTGAGGGTCATTTGGTCTGTTCAGCCTGGAGAAGAAGAGACTGAGGGGAAACCTCTTTGCAATCTTCAACATCCTTATGAGGGGAAGCAGAGGGGGAGGTACAGATCTCTTCTGTCTCACAACCAGTGACAGGACTCAAGGAAGCAGCATGAAGCTGAGTTGGGAGACGTTTAGGTTTGATATCAGCTCTTCACCCAGAGGGTGGCTGGATACTGGAACTCAACCCACCAGGCAAGTGGTCACAGCACCAAGCTTGTCTGAGTACAAGAAGCGCTTCGCCAGTGCTGCCAGGCACATGGTGGGGTTCTTGGGGTGTCTCTTGGGCTCAATGATGCTGATAAGTCCCTTCCAACTCAATATATTCTACAGAATAAATCAAACACCAAGACTGACAATTATCTTTTGCTGCCATGTAAGAACAAAGTCCTTTTGTTTTACATTTTCTGTTATAACATCATAAAAAAAAAAGTTGATTATGAAGCTTGAGGAAAGACAAAGCATACAATGCCAGTATCTAAAATTCCCTGGCATTAAAATATAAATACAATGCCACATTTAGAACCATTAACAATGTGATATTGAAACTAAATTTAAAAAAAACCCAGACTTTTAGAATGCATAAAATGATTTTTGTTAGTCTTTCGGGGAAATAACATTTTTTGCTGTTATGCTAATGAATTATTTTATGTATGTTTGAATAGGGCTATAAAGAAAATAGTTTGGAGCTGACAAAGCTGTCTCTTCCCTGTTAACTTGGACAGATTCCAGCTTTTTAGTTACCCATCAGCCTAGAGAAGTCTCTCCCCAAACATCCAGAATTAAGCTATAATCATACCTTCCTGGCCTGTGGCAACAACTAAGTGTGACCCTACACATATCCAATGCCATTATAGCTTATTCATCTTTTGTTTTAAAGAACAAGTCTGGAAAGCTGCACTGCCAGCTCTAAAGTCTGATAACATGAGAATTCCCAACCAGCACTCATAGTGACATTTGAATCCAGCTCTATGTTTTGTGTGGACCAATTCCAGGCAGACATTATGAATTGGAGAATCATTCCAAGAGACTAATGGCAAAAAGCTCACAAGTGCAAAGCTAGCTTCATTAGAAAAAGAGAGACCATTCATTTAGCTAACTGTTTCCTATCACTGATCATGTTAATTAGAAGAATTAGGCATGAAACAGCAATAAGCTAGAGGTGTTGCCAATGCATTTTGTGTCTACCCATGGGTATATGTGAGTCTGGGTAGAAGCCTATTTAAGATGGTTATTGCAGCATTCTTTTAGAATGCTTAGAAAGTACTTATTGCAGTACTTTCTCCTGGCTTAAAAGAAGGTCATGGTTTGGGAAGAGACATCCACTTTTTCTACTGTTCTCTGGCATCCCTCATCTCAGCTCCTAATGAGTATCTTATGTGGAATCTTACTCAATCAAATGTGAAACCTTGAACACATTTTCCCTCTAAGAACAGTCTCACCACCAGACTTTGTAATGAATTGAGTTGTGGTCTTTGTACGGTTGGTTAAACACCCCATAGACAGCAGTAATGTAACAATGAACAAAGGAAAGAATAAGCCACGAGGAAGAATTCTGGACTGTTGTTCTTGTGTAGCTGCAGATTGTAATGGCAAAGTGGGTTCTAATTGCAACTCTTTGTGTAGGCCAGTGTTGGTAAGACTCTAGTGTACACCCCATGGACCTTAAAGAGCTCTGGTCACAGTTTCTAAACATCAATTCTGGGAGGAAAATGTTGCCTAAAAATTGACTTTGCACTATTGCCGTTCAACAGTCTCAGTTCATCATGAGGTTCTCTGATCCTCAGCACAGGAAAGGACAGCAACCTGGTTCTCATGTCTGCTGCTGAGCTGCAACATAAATAAATACAGAAAGGCACAGGGATAGCCCTCAAATCTGCTATTGTTTTTCTTTTCCCTACTAAGAACAAACCAGGAAGGAAGCTATTCCTTTGATGTTTAGGTGTCAGATAATAATAACTTGGGTTGTATTTTGGTGTACTCATTCAACTCTTGTCTGCTATAGTCAGTGAAAAGTGGCAGCAAAGGAAACAGGATCCAACTAGCACCACATAGCTGTCTCTTCAGTTCCCTGGAGTGAGTTCTAGTCTTTTAGATCAGAAGACTTCAAGCAGAAAGCCTTTTCTGGCTGCAAAAGCAGGCTTGCAGAAAAACAGGCCACCAGAGAGATGCTTTTGTACATCTATTACCACCATTCTGCACTACAATGAAGAATTTAGGTTCCAAAAGGAAGCTTGAATTGAAAAGGCACTGATATATTTTTGAAGATTTTAAATGCTCACAATTAATCACTGTTTCTAAGACAGTTACATCTGTCAGAACTCTAAAAGTATACATTCAAAGCCGTGTCTGGGGCTTTGAGTTTAATTCTATGGCTTTAGTGACAAATGTGAGCAAAACTATATTTAAAGACAACCCTCTGGATTCACTAAAAAACCCCCAAAAAACCCCAAACCAAACCAACCCAAACCAAACCAAA
>VZTG01010359.1:1063786-1089685 GCA_013397845.1 Melanocharis versteri
CCAAAAACACCACACAACCAAAAAAAAAAAAAAAAAAAAAAAAAAAAAAAACAACAAAAAAAAAAACCAAAAAAACCACCCAAACAAACAAACAAACCAAAAAAAACCCAAAATTATGAATATTTCCGCACGGCTGCCAGTCCATAGCATTGACATTTTTAAAGGCTAGTGAATTATAATTATATACAGCCCTCGCTGTCAGTACAGTGATGTAGCAGCTGCTTTCTTTTGATGAGATTGAGTCATGGACATTAAGACCTATTTTTAACTGCTACTGTAGGATATCTCATTAAAAACACAATGAATTGTTAACTTCTTGAATTTGGAATCAGGTCTTCACAAAAACCTACTTGGCTACTTTCATTGCCACTGTGCTCCTGGGTAAAATGAGGAAACTGAAGATGATATTTATAAAGTTCTTTGAGCCACAAGGTTCAAAAATGCTATATATTAGTTCATTTTATTATGACAATTTAAAAATAATAGTATTCAGGATTAGTATTTTTTGAGGCAGGAAGAAAAGACCTAGCCTGTCTTTGGAACCAGAAAATTATTTTAAATATGTAAGAAAAGAGTTTAGAAGGAAACTTGAAGAAAATTGAGACTATTTCATACTTAAAAAATATGCGCCAATGTGTTGGCAGATAATCCTGCTGCAACTATCATCCAGGTTAGCAATAGCCAAACTTTTCAAAATTGTAATTTTTCATGTGGGCAATAGCATATTCCTTTACCACCTGATTTTTGACTGAAGTCATGCCAGAAACAATGTGATTTCCCAGTTTTGGCTGCTTACCACATCTTTATTTCGAGGCCTGTACTAGATTAGCTTTATGCCAATCTGATGTCTGAAATAGTAGAGCCATGACAGTCAGGGATTCAGATAGACTTTCTAACAAAACATGTGTTCACAGAATTCACAGGACCCGAATCAGAGTTGCAGTGTCTGGGAGAATTCATACGCAAAGTATATCTATTTCGGCATTATCTGTCTAGGAAACCATGGTGGTGCACACGATAGTGCTTCAAAATATGTTATATTGGAAAATTATATCTGTTAGTGTTGCTAATATTCAGGTGTTAGGGGACAGAAATCTGAAAATTACATACAGAGCAGATTATAAACACAGAAAAATATATTTATAAATTCTTGAATTGAGAAATAGCACAGAAATTGTAACCACAAAATTTGATATGGCTAAAAACTGTGCTAAAACTATAATTATGTATTAATTGCTTTGGTGGTTTTGGTGGGTGGGTTTTTTTAGTTTTAGGTTTGTTTGGGGTTTTTTTGTTAAATGAAAGCACAAGTTGTTTTTGGCAGAAATTTCTTAGTTTTAAATTGGAACATCCATTAACACATCTCAAGGGAATTTAACAATATACTGTAGTGGTATTTAATTTAAATGTCTCCAAAAGTTGTTTTCAGACATGCTGTTAAAAAAAGAGTAAATTTAAGTTCTTTATTTTTAGTCTTTTTCATTTTTATTTTTATAACATAAATCTTTAAATAAAATTTTAAAATTGTGTTGCTTCTATTTTTTTAAGTATTCAAACTTAAATATTCCCTTTCATGTTAATAGGCAAAATCATGGGCATTTCAGGACATCCAGGCTGAAAATTCATTCTCAGAATTTGCTGCCTTAACTTCACAGTTAAGTAAAACATTGCTTTCACCTACCCTTTCCTAATCAAAAACCACACTTTTGAACAGTTTTTGAATACTTCAAAATATTTGCTGTAAATAATCAAGCAGGTATTTGAGTTAATATTTTTGGTTCTCATTGAGTTATTAGTAAAATCTGACTTTTTGACTTTTCAGAGAACAAAAATAGATACACAAAAGATCTTTGACATTTATCAGATATTTAGAGGAATAAAATAATGTTTCAAATATGTAAAATTTCTCATTTGAGCTACCACCAAAGTCAAAATAGCCAATACATTCTGAAGTCACTTAAATATCTACTGCTGGGAATATACCTTTTCAATCAGCTAATAGTCAATTGTTCTATGAAACTGCGCTGACACTTTTAAAGGTATCCAAGATTGTTAGGTTAAAGATAGATCTGGAAATACAATTCATATTGATAAAGTAGTTGAGAGGAAATGTATTCTGAAGAAAAATCTGTAGCTAGCTCCTCAGTCACTATGCCATTCCTGTTATATCTTCTTAAGGCTTCTGTTCTCTCCTGTGGTCTGCACAGAAAATCTGAGTGCCTGACTTAGACCTTAAGTAGAGCATTAAGGAGTCTTACTACAAAATTAAATCATGTTTGAGTATATCTGAGATGATGAATCTGGAACTGCTCCTCAGCACCAAAACCCAGCTATGCAGCTCATTTAGTATTGATCAAAATCAAATACATCTCAGCATCTTTTCTCCACTCTGCTCTCCTTCCACCTGCCTACTGGGCACATGGACCAGAAATAAGCTAGGGATGTTCTCCCACCAATTACTCAATTTGGTTGTGATATGAAGTCATCCTATGACTTAATGTGACCTGGATCCCTTAAAGCACGATCCTCTACCTCTGAATCCAGTAGATAAAATTAATGGCTTTCCTTAGTGCACAGTGAGAAAACCAGCAAGTTCCATACAGTAGCTATGGATGTCTCCCTCTTTGCAACTGGAAGTACCATCAAATTTTCTTCTTAGCGTATGAATAATGCACAAAATCATTCTAAAGGTGTATCTATAACTAAAGTCATGAAGTTAGGCATTAATAAAGATCATGAAGTGCGTTCTTTGAAACAACTCGCAGGCCATCGTCTGCCAGAACACCAACATATTTTTTGTATTTTATTGCAATGCATATATGACAGAGGGCGTTCAGACAGGCCTAGCTTACTAAGCTTACATAAGAATTTGTGTTGCTCTGTTTCAAACCTAAAGGAAATAACCTTCTTACTACTGCTAATCAAAACAAACTTGATCATATGCAATTATAACATCCTGACCTTTTTAAACTCTATATTAAGTACTTGAGAGCATGTGATGTTAGCATGTGTTGTGGGGTATTTTTACCATTAGCCTCATGCACTCGCATGAATACAAATTGACTATCAGAAGCAACTCTCGGAAAATTAATATTTTCCCCTCAATCTTTGGGCAAAGTAATGTCTTCCTACATTAGACTTTTGGAATTAGTATTTAGTGATGTACACTGCTATTTAGAGTTCATATACATGTGTTTTAATACATACATACGTATTTTCATATATACATAAATATATATAGATACATATTTATATATCATAGTTACCACTGAATATGGAAATACATCCACATATATGCACAGGCACACACAGTCCCTTCATATTTTTGAGAAAGACATCTTTATCACAAAAATCTTTATGTTGTATGTGAATTTCAGCAGCTTCAGCAAACACTCATTAACAACGCTGTGAGAGGTGGCTGCTGTGCAACAGAAACGCTCACACCTCACACAGAAAGGAAATTAGATGGATTTTTCAAAAACATGTATCTCAAAGTAGCTCCCAGATTTAGAGTTTATGGTGTCTGTTTGTAAACAACTGCACTGGGATGTTTGAAAAACAAATGACTGTCTTTTTCAGTATACTTAGGCACATAAAGCTGAGATGAGACGACGCAGTCTCTATGTCTTTGTCACTGTATTTTTCAGTCTAGCGTAGTAGTCCACAGTTATCAGCAATTTAAAGGAATTTATTTACCCGCCAGGCAGAAATTCTGCTGTTTACTACGACCTGCAGCTGAGGTGCACACCGCTTATTTGGATTGATGGTATCATTTCTGCCCAGAAGGACTAAAGCTGCTACATTAGTCTCTAGAATTGAGCTTAGTTCAGATTCCTAAAATAGCACAACATACCTGGAACAAATGCTTTGTCCTCTACCCCTTTCTTGGTGGCATTTGCAAAAGTACCTATGATATATAGCTCAAGGCAGTTTAAAAGAAAGTAAAATTTCTAAATCACCACAGCTGCTTTGAAAATTACTTTTGACAGAACATGGATTTTTTGGTGCCTGAACACTTTTTCAAAATCTGACTTCAGGCAGCTTCTCAAAAACACAGAGGTGAGAAATCAGTAGTTCTTGTGTTTCAGTACCATGCTTGTAACATTTGTATCCTTTCAATCTTGCATTTATTCAAGATGGAGAGATTTATGGTAAAATAAAGTCAATAGAAAAAACACATCTGAATTCTAATTACATTTGTAATGGGGAGGCCATGGAAAGGTGTCCTTACTAAATAAACATGAATGTTAACTTTGAAGTAACCTTTAAAAAATGCAGTATTGAAACAAAACAAATATTTTAAGTTTAAATCACCCTAGCTTTCCAGATTTCACCTTTTTATTGATTAAATGAAGGTCAAAAAAATTCAAATCATTGTCACAGCTGGGAAGTTTCCTGTGCTTGGCATAAGCAATATAAAAAGGTCAATTTTAAAAATATGTCTGAAGTTGAGCATACGATTCAGGACTTTTGACTCCTTCTTACATGCAGGTAACAGATCAGGTCAGCATGTGAGCTAAATCACATTTCTCCAGCATTTTTTTAGTTCTTATTCTGAGTCTCACACTTACACAAGTCAGTCTTGTCAGTATGCTGACAACAATTTTTGGCCAGTTTCCAATTTGTGAAAATTCTCTAGTTGATATGGTATCTCAAAATGCTCTTTCAAAACTATTTGTGTTTTTGAAATATCAAATGTCAAAAAATGACATTTAAGTAATATATTTATGATCTGAGAGAGATGCAGAAGAATAGATATGGAAAAATAGCATTGTCTCAAAGCCATGAAAATGGGATGCTATGCTTTTACTAATATACTTTGTGACCTGGGACTATCAGTTTTCCTTGCTATAATATTTCTTCCACTAATAGAGAAAACAAATATTACCAAGGTTTGGTAGATCTACTGCAAGGATATGTTTCTCAATATTGTCTCCATTTTACTTCCTATTTGTGTTTGATGTGCTTTTATGTAATTTTTTTTCTTTGTTTATGATACTATATATTTTACCCTGTAGCTCTGTTTTCCTGTATGTCCGGGTAAGCAGGGCAATCTTTCGTGGAGCTCTAGCCCTTTGTTTTAAATTTGCATCTTTGTTCAAAGTACAGTAGAAAAAAAGAGTCACAATGGCTTAGTCACAATTTTAAAAGCTTTTCCTTTTCTATTTGAGGTAGTGATCACACACACTTGCACTCTATAATACAAAAAGCAAACAAACAAAAAACCGCACCAAAACCCCCAAACTACTCTGAACCAGAGGAAAAAAAAGGTGTATGTTTTATTGGAATGAACGCTCATTAGCAGTTACAGTGCTTTATACGTGTTCCTGGAGTGCATCTTCCAGCTTAATTTAATCAGAAAGAAATTGCTTTGTACTCTCCAAGACAGCTTGGCAGCATGAACCAAATTGTAGTACAGAGGGACAATTAGAAAGTTCACTTCAGAAGTGTGCATCTGATCCAAACATAATCTCCAATAAAGATATAACTGCCAAGACAGCCACAGCAGTATAAAATATGTTGATTTCTGTTTCTTTCTCACACACCTTTTCAAGCTCACTTGTGTCTTCCAAAGGTAATCTTAGAGTTAAGAAATTTCAGAGAATTCATCATTTTACCATGACAAATCTCAGTATTTCCAATCAGTTTTCTGCAGAAACTTTAAAGGACAGTACTTATACTTTGTGTCAATGATATTTCTTTTTTTTCCTTTATTTTTTTCCTGTTGTTATGCCTTCTGCTATAAACATGGACAAAGTTACCTTTACCTTGTCATCTTATTTATTCTGTTGAAACTGTTGTCACCCAAGTCAAAAAGTTCTACTCTTGTCCCTCACATGGAACACACCAGGCACAGTCTTTACCGTGTGCCTGATGGCTTACAGCAGAGAGAAACTTAGTAGACTTAATGAAAATGCATTGCCTCTAGAAGCACAAATGCACCCAACTGTTGTACCTAAAAGAGCAGTGGTGGTGCATTTCTCATTTCCAAACCCATTGAATTTTGCTGCTTTAGCAAGCAGATGTTAAGCACTTTGTCAAAAGCTTGCACAGAATGAAGCAAGACACAAAAAAAAGGAATTAGTCAAAAAGAATAGTTGTGCATGCCCTCAGTTGGACATTTGGCCATCTAGTGACAGATACGTAAGTTGGGAGTCAGCAGGTGTCAGAAAAGATGGTTGTAGTACAAAGGAAGACCTGGATAGGATAATGTTAAGGGAGAAAACTAGAAGTGTTCTTAAGGTAATGACAGTAGGTTAGTGCTTGGCACTAAGACAGGAAGGACTAACTACCATCGTAATGATTCTTGGCATGTAAGAATCTCATGAATTGCCTAAGAATCACAGTCACCATCAAATTATCTTACACAATGGTAGAAAATAGGTGTAACACGACTAGCAATGTTTAGTCATTACAGCTAAAAGACAGAGGTTTTTTTATATAAGTATTCTGTGTGTTCATGAGGATGGAATTCTTAGTATGATGTATTATAATATGACTATACATTACTGGAAATTACTGAAAATTATGTCATTGCTGGTTTATTGAATTTATCAGATTATTCCCTGCATGGCTTTATTGTTTACTCTGCCTGTTTTCTTTTACTTCCAAAGAAATGAAATATCCTCATAGGCAATATAAATAATTGAATTTCTGTCCTGGACTCAATATAAGCTTTTATGTTCAAGCATTATCCCCGAATAGCACAGATTGTTTAGCTGTGTCCTGAATTAGACAGCCTGGTAGAACTGCTCATTTGGTTCTGGTGGGCAAAGCAGGTAAACCTATATAAGTACCTACACATGTTCCAAAAACATAGAAGACAATGAAATTATATAAATTCCTCTTAAAACAACAGAAAAAAAATTCCCAACCCATAATCTCTACCATTAATATTCACCAGAAAAAATGTTCTAGTGAATTTAATTAGCTTTACTGAAAGATAGTGATACGTGTTGCTTAGTCAGCTAATTATTTAATAAGAGAGAATTTAGAATATCGTGAGAGAATTGTATTTTATGTCATTCACAATTTCCATAATTGTCTCTGCATAAAGGTTTTTCCAGAGAACAGGTGAAAGAAATTCATTATCATGGATCAGCCTGACAGTATCTGAGACTGTTGAATCTGGAAGGTAACAAGACGGCAAAGGCAAATACCAGAGTAAGTAACAACTCAGAGTGAATGACACTCAAAAACGAATAAATCTAGAAATCTTGCAGAGAAAACAAGCATAGAAATAGATCAAAATCAGAGATCAAATAAGAGCACTTATTATCCTTTCTACACATATAGCCAGCATGTCTTTGGCAAAACCTTACTGTTAATGTATATTACTATGTTTCTTCAGGTGCTGCATATAAATGCATATAAAGGGTATATCATGGAGCCTCATAGGCTTTATATCTCTATCCATGTTTCTTGCTGCCTATATTACATTCATCCTGGTTTAGTCATATGTCAAAATTCCAGTAAATTAAAAATATTTCTCTAAATCTATCAACTTTTCAAAGCTACTCTCAAATTTCATATACTGGGGTGGGTATATGGTAAGAGTTCTAGGTTTGACAGTATTTGAGAAAGGATTTTCCTGTGCACTATGTTCTGAAAGAAAACCGACAACAACAAAAGACACTCCCACCCCACTCAAAAGTTCATCTCAGATCACCATGTTTTTTTCATTCTTCAACATATATCCAGGCTATAAAATGGATCCAGCCACGCCTCGCACTGTCTCAAATGGTTTGACTTGAGCTAAATGAAAGGTACATACTAAAACAAAATCAAATTCCTGAAGGAGCTTGCATCTCAACAAATGCCTATAGAAAGCACTATCCAATGACCCTAATTTCTAAGATGGAAGTTTCAAAAGTTACACTAAGTCTATTATGTGCCAGATAAAAAACTAGCAGTTCATTTTAATAAAGATATCCTTCAGTTCAGAATTCCTACAATTTTCCCTTCTGAAAATCTTTCATTTAACCATAGGAGCAGCTAAAATCAAATTATTTCTATCAGATAGGAGTGATGAAAAATATATGGCAGTAGATATTATGCAAAAGCCTATGCAGATAAAAATTTGGACAGTCATATGTCAAATTATATTCACGGACACTTTATTTTCCATTGGTCTATTGGCATCAGATGTCACTGTGAAAAGATTATTTTTTTTAAAAAATCAGGTCATTTACATGATATAATAGTCATCCTAGAGACTAGTGAGAATATTTTTAAAGTAACAGCAAGGCCTTACTCAAGCTTTCAAGGAAACTGTGAAGGTCTATGAAAAATCAAACCCCAGTAAAATAAAACACACTCAGTGGTTTGAAACAAGGAGAAGGACCTTACCAGCTTTAGGGGAAAGATGACATGTAAAAATTTGCCTGAATCCTTTTTAAACATTGAAAAACAGTTTCTCTTTTTTCTGAATATAATAAATATCAAAAAAATTGTAGAAATTCAGCCTTTTTTACTAACATTTCACAAAATGATTACATGATTTAACATCCCTAATTCATACTCCTTATTTACACTATTACTATGTGTAGGATACTGTACTGTATTTTTAAAAGATGATCTTACTAAAATTTTACTTTCTTTCTCACTACTTCTCTTTGCTATAAAATTTTAAATACTTTTTTAATTTTCATAAGCTAATAATAATTCTTTAGAGACAGAGAGCAGGTTGCTGAAACTTTAAGTACATATAAATATAAGATGCACATTTAGCAAAAAATAGTAATTTTATTTAGTTCTATCTTTGCCCCCCAAAAATATTGGTCTCTCTTATTTTTATTTTTCATATAAATAATTCAATAAGTTAATAAATCACATTCGTCTTGTGGTGTTCTAGGTATAAATGATGGTATCTCCTAAGATAAGCAATTAGAAGGAATTATTTCTAATAAAATTTTAAATTGTTTTACTCTCTTAAGTTATTAATACTTTGGCTTCCATTTTAGAATCCTAGAGCTGGGAAAAAATTTATATAATAATCAGCAATGAACTAATGAATATCCATGGTGGGTTATCCTATTCTGCTTTGCACTTTTACTAAAGATTAAAATATATCAATTAACAAATAGGTGTGAAGACTATTTCTGCCTGTGGCTGCTAGTCTTCTTGGATGGATTTCATCTTACAAAATGCAAATGTCTACAGCACAGAGCTAGTCACTTTAAAAGATGCCTTTGTGTGAAAGTAAGGAACACTTATAGGTTTTAGGTCTTCTCATCATAAAACAGACATCTGAAACGGAATGTCTCCCTTTCCAAAGAGTCTATTTTCTCCATTACTTCTAAAGAAAGCTTTTCTGGGGTCCCACTCCTGAACCTTGAAAAACCAAACGGTAATTATGATCCATCAAAAACTCAGCACACAGCAAGAGTGCACAGAAAGTCTTTATCCATTTAGCTAAGCTGCCTGCCAGAGAACTCAGTGTATTTTTCTCACAGAAAGCTGTAACTTAATCTCATATTAGTTATCTATTTTTCTAGGTGGTGGCTTGGATTTAGAGAAAATCCAAGGTGATTTAGGTGGTTTCAGGACTGGAAGCACTGGTACTGCGCAGGACCAGAAGATCCTGGCATTTTGGGTTTTTTTTTTAATTGGGAAAAATCTATTCATACCTTTAATTCAGTGTGTTCATTTTGTTTCCTCCATATAGAAAATTGTGTTTCTGAGAACAATAGAACTAAAATGAGGTAATTAAAATGCAAAGAAAGAATGTCTCTTTTTCAGTTTTTTTGATGAATTGTAGTATTAATCTGCTCAAGAGACAGAGTGAAAGAATCATCATTTGGATTCTGAGTTGCTGCTAGTGTTAACAGAACTTCTTTTCAGTCCAAACTTTTTTTGCTTTGGGTGTCACAAATATAAACCATCTGGTATGCCAGCTGCCCATGTTTCTTTTTACATATACAATGAGAGAGGGTGGAAAAACTTCAAAACTGCAGACATTATCCTTTCTCTGCTTATCATCATCATCCTCATCATTGTAATCTTTTTATCATTTTAATATATGACTTTTCTGTTTCTTGCCTCTTAAATCTCTTGATATGCTGAGTTTTGTTTTGCTTCCAATGAGTGTTCTGTGTGATTTAAGGGAGGCAGAAAACTGGAATATACCTTATCACAGTTTTACTGTTCACTTGCGATTTTGTTTCACAAGTTAACATAAATTTTATTACAAAATTTATCTACCTGTGTGTTTTTAGCAAAGATTATTTTCTCAATGCAAAACCAATTTTAAATACAGTTGAAGAGTATATTATGTTTAACTTGAGGTTGAGTTTTGTTCTCTGCATTTCATTTAATTTACAAATTTTTACCAGAACTACTCAAAGTTGTGTATTCTGCTTAAGTTCTAACAGCTAGTACCCTAATTTAATTACACCTTAGGTCCAGTTTATCACTCTTCTGCCCGAGAAAGGCAAAACATATAATTAAGAGTCAAAGGTTTGCTCATATCAGCAAGCTGTTCCAGGCACAGTTTCCTTCAGTTTAAAGAGAATCCTAGGATGCTGGTCCATCATTCTCAATAATTGTCATGAATGTTGTTCAAAGCTTTTTCCAGGCAATTCTTGAGAAGTCAACTTTTCTATAGGTAACATAAAGTTATTATTTTCAACACAAATTCTTGTTTTACATGTCAGGGAAAAAAAATATCCATAGAGAGACTTGTTTTTCTGTTAGAATCATCCCTATGGGTAGATATGGTACTTGTCTTAAATGTGGTCTGTGAATTTGGAGGGGCATCAAGCGCTAAAAATTTGAAGATTGGTTTCACATGTAGATACTCCATATTTGGGATCATAATGCGGAAAAAACTAAATGAGCAGAACGCTAGTCCTTCCTTCAGGAAATCCACACCCTCTACTGAGGTAATCAAGGGAATATTATATGATTGTACACCAAAAGCAAGCTGCAAGATAACCTTCCTTATCAGTAAAAATCAGCGCACTTGTACTCACAAACCAGAACCTGCTAGGATTTAGTTCTGCGCTTGCATACTGCCAATGTTAACCTTCTCTGCTTAGTAGAACAAGATAATTAAATTCTGAAGGTTCTTGGGAAAAAAGTTTATCTAAAACACTTATCTTTGGCATGGCTCATTGTAGACACTATCAAGCAGAACAACTGTTCTGAATTAATGTCAGAAAAGATTCTATAAAGGCAGAAATATACAACTGGAAAAGGATGTACATATTGAATCACATACATCAAAATTTACATAAATAAAAAAACAAACAAATAAATATTCACAATTTCTTGTAGGGAGAATTTTTAATTAAATAAGAACAATAATTGGTAAAAAGTCATATGGCTTTCTGTGTAAGGTCTGGGAAATAAAACCAACATAAAAATTCAGAACACAAGTTTTGATTTACCCACCTACCTATTAATGGTTAAGAAAAATAGTATTTAATTCCATTCCTATAGTATAATCCGGGAGTCCATCTCTGTTGGTTATCTACTTTAAATTACACCAAAATTATGTCTGTTGCAATAATATTACCATGAATTAATCCTGCAAGTGCATTATTCAAATGTCCAATATGAAAGCTCTTCTGTTGTAATTATTCATTCTTTTACCCCATCAATCTTTTTAAGCTACTTGAATAACTAAGAGGATCATTTTCTCTCTTCTGGGACATATGCAAGGCAATGCAGGTATTGCCTACCCATAACGAAGTCGCTTACACCAAATATACTAAGTATCAAAGCCTTTAAAGTAATATATCCAATACCCTGAATTTATGTTATGTTTATTTCTTCATTAACATTTAATATAATCAAAATTCAGGAAGGTAATAAGCTCACTGAAGAAAAAAGACCAGAAAATTTAATATTTTTCAGTCATAATAACACAATAGTAACTCTATTCTTTGGAACACCATTAGACCTTATATTTTTGATCAAATTGATTTAGTTTGTACATTAATTTATGTTTAGGTTTTTCACACAGAGGGTGCTTGAATGCTGGGATGGGGTCCCCTGAGAAGCGGTCACAGCATCAAGCCTGACAAAGTTCAAGAAGCATTTGGACAACACTCTCAGGCACATGGAGTGATTCTTGGTGTATCCTATGCAGGGCCAGGAGTTGGATTTGATGATCCTGATGGGGTCCTTTTAACCCAGTATATTCTATTCTACTATCTTGTCTTGCTGTAGATGTCAGATCCCACTGATGACTTTCTAGGAAACGTCAGAAATTGCACCGAACAATTCAGCACAAGTCAGGATGAAAGTCACTGCTTCCAAGGAAGGAAAACATGGTTAACTATTCTATACAACAAAGGAGCTACCTCCAGTCGTCTCTTGAAGCTGAATGGCAACAGCTTACCCAATTAGGCATCCATACCTATCAGTTCTAGGAGTCAGGGCCACTGCTGCCATAGGAGCAGTCACATAATAACTTGTCCTTCTGCAAGCCGGTGACTCTGGTGATTGCAGAAAGGCAATAAATTTCTGTGAATTATAAAGATGCAAGATATACTGATAATCTATGTTCCCTAGATTCTCTCAAAGAAAGAAATTTTAGCTATCAGTATAGGGTAAAAGAGATTAGATGGTTGGCAAAAAAACTCACCTTGATTTTGCTTCCTCATCATTACTCTTTAATTCTTCTACCCGTATATTAACACCAGCACCAGATGTATATTATATCTCCCTTAAGGAACAGCAGGACTGGAGAGAATTGGGAATTTAGGAAAGTGATAATTGACAGATGAATCTCACAGAAAGTGATAGATAAAACATTCTGAAATGTTATCACGAAGAATGAATGTGTTATGCAAAAGAAGAAAAAGACAAAAAAAGCATCCTTTGCAATGTGTAACATAAAAAAATTTATAGATACGGTGACATATCATTTCGCAGTGACCAGCTGAGATCTTTCAGTTCAATTGCGCTATAAAAATGAAGCAATGAGAGCTTGTTATAGCTACCTGCTCAAACGTGTAAGCAACCCTGTTAGTGGTGGAATGAAAATGACTAGAACTCTGCAAGAAAATAATGGTTTAATAAATATCATGTGTTCTTGCATGAAGTCCACCATGCTATCATGTACTTTTGATGACAACAACCAGAGCTTATCTTTTGGAGTTTAAACCCATGCCACTATTTATTCACTCCAGTGAACAAAATAGCACCTGCAGGAGTCTGGTTAGATAACCGAGGCTCTTGCAAGAGAGAGGTGAAAGGATGGATGCAGACGATGACAACGTTGGCAGGTTTCTAGCTTACTCCACGACTCACTACTGAATATTGCTCACACGCTGTTATTAACATAGGCATTTGGGACCAGCACTATGAAGCTGTTAGCTTGCTATACCAAGAAGTGTTCTAAGGAGATAATTAGTAGTGATAAAATGCCAGCACTTCCGACTACGTGAGAAAAGGTGTGGAGTTAGCTCAAGAATCATTTGTCATTTTAGACTGTATCTATAGGCTAATCTGCCTTGGGAGATCCTAGAAGTTTATTTTTTAATGAGAGTGGGTTTTTTTTTATAAATTAATGACTGCAGTTTTCACAATGGCTGCAGAACCCCTGAAGATAACAGTGAAAATGCAGCTATAAGTGGGAAAAAAATTGGAAAGTTTTGCTAAAATAAGAATTTCTTCTCATTTATACTGAGAGAAATTGCTGAAATTTGGTTTTCCAGCACTTTAATAAAAAGTTGTTTTTAATGAAAGACCAAGGCTATGATACAATAGATTTCTATTTTTTTAGATGTATGTCCAAAAGATTTTAGATTCTCAAATCAATTTACTGCTAGAGCAGGAAATTGTTCCATATCACCTGTGCCCAAGAAAAAGAGAGAGAGCTTTTGTTCTGAGTCTGATAGAAGATTAGCCTTAAAGAATAACTTAATGGAAAACTTGAGAAAAATGCCAGAGTTGCAAATCCTAAACCGCTAATAATTCTGAAGCAGCCACCACTGCTGTGATGTAATGATGTTTCTTGTAGCCATTTACCACAGGCAAGGCTACGAGTAGCATTTCTCCATTTTTTTAACACCTGATCTTCCTAACGTAAAGTACTTCTTCCCATTAGCTATAGTTTTAGCAAAGATCCTAGCATTTTTCTTTATTAAGCTGGGGAAAAAATGCTTGACTGAGTTAAGCTAATGATTCTGACAGAGAGCCTACTTCTCAATATTAATGGAAATATTTTACTTTCGTTCACTTGAACACTTATCTCTATTTATAAAATAAAGATAATACTGTTTCCATGCAACTAGCTGTAAACTGCTAAGGTGTTTCATTGTATGTTCCACAGAAAATGATGTTAGGATACAGTTGCCCCGTGTAGATGTTTTTTATATTTTATTTTGTCCACATTGGTCACTGGCTGAAAGCAAAGTTCACAAAAATCAGCATAGAATGGCATAATTTTTCACTGGTAACAACTTAAAATTGCTTAGATTTATTCCTTAAACTGATTCTAGTATTTCTTATCTCCCAGGAGCTTGGCCTTGCAATCTCAAAAATACTATATTCACTGTTTAGCATATTTTTAATTCTCTATATATTTTATCTTTCCATAGACAGATTGTCCTTTGAATATAATGTAAGTTTCCTTAGTATTTTTCAAATTTGGTTTTCCCTTATACATATTTAAATTAGTGCCTTCTTCGATGTTTGTCAACTAAACTTTTACATATATTGATTTAATTGATGAATTATTGTCTGTGTAATGGAAAGATTAATATATTATAGAGAATATTGTAGATTATCATAATCTCATTTCATCTTTGCTGTTGACTCGTTCTTGTGCAAGGAGCACCCAGGTATTTCAATATTATTCCACTGACAAGCGCTGCTTTAGCAAAGGTTTAAATTTCAAAGTGCTTGACAACTCTTTGAATTGCTGATTGTTTATATTCTGCCGTGTTTGTATTTGTGCTTCCCTTTCCAGAGAACACAAGTCAAACATATTGAAGAAAGGGAAGGCACCACAGCAGTTTTGATGGCATGTTTGATGATATGTTTGATTGGTAAATATAACATTACTGGTGTCTGCCTTCATTGGTTTAAGAACCTGTAAAGTTGTGTAATTTATATATCACAACAGGAAAAGTCAAGGTTTTTTCCTCTATATTCTTCTCTCTAAAGACATTTACCATCAAAAATTGAAAAGGTAGCCATGAAAACATAATGCAGAAAACTGTTTCTGCTTGATTTTAACACAAAGAAAATCAGTAACTAAAATGAAATAAAAGTCAGACTCTTTTCTTCTTCCTATATACATGATAAATATAACTTTTTCTCATATTATTTCATGTGTTAGGCTTTGAGTCGATCTTTTATTCATAGGTAGTGAGGTACTAAGGAGAGAAATACAGTTCACAGCAAAAAAAAACAGCAGAAAATCTTTTTGGTCATTGACACATTCCCTCATAACAGCAGAAATCTACTTTATGGTAGAGGAAGTCTCCCAGGTATGGAGTAAAGCATTTATCACTGGCATCCTCACTTCATCTATCTGTTAGATCACTCATTTGACAGAACTGTCTCTCTGGAATAAAGATAGGTGCTTTATTAGCTTTGCTAATAGCCAAATTCTAATTATTCCAAGAAATAAAGACAATAGAGGGAAAAAAACTACTGAATAAAAGAACAACAATTTAAACTCTGTCTTGAGGAAAATCAGCAAATGACTCAGTAAATGACTCGGCAAATCATCCTTACAAAAAATAATAATTTTTTAATAGTTCAGTCCCTTGAATGAAATCACTAAAGAAAAATAAAAGGGCTCCAATAACTGATTCCTGTAGCAGCTTTTGCTGTCATTAGTGTTAAAAAAGTTAGTTAAATTGGATTTTTGGTTTAAGGCATAAGAACCAATAAAGATATTTTCAAAGCATAAGTGAACATGACAAGGTCAGCAATGGAAGCTGAAGCAAACAGGACTAAGCTTTTGTGAAGCTGTTTAAATCTGAGGTGGGAGAGGGGACAGCCAATCTTTGGACAAGGAAGCTTTGGATCTGAATTGAGGAACTCACCTTCATACAACAGTGCAAATGAGAGAGATACTGTAACTTCTCTGCTGGAAGACCATGGTGTCACACACCCCTGTGCTGATCTAGCATCAACCTGCTTTTCTTCTCTTCTCTGCTCCCCCAGCTTCCCTCATGTGCATTGACATCTGTCTGCTGCTCAGTGAGCTGGGTCAGAGCAGAGAACTCAGCAAACGAGTGAGTTGTTTTACACCGGTTTAGCTCCTCAACAAGATCACTGATGAGGGTCAGGCAAATGTCAATGCTGACACAGGGAAAGACACGGAAGAGGGCAAAAACTCTCCTTTGGGCAGATTTGATGAGGTTAGCTGCATCCTCTAGTTTCACTGATAAATTCTGTCTTTACATCAATCTTTAATGGAGATTTTTGGTCTCTTTTCTTGTTTAGAATTCTCTATCCTAGCTAAAAACGTAAGGACACTATGGAAATGAACATGTTAGTTTAAGTATCCAATTTTAGGCCTAAAATTAGACAATGTTGTGGCTTTATAGGTTTAGCATTTAAGACAGCTTGTGCAGTGATAAATTTGCCATCTTGTACTTAGCTGCAATGGTCCCATGTCACCCTGTTTCAATTCACCTGCTAAGTTAAATCAGCCATTAAGCAATAAATCTTTAAAGCCATGTAAGGGACATGTGTGCACAAATCAAATTATTTATTAACAATATACCTCAGCAAAATGTCAGTGCGTACTGAGGACCTCCTGCACACCACTTTAAAAATAAGCTCCCCGGAGCACAACTCAAAGAAATTGATTGAGTGCTCTAATGTATTCTCATGTATTTCTCTTGATGCTGAATTTATCTCATGCATGAAAGATTTGGCAGGGCAATACACAAGTTCTTTGTTCTTGAAGGTGTTAGGCTAAGAGTTTCCAAGTATACCTAAGCATGTGCAAAAAGCAGCTTTTTGCAAATACTTCTGAAAAAAATGCCAGTGTAAGGAGTGAACTTTTCCCATTTTTCTATTACTTGCTTAAATCAGTGAGAACTATTGAGTTTATTAGCAAAAAACCATATTGTACCATGACACACAATATACCTGAGGTAAAGACAAAAATGAGGACTGTACATGGCTAACAAAAAGTTCTTTTTTTCTCATTTCACTTTAATGCATCTTCCAGTCCAGTTTGCTGTTTTGATCTGATTTTTATTCAAAGTGATTTCCCTAGATTTTCTCAATTTATTTCTGGATCCCTTATCTTGTTCTTTTCTCCATTTTAACCACTTCTATTTTCTCCAGTCCTCATTTTCTATACTATCTTCCCTTTTATGTTTTGTGACAAGGAAATGACAGATGCATAGTCTGGTTTCCAGTTAAGAAAAAAATATTCCAAATTAAACTTGAATAAACACTTAACAACTGGGAAGCTTTATTTAGTAAATAACAGGCTTTTTAAAGTGATATATCTTTATGGTATGTGCTTCTATAATGCATGTTTATATAAGCCTTAATATCGCTTGGTAGCACATTACAGAAATGAGTAGGTATAGAGAATATATGTTAAAATTTCTCTAAACAATGCCTGCAAGCAGGCACTGAGGCAAGTATTAATTATGCAGCTTCTGAACTGTTCAGCTTTGCCAAATACTGTGACTGAATTTCACAAGGCAAGACATATGGTAAATGACATTGTGTCTGTCCTAATATAACAAATGTGATTTAATTTTCATGTAAACCTATTCTGACAATTTCCTTATGTGATTTACATATGCATTTTATATTAAACTCTTCCCCCTGAGGCAAATGTTGTGGATTGCATACTATAATTCTATTAGCAAGGGAACACAAATATCATCAAACTTACCAGTTTCATGCTTATATTAGAATGTTCCTTTAAGCACAACTTTTAGAGACTAGTTAATATTTTTTTTTTATTTTATAAACTTTTTTATGATGTATTTTTTTAGCTTTGCTACAATATAATTGCTTCTACTCTTTCTGTCACTTTTTTTTGGGCAAATATAGTATAACGCTTTTGTGCTTTTTTTGCCTTTATAAAATTGAAATAATAAAAGAAAAAAACTGAGGTTTTTTTCATAAAAAATGATACATTTGAGGGTGGTGGGGTTCTCCTCAAGGGGCAGAATACTCTAATTTCCCACCCTCCATCACCCTGAATTCTTTTTTTTTTTCTCATTCTAATTTGGCAAAATTTCTTCTCAAAATATCATCCAAACAACTAGTGAAAACCCCAAAGCTCAGATGGTTCTTCAAAGTTCCTGTAGTATTGAGAAGCCTTTTTTAAAGGAAACTAGAAACAGAAAACTGTGATTATTGTGGATGTGCTGCACACAGCTTCCTCCTGCAGAAACCTGGGAAGTATTTGCATAATCCTTCAAAGAAAGCAGAAGCCTGGGGTGAGGCAGCTTCCTCTCTCTGCGAGGGTTCCTGATCAACAGTGAACGTCTTGTGGTGTCCAAGTTTAGCTCAAGCATCTGGATTTCCTCATAATGCACATGCAATTCCACCTCCAGTCTTTCACATTTAAGGGGTGTTTTTCTAATTCTTTTTGATTCATAGTAAATTAAGACCCTAGGAATTCATGCATTTCTGTAAGTATGAGCCTGCTATTCATATGACTCAAGTTCACATTCCTATTAATGTTTTCAGCACTTTACAACAGCATCTGTAACAATATTTCTAAAACCCACTATGCACATTTGTAGAAAGACAGATAATAAATGCTTCATGAAATACATAAAGTAAATAAACCAATTTTTTAATAACTAACTAGTTGTAAAAAAGTACATTCAAAAATACTGTCCTTTTTCCAGATTAATTTCAGGAAGAACTCTTCATATTTTTCAAAGGCTATACTAAAAACTTATTGAAGATTGAAGAAAATTGGTATGTCTTGGATCGTACCCTAGGAACCTGTTTCATAGAACACCGATGAGCTTCATCATACACATACCTGAGAACCCGTGACTTTTCTGGGAATTAGATGATCAAATTGTTCACATTTATGTCCACATGTTTTCTTGTAATTAAACTATGTATGATTTCAGCAGTGCTTGATGGTTGAGCACAAACAGAACTATCTAACCTACAAGTGTCTTTCAGGTATAATTCTTTTATGTTTATTATTGAATTAGCAGGGAGAGTAGTTTTGGTTCTTTTTTTATTTTTAAATACCCAGCAGTATTGCTTTTCCTAAGAAATATTTAGAAACATTTCTATCCAGTCCTTCAATCCTCATTATAACCTTCTTGTCATCAACCTAAATAGGAGCAGAGTGAACATTAAGAATCAAGCTATCAGTCTTTGTAACAGCTGCTACAGAACAAAAGGCCTGTCTAAGCAGATCCTATTATCATCAAACTAAGACATGAGTATCACCTAAAAGCCACCTGAAACTGTGGCTCTTAAAAGAATCAAACTTTGAATAATTTAATTTCCTAGAATTAATTAGGAAAATCACAGCTATTAAATGGTTTAAATGAAGTTAATGCAGGTAGTTTAAGAAAGATGAGGTTCAGACAATAGGTTTTTTCCTGTATCTTTACTGGTGTCTACTATGCACAAACATAGGTTCAAAGAGCATACTATATATGTTAACATCAAGCCAGAATCTGAAGTGGTGATCAGAATGGTTTTCTGGATTGAGCACCATATGTCTTTAATATGACTTCTGTTTAATGGTAAAAATAAGAAATCAGAAGCTTAATAACCACAAGTGAGAAAATACAGAGGGATTATACACACAATTGCCTAATTTGGCCTTCAGAATTTAAAAAAAAAAACTCTATACAACCTTAATTAATGATTATTCATAAAAATTTTTGAAAGCTTCCCTATGTAATTCCTCTATGAGAGTATCAGTGGGGTTTTGGCCCTTAATTGTAATTTGTTTCTTGACACTAAATTTATCTTAGTATGTCTTACTGTGTCTTAATGATTCCAACTGCCAGTACAAGCCTGTTGTAAGAACATAAAACATTGTATTGTTAAAGACTCATTTATTTTTATTTTTTATTTTTAAATACCTTTCAGTTATAATTAATCTTTCTGATTTTGAAACACTTTCATTTTATTACTATGAATAATATACAACAAATGAGAAATTGAAATAATTTACATAAAGGTGTAGAGAAAAAGAGATGAAGCTTACTGGACTGTGACCACACTGGGAACAGCTGTGCTGTCCACCTTGCAGAGGAAATTCCTGCTGGATCATAGCAAACAATAGGAAAACTTACATCTGCCTATATATGGAGTGCAAATCATTACAGTTGTGTCTACATAAACAGCTAATTACCCTTTACAGGAAAACTTAAGAAAAGCAATGAATACCTAAAGTAAAGCAAGCACATATATATGTGTGAAATACCCCAAACTACAGTTAAGATAGGCAATTTGAAGCACCCAGTGGCTGAAAATACTTGAAGAGAAGGATACTGCACTTGCAGCACTTATCTAGAGCCATGATCTTCTAAAGAGGAGTGGGTGTGAAGCTGTGAAGAAAAGCAATTCCATTCTCAGTAGGCTACCACAGTACATTTTCAAAAGTTTCTAATTGAAGACATGCTTCATTTGCCTTAGCTATAAAAGAAGTCACATTTACTCATGATTATGTCTGTAAATGACCTCATAAAAAGTAGTCTTGAAAAAACCGAGCCACAAAATCAATCCAAACAAAAGTAACATTTAGAATGCATTTTTAATTATGTAAAATTGTATATTTATTTTATTCTATTATCTATGCAATATCAAGAGTTAAACTCCATTAAACTCAATAATTTAAAGTTATTTTGATTGCAGGTATATTATCTTTATTAGGAATATGCTTCATTCTAAAATGGAAAGGCCATATATTAAGGGTCTCAAAAACAATACGTGAAAACAATGATAGTACTGTGACTAATGTATTATTCATAGTCAGTATATAGAGTAGAACCTTCAGAAAGTTGTGATGAAAGTGTTTAATAAACTAGCACGAAGTTATCATGAAACATGCAAGAAAAACCAAGAATTATGATACACAGTTTTTATTGATTTCAGTGACAATTAATTCTACCTGAATATTAGGACTAGAGGGATTTTAATGCCATAGCCTAAGCATGCCTAATCTCATATTTAAAACTCTCAGCCATACCTAAACACAGAGATTTAGCGTCCATTGTGTTAAAGGTGCTTTAAACTGCAGAATTTTAGATTAGTCAGGGTTTGATGGCAATTTTTTTTTTGGGTTGATTTTTTCTTCCGGGGTTGAGCTTGTTTGTTTTGGATTTTTTTAAGTAGGTGGTAGAAAATAGGAGTCAATACATTTTAAATAGAAACTTTATGTCCTAGGAAAAAAACCCAAAGCAGCAAGATGTATTAAAAACCTCACAAATATTTGCATAATTTAGCTTCCAGGAAAATATAGGAAAAGAAAAGGGAACTGGTAATTTATACAAGTTTCCTTTCATTTTGTGCACAAATAGAACATGTCTGGGAAATCTTTCCAGTTACACCTCTAATATAGTTACCCTGACAGTGAGACTAATTTTGCCTAATTTTATATTTCTATCAACCTCTACTAATCAGGTGAACTTTAGTTGCCAATAGTAAGCAAAATTTTTTTTCTGAGGTGCTCTTTAGCTTATTTGAGGATAGAGATACAGAAATATATAGATGTGCTTTATATATATATATATATAAAATATGCATTTCTTTCTACTATTTAAGAAGTCTGCATTGAGGCCAAGCAGATATGTGATATGAGCAAGAAGAAAACTCTGCTATCCAACCACTCAAGAGACGTCCATACTTCCTTGCCAAGCACTGCTGGACAAAGCTTTCAGTGAGAGCATCAGCTTGTCTTTAAGGCCACAGCTTTGCCTTCTACATAGAATTTTCAGTCAATCCAGACAGAATAAAACACTGCAAAGCCTACACAGAGGTTTGGCTTGCTTCAAATTAGGGAACCAGAGCAACTGTGAATTTCATGACGTTTCACTGATAAAATTTTTCAGATTTCATGTTGGGAAAAAATAACTTTGTTTCCTGACTTGAAACAGGAATAAATAATGAAATATTGGCAATTTGAATATGAATTCCTATCACATTCATTTATAATTTCTTTCAAGCTTCCAATTTTCAATTTCTCTATGGAATGTCTCCAGGAATGTAGATATAGTGCTGTAAAAAATTTCTCGGAGCTCAAATTTTGCTGACCATAAAGCAATATGGTTCAGTGCTGATGGCTTTGTCCTTCATGCCGCTTCCCCCCATCTGTCCCAGCACTCCAAAAGGATCACTATTACCTCCTGAACTTTACTTCAGCAAATATGTACATATGAGCCAAATAAGTACCTCTCTACAACTGTGGTTTAGAGGTCAATTTATAGTCCCGTGTCTGGCCTCAGAAAAAGAAGGAAAATACACCCCAGTTCCAATATTTTCTCTGTTCTTGCTCAAATAAAAGCAATTACACTATATCAGATTTTTGTACCAGGGAATAGTTGATATAATAACACTACAGTGTTTTTTCCTACAGAGTTAAAGTTTGAGTTTCCTTTTGAGTTTTATTTGAACAATGTAGATATTTCACAAAATAAACTTTTTAAGGAAATACATAAGCAAATCCATAATTATCATAATTTAACCCCAACCGACAACAAACCATCACTCACTCACTCACTCACTCATTCTCTCACTCCCCTGCCCCTTCACAGGGATGCGGAGGAAAATCAGAAAGAGGTAAAATATATGGCTTGAGAGAAAAACAGTTTAATAATTGGGGAAAAAAAACTGTATTATAACAATAATAAAAAAAAACCAACAATATTAATATCATTGTAATGAAAACCAGAGGGAGATTGAGGAATAAAACCCAACAAGTGGAACAATACAGTTGTTCACCACCTGCTGGATGATGTCCACTCTGCCCCCAAGCAACGATTGGCCCCTCACAGATGACTGTCCCCCGTTTATACACTGAGCATGATGCTCTGTGGAATGGAATATCCCTTTGGCTAGTTCAGGTCAGCTGCCCTAGACAAGCTCCCTCCTGGCTTCTTGTGCAGCAGTTTTCTGGCAGAGCACAGGAAACTGAAAACTCCTTGATTTAGAGTAAGCACTACTTAGGAACAACTAAAACATCACTGTGATGTTAACATTATTCTCTTATAAATTTCAAAACACAGCACTGTGTCGCTATCAAGAAGAAAATAAACTCTATGCCGGCTGAAACTAGGACAATAATGTACTAATTTTGCCCATTTTCATTATTTGATCTATTCTTTCTTCTGAGGAAATTCACCTTCTCTCTTCAACACTTCTTTGAAATTACTCTGATAGTTTCAAACTCACGGGTTTGAAGAAGAAAGGGTATGAACTAAATGGAATTTGTATGTTTGTTTTATGCAGTGTGCACTTGTGTCACTAAATATAATTGGCACAATAAACTGTGCTTCTGCATAGCTTACCAGTTTTTGAGCTGGTTGAACTGAGACAAAAAAAAAAAAAGAAAAAAAGTTGGGAAGCTCATTTATTTCACTAGAAGTTTTAGTAAGTCAGTCAGTTCAAGAAGTTTTTGTGTGCTTTTCCTTATTTATTTAATTAGGGGCACCCAACAGGCCAACATATGCAATTTAATGATGCAATTTGCAGAAGTTACAAAAAGCAGAATCCCTGCTGAAAATTTAAAGAGGGAGTGTACCTATTTTCTGCTTCTATTACTTCATATAATGGCTTCCCAGATGATACAGAATGGCAAGCAAGCAAAATGCTGATGATGCATGACTTACACCAACTGCTTGTGAATTGAAAGCAGATGTGGACAGTGGGAGGCTGACCATTTCTAATACAAGTTACAATATAGTAACTGGAAAAAAACCATAACATAGTCTACCAGTCGTGTTCAAGAATATATATCATAGTCAAAACATTTCCTTTTAAGAGGGCAGAAAAAATGACAGCCACCACAATAACAAAAAGGGAGCGGTATCAAACATATAGTGCAATGAAATATAAGCTATAAATATAAAGGAAATAGATAAAGCACAATGACATTGCTGTGATCATGTATGTTGCTATGTATACATCAAATTTATTTGGATTTTCTGCTTTGCGATAAAAACACCTATAGTATTCAAACCTGAATACCTGTAAGTACCATTGTCATTGCACTGGTGTAAATCCACTATTTTCTACAGAAAAGAAATCTTTGTTACAGAAGGACCACATGCTGCACACACACGTTGCTTTTAACTATACTCTTGACTACACTTATGTGCTCTGGAAAAGAGGAAGACAACCAGATTTGACTCCACTAGCGCAAATTCCTGAGTCAGTACACTACTCATTACCTATATTTTCATTACAAGTTTCCTCATTTTCAAATACTCCTTATCATAGTACTCGATTATTTGCAATTCCTTACCTTCCCAGGTGCACTGTATTTCTCTCTTATTGTCTCTTTCACAAATCAGCGTTATTTATGGGCCTTTGGGGTTTTATCATAGCAAAGCTTTCTCTAAAAGCAAGATACTCTAAGGGATATTCATAGCTTTTATTGCCCCAGCTCCTTTTGGTATCTAAACAAAATAACCTCTTTTTCTACCCTCATTTTAGTAGACTTCTTTATTAAAGATTGATGCTAAATACCCTTAATTAATGTCACAGCTCTCTTGGTGTTTTCAGGCTGTATCTGATCCAAGTTTGTATTCAGTGTGCTGCAGTGAACGTTATTAGTCATCTGAGACTATTTTACTAGAGCCATGTTAAATCACTTTCTACAAACTGTGGCAACATTTAACTTTCTCTGCTCACATTATTTTTCCAGCTCTCAACAAGTTTCTGAATATACTTCTAATAGTTGCCTATTTTTTTTCCTGCTCACTTCAGATTAAAGCTCCATTTGGCTTGGGCATTTTGGCAGCTTTCAAAGAGTGAGACCATTCATCCTGGTTTGATCCTCATTCCAGCTCCATGTTTTTTTCTTTCTTCTTGTGAAATTTATGTCTTTTTCTGGAATATGGAACTTTTCTTCCTTTCCTAATACTGCAGTTAAAAATTTATATGACATTTTTGCATCAGCAGATTCACATTTCAATAAATTACATCTTACAAACTCTTGAAATCAATCTCGCACTATCACTGGTATTCATTGGGATCTTTGCCAGGGACTTCAGTGAAGAAACTATATCAATATCACTCATGAGTTTTCAGTATTACTTAAAAGCAGCAACCATTTTGTACATGGGGGGAAAATATATTTTCAAAGCTAAGAAAAAGACTGGAGAGAAAATGCATGAGAAGTTCTTGAAATATGTGAAGAAAAATATTTTTGAGGAGAACTGTTGTCTTTTGGGATTAAAGAACTTGGTAGAAATGCAGCTGTTTTTCAGTTTTCCGGACAATATGTTTAGATTATTACTGGATGATCAAATAGTTCTGGTTACTTTAGCCTAAGATTTTAGAACCAGTATGTATCATTATTGCACTCTCAGTCTGTATGCATAGCCTACATTGCTTTACTTCTTTTTCTTTCTGATTTGGCTCCTCAAGTCTGAGCAAACTAGTCAATGAATTGATCTACTCAGAAAACTTAGAATAAATAAAATGTTCTCTCTGCACCTGGAGAAGGAGCAGATGCTGTCAGGAGTGGTTTAGCACTTCAACAGACTTCTTCTGTCTGCATACCCAGTGACTTTTGCTAGTTCACTAGTCTGATTTCCTTAAAGTATTGGCAGCAAATATGTTCTACTTCATACTTTTATCTTTTAAATTAAATTTAATACACTCTAGTGAGTTTAGGCCTAACTGTTGTAGTAATATTATCTCAAACTAAAGGCTGTACTGTATGAAATAATTACAACCAGTAGTTTAAAAAAACAACTCTGGATCTGTTTTGTTACATCATTGTATTAAAAAAAAAAAAAA